>JTDE01000220.1:198457-218846 GCA_014338405.1 Paragonimus skrjabini miyazakii | reverse complement strand
ATTACCTTCAGAGAAAAAAGTTACAGCAATACTGATTCCATCAATTGATTGTAAGTGTATATCATGACGTGCAATGGTTAAATAATACAAACCAAACAGTTCCATCATTATAGATTATTTTGTAAAAAATGCAAAAGTTTTCTTGTTCACAAGTGAACATTTATGCATTCACTAGTGATGCATGACACAACCGATTCCATATAGTATGCATAAAATATGCATTTTTCTAGCTCCTTGGAATATTCTGAACTATTTTGTCATTAATTTTGGTTAGTTCTGGTTAATTACCACTTAACTTCATTCCAAAGTCATAGCAGTTTCGTAATCGTTCCAAGTATGTCCAAGAAAAATACCAACGAATAGCTCAGTTATTATCGTAAGTCACAAAACATGATATGTTATGAGCCTGTTCACTAAATAGATTACATTCAGAGAAACATAATCGTCAGGTCAAATTATTCATCCCCCTGCCGGAAGCACGTGAATGACCGGTTGACCCGTTTAATATGTTTCGGTGCGCGTACAACCGCTCAGGTAAATAATATTCTGCATATTCCGGTTACCTTACCGCGTTACTTTCAGAAGTGATCTGGGGCAAGTAAATATTTCCCATTGTGTATACAGTGGTAAGAAAATTTTGAAAAACTTTCGACATACCGACGTAAATTTAACCCAATACCAGTTATTTTACACTGATTTGCGTAGCATGAAGGACTGTTGAGACAGACTCAGCGTGCTTAAACCAAACTGTGAGACCCCGTACTAACGCCACAAGATGAGATTTTTCACGTTCTTTTCTTTGACCACTTTGCATTATCCGGGTGTTGTAAACCGGTCGCTACCGTGCACCCAACAGCAATCATTCAAACATAATTAATTTAAGTGCTTTGGAATTTGCTGCTATCTTAAGTCTTAAAGAGCAGAGCATGATATGTGAAAAGTATTCTTCTGCTTTGCATTCAACAACTAATCCAAAGTGATTCGCTTTTCGCCCCTCAAGTTATCTACCTATGCAGCATCTTCTCACGTCCATACTAGACAGTTGGAGACTCGAGAGGTTTTTCAGAAACACATTTATGAGTGCAGAAAGAAATTATTTCAATATGTTGCCATTTCTTGTACTTCCATCACTCGCAAATGTGAATGGTGAAAGGTCTGTTCGACATATAGCTAGAGATATGCAAGGGATGGACACGCATACAATCATACTGCGTCTTATGTCATTAACACCACGGCAACAGGATGGGTTGCTTCAACCACTTTTGTGCATGAAGCATCGACTAGTGATTTCTGACCAACGCAGCCTCGCTAATGGCTAGTAACTCTGGGTTTTGATTGGGTAATACTATTTTGAATTAACTAAGTGGGTCAGCTGGGTGTCCCGTTATCGCGAACTGTCCAGCTGTTGATGAAGCGGAGTTTAGAGCGACGGATTCAACGGTATGAAGTTGTTGTATCAACACATACATTAACCACTTCGAGACGTGCTCTGCTGAGATAATTATCGATCTGGTCTGCCTACGTAAGTGTCACTGCAAACGTAAGTAAACTTGCAGATAACGTGAGAGACAGAATATTTGGACTAATTGTGTTAATTCGTGAAAAGATACTGTGGTACTCTTTTAAATTAGCATTTGAAGCAAATCTGAGGCTCTGTTAAACTCCTGTAAATATAACGTTATAGAATGTCCTAGCTGAAGTGTAATGAATTTATTACGTTTTCTACGTTACAATGACCTTAGCTATCGTCCGTCTCAGACGGTCGTTTTGCCCAAGTTTGGCGCACACAGGCTATTGGAAATACTCCAAACGGTACAAGATTGGTGACAGAGTTTCCGCGTGTGACACAATAAGCGCACCTACTAGAATTCTGTTCCAATTATTCATTTCTAATGAACAGAGACAGACAGTTGAAGCCAGTTGTGTAGAGTGGGCTTGAGAGTTTGTATCTAGAAGCATCGGCGTGCTAAAATTTTGAGTGTTGCTAGGACTAAACTTTGAATCCTGACAATGTGGCATAGACTATGTCCATCCACATCCGCTTGAAATTAGCAGTTGTGTGTCAATGACTATAATCGACCGATGTTAGAATTGACCGAATGAAGGAAAGCACTACTTTAAAAGTGAATAATTCCGGTGTGAGGTTGGTTCAGACACTCGTGACATGACCATTCACACCATGTTCGAAGTTACTCAACATGGATTGTTGACTCTGGAGTGCGCATTACGCAGTAATCACCTCATGTCATTGGACGGTCGTCGTGATGGAAAAAACACTTAACAGGTCATGCATAACATAGTTATTAAGTAATTTGTCTCAATTTTTAATTAGTTTGTGTCCGCTGCCTTCATACCCCAGACGCCCTTGTGGTTGAATGCGATGGTGTTTACACTTGACCGTCAATTTATCTTGAGTTATGTTTACGCACACTTTCGATCAACCTTTTATTAACATAAAATGTACCTTTATTAAAAAACAAATAAATGTTTTGCCACAATAAAGGAAAGCTACCGCTCATTGTTTATCCCTCTGCAAGTTTAGTCGAAGTGTTTCCAGAAAATTAAATTGTATCACGTACAGGGTTAGCCGATCCGGACCGTTTCACCTATTCGGATAAAACCTTCACCTGAGCTTGTAAAGTTTTGATATAAACCATAGCAAAAAAAACCACATGTCACCTTCAACAACCTGCCCAGTCAATGGTACCAAAAAGATTTTTGGCTGACACTGATAGGAGGGGTATGAAATGCTTGTGCACTGTGTTTTGCTCTATGCTTCAAAATATACCTTGCTTATTGAAAGAATGTCACTGAACTAAGTGTGTTCGCCAAACGCCATTTCTACCAGTTGGTTCACATAAGTGTGAATAATCAAGGGTGTGTAAAATGAAATTTAATCAACCCGTATTGCGAACATGGCAGGATACACGCTGAATTAAATAATTAACGATAATATACAACCTGCGACGGTTGAGTCACGTACCCAAAACGTCAGCCAACCATTTGCTGCACTGAGCACCATTTACTAAGACCACCAGTAATTGGGTAAATCATGATTTGGACAAGTAATGACGATGGAGTTTGAAGTTCTCAAGTATTCCACTGAGCAAAGTAAATAGCTATCACCCATCAGGTCGGGGACCTCGCGGTCACTCAAATTGTTGGTTGGAAACCCTACTGTAGACCGCTAACTGTACTTGTTGATGCATGCATCCGCAATATGTACAACTGTCTGGTCCATTCCTATTATTATCATCTAATTCCTTACATTTCCCTTCCTTTTGGTGATTGATTTTCGAGAAGATGCTGTCCTTTTTGCTGTGAACGACTGCTCAAGTCACATTACCTAAGGGTCATCCCCATAATCATTGAGAATGAGTAAATGAACTTTGGATGTCATACATCAATTAGTATAGTCGATCGGTCATTGGAATGGCTAAGTGACATGGACATGAAATAAAACAGACCCCAGCAACTCATGTTGCACAACTAGTGTGACGCATACGGTCAAAATTCTCGATAAGTCATCACATATTACTCTCTAAATATAAAGTCACTATTATTCAAACTTTCAATATTATTCACTTAGCCAACATTCGAAGAGAGCTTTACTTCATTGAAACTGTTGCTACTTCTAGGTGGTGACAAATCTTTTATCAACTAACACACTTGTTTTTCAGTTTGAAACTGCCAAGGGGAAATGAGCAATTTTCGTGCTTATTCGTGCTTGTATAGATGTTTGTCGTGAGATTCTTTTCACTAACTTAATTTGACTTTGCTGATAATAACACCAACACCACAGTATGTACTTGATGTGTTGCAACGAAATTCACCAGACTACAAATAGTACAGTCTGCTGTTTTTGAATTTTATCTTCTAATTTATTTCGAAAAATCAATGCATCAGATTTAAATACTATCAACTGTCACTAGTTACAACTTATGAATAATTAACAACTTTATATGTCCACTAACTGAGATCAGTATTTTCCAATTCAACCATCTCCGTGAACAATTATAGTAGGATGATTATTCACAAGTAATTGGTGAAAATTCGTTGGTTATTTTCTTTGTGGTTGAGAAAAAATTAAAAACTCCTACCCATATATAAAACCAAAATGCACGGCACATTATTTCAGAAAATCAATGTTTCACCTTTCATTATCGTGTAACTTTGCCACACATGCAAGTAAGTTTGATCTCTGTATCAGAATCGAATAGAAAGTCGATTCAATCAACAATACCGGCTGCTGTTTTTCTGAATGCTGAACCACATAAAGTCTGAAAAGAACAGTCTATCGCAAAATTCATTAATGTTGACGTGAAACAGTGGCTTGTCTCAGTTGGAAACAACTCAACATGCAAGAATCCTCTCGGGAGAATGTGTAAGAACGTTTTGATAGGACTTAGTAACTAAGTTACGTGTTGAAAGATGACACACCTTTGTCCAGATAAACCATCTTCTTGTTGCCAGTTGTGCAACTCAGAATTTATATGGGAAGTTTACTCTCTCTGAGATGAGATTAAAAGTTGGACGCTGTAATTTAATTGGTTAGTAAACGTTCCATTCCAAAACAAGCGCAGAAATGTACATACATTTAGCGATGCTACGTTTTCCTGGAAACTTACTTTATGAGATTCTTCCGGGAATTTGGGAATGATAGTTCACAAACCTAATAATTTACGATCGATGAAGGCCGTATTTTTCTACTGCTAATAACGAAGAAATTTGCATTTTAAAGTTTATCTGATAAATGATAGAGGGTAACGGAAATAGTGAGTAAATGAACTTGTCATACTTCAACCTGTGGATGTTTCTGTCAAATTTTGTTGGCATAGCAAACTGCTAAAATAATACATTCCAACCTTGGCAACTGCAGTACGATTGATTGTGAAGGTCTGACAACCAAACGCCAATAATCGATGCATTCAGGCTGGTCGTTGATATTATGGACAGATAGTTGCTTTTAAAATTCGATTAGTATCAAACACCTTCAAACCCACAAAGGTGTGTTCAGCACCGGGCGACTCGTGATACCAGTGACACAAAGAGTGATAATGTCGAAGGACATGGGACAGACAGTCGGGCAATATTACCAAAGCTGAACAGCTGCTATCCAGCGGATACGAAAACTACACAAAGAGAAAATGCTGATCAATGAAATGTAATAGACAATTTGGAACAAACACGTGTACTACATGCACAGCAAATCCATTCTGATGATCATCGATAGGACAGGCATGCTTTTATTCGTTACTTCGGGTTTATACAAACTTCTCCCAAAGTTCACAGATTACCTTACCGTTGGCTTCGTATATTCGGTAGAAATGCCTTCCGCTGCCTGAAGAAAGTATACGATTTTCATGATTACTACTGACGTGCGGATAAAACACAAAATTGCATGCTTTGTAATGTAAACTAATTTTGGTGTGTTAATTCACACAAGAGGAACCTAAGTTTGATGTACAAAGTGTTCGGATGTTGATACTGATAGAACAAGTTGACTGCAGAGTTCAGCTTGCACATCTCATACGTGTGCTGAAGAAGCTAAATAAATCTGAAGGTCATATATCAGGTCGTTCTGGTTTACAAACATGCATATGCCTTTGGGCACTTCTCTAACGGATTTTCACAAATTATTTATCACTGGCATGCTTGACTGCTTACCACATATACCACATATAGTCGGACAGGAGATGCGCATAGCAGTCGGTATGAATTGATTCAGAACAAGCCATTATTTCTCCTTTACGGTCATTTGGAATCCTGTGTTAAGCCTTATCGTTTAGGTATTGCATTACGACCTATGCATATATGGTTAATGTGAACTGATAATGCATAGTGTCACTTTCTTTAAAGTATTTCCACATAGTTCACATGAGTGGTAATGTGATTCAAAATGACAAATTCACTCATCCCAGGTTAACAGATAGCTTTCCGCGTGTAGACTTATATATTCTCACATTGAAATGCTAGGATGTCTAAGCGACTATAAAATCGCCCAACCTTCATATGCTGTACGCACACGGTTATTGTAATGTACTCGTGATACGCCATTTTCATATTCCATTGGATCGCCGAATTTTGACTTTTAACCATTGACATTTTCCAGTTTATAGGAAATGTACCAAGTCAAGCGGGATTGTGACCGGATTAATATATAGTAATCAGCAATATCACATAATTTCTCGACACAACAGTGAATAGAACAACTAATTCCACCGAGGTTGGATATGTAGCTTTTTAGCCAATACACGCACGAAAGTACAGCAGACTGTGAACAAAAACCTGACTGTTTGCATTTCACGTTCATGTCGGCTAACCGACATAAACTTAATAAGATCATGTTTTTGCCTGGTCGTTATATTCACCAGTTTCAATGAATGTTCCCTTAGTACATCATGGGCTAGTGACCTATCAATGAACAGATTGACTAATTGTTGATGTTGTTATTTTTCACCTTCTATTTAATGTTTATTTTATGTTAAGATTCCTGTTTTTCTACCCTACTTATACTAGTTATGTCTTTAACCTGCTAGTACGAATCTATATCGATTGATTGCATTCTGTTCAGCGTAATTTCTGGTCGAGTCGTGTGCATAAAAATTCAAATGACTTGTTGATTTATCTGTTAACAATTTACTTTCATTTCCTAATATCTTTGTAATTTATTCGTGTACTGTAAAAATAATAAACCTTGTCACACGCGACTCTACAACTTTGTGTTGTCTACTAAGCAGATATACTCTAATATTTTGAAGATACAAAATGTCTGATTACCATTTTGTATGTTGAATTGAAGTCAGTGAAGAGAATTTGGTTCCAGTGTACATCTAAACTATAAACTTGTACACACTGAACACTGCATGACTTTTCAGTTAGCGCCAAATCTTTCTTGGCGCATGTGTTCTACTCCCGCGTTGAGTAGAGTATATAGATGAAAAACGTGGGAAAGCTTGCTGAGTGGGAAATGTAAAATTCCTCACTGAGAGATCTTGTATCATTTGTGCAATTTTAGTCCTGGATTTTCCGCTTGTGGGCGAACTTTGAACTTCTGTCACCAGACCTTGTTCGACTGCGTACACGAACAGTATAGCGTCACTGGGATAGTATCGAAAAATGTTTTCGTAGTGGATCTAAGTGACCCTAAAAGTTCTGACGTTGAACGATAAACTGTTCCTTGATGGCTATTGGTAATTCGGTTTCGAAAGGTTTCCCTATTTTTTGGACCCTGTACAAAACACCGGATTTTCGTGTTCATGTGCAACAACATCCAGTATTTCCGAAAACCATGCAGTTCAAAAAAGACCAGAGTTAACAACATGAAATTTAGACTAAAATGCTACAATCTATCGTTGTTATTAATAGGTCAGTGTTTCCCCTCCATTCATCTTGGTGTAGAACCTAGACCAAAATAGATAGTGCTGTGGACAACTACATAAACAGTCACGAGTGGCGTAGTTATAAAATTTCATATTTATTCAAGCTTCGCTCCAGGAAATTTTACTACCAGTACACACATTTGAGCGGTGAACCTTAGAGTGAGTCTATTTCAGCAAAGCTTCTCTCCGGTGGTAATTATATTTTTCACTGCAATACGCCTGAAATTTTTGCGGTCGTGTTCAAAAAGCGGGAAGTTTCCTTTAAACCCTCACCTGCACATTTAACAGACATTTTTCTTCCCTGCCGTTCATTGTTTGTCCTTTGTTCTTGAGTTCGTTCAAAGTGATAACCATTGTATTTTTTTCGGCGGCGCTACATTGATGAACTCTAACCCTCGTCTGCTGACGATTCGCAAATTACAGATGTGCAGTTTGCTAGACACACAGCTGTCAAAATCAAAAAGCATCGGTGTTCACGAATAGCATAGATGTTTGAGAATGTAGGCTGAACGTGTCTGGCCGTCTAAACCAGCTGTCCACAACAAATGGTTCTTCGGGTCTGTTGGTGTACAAAATGTGTCACGACTGAATAAGTGAAAGTTACCTGAAATTCTCATGACCAGAAGTCGAAGTTATTGAGAAGGGGTGAGAGTAATAATGGACAACCGTTTGTCTACTCGTGTAAGGTTGACCAATAAGTGTAGCAGACCATTTTCTAGGGTGGGGACGAATCTGTGCTTATAAGAAAACCCTAGCAACAGGCATCGCCAAGATGCGCTTTATAGTCATGATGTCACATTTTAGGGACGGACTCAAAGTGACTGTCGCTAGTATTGCTTAGTCTGGTTGGAATACAGACACTGGTAAAGTGAATTTGTCAGAGTGACTTTCAACGCATTTTTGAGGGCAAATAAGCAAGACTACATTTGTTGACAGTGGAGGGTAACTAAGCAGTACTGACTGTTTTTCTCATATGTGAAGTGGCAGTGCTACTTTGCTGTGGTTGGCATGGGTGTATGGCTTCTACAAGCTGTTACCTGCTCTTGTATGCACAGGTTGTACCGCACATTTTGCCTAGGTTTCCTCAAATCCTCCTCAAATTTCCGTCGTTTAAGCCTCAGCGGTTGCCGAGCTATACAAACCATTTCAATGAACAGTTTCAATCCTGCTTCCCTAACTGTTCTACAATAAATTGGACATATACAGGCAACTGAAACAACCATGCACAGTTACAAAAACGAGACGTTATTGCAAAACGGATGAGGAAGAAGCACATACGATGGATAAGCAAACCCATGTTTTCCACTAAAATTTCAAGCTGGGTATTTTTTTCCAGACTTCAAAGTTTTAGGCTGTTAGCACTTGTTTATTAAGCAGAAGTCAAGTGAGCGGCATTACAATCTAGCTTTTCACTGTTAACATTTATGAACTCAAGGTTGAGGTTTATGTATAATCTGGACTTGTTTTATTTTCACAGATAAACTTGCACATTATTATAACAACAATGTTTTATGAGAGATCATTTTGTGCGTTGTACCGGTGCTCACTGTTACGTAACACCTTGGTTAAACCACAACGAGTTGAAACCAAAAGACGTATAAATTTCGCAACGTTTTGACTCTCCCGCAGACCTTCTATCCAGAGATAACTGCTCTCCGAGAGAGTGGAAATGCTGCTAAACGTGTTTCTTCTGGTTTTAATTCATTGTGATTTAACCTAGGAAATACCCAATCACACCTGGTTATCTTTATCCTCATTAACTACTAAACTTCCTTATTTCATAGATTGAAATCTGTCGATCATTTCGTAGGTGGTCAACCTGGTAACTAGTGGTCATCACAATCCTGAAAGAGGTTTAAGGAAGTTTTGAAAAAAGGCTGTAGATGGTCACTATGATTTATCCGGATCTCATCAACACCACACATACCAGTCAATCGAACTCAACCTGTGACCAAGTCCCGACCGCTCTGAAGCGAACAATGTCGCTGTCGTTTCTACTCTTCTGTGAGCTTATTGCTAGTACAAATTATCGGAACCGAAACAGCTCTCACTCGGCTGACTGCCATCAGGATCAATGATTTGCAAAAGTTGATTGTCTTGCTTATAATCAAGTGATATGGCTGACCCAAAACAGTTCATTACAAATGAAAAGGCCTCAGGCGAAAAACTCTTACAGAATGTCTTTCATTCGACTTCGAGTTCCGTTTAGTTTAACAACCTAAGTTTGAACTAACCAGGTCTGTCTCAACAAGTTTCATAGTTTTAATGGTGGTGTAAATCAGCAGTTTTCTTCTGAAGTGAGCCGAAGTCTTACAGTTATAACTTCTACTTTTCAAAATGCCCATCTCTAGCCACGTTCCGCAGAAGACAGTCAATTATCCTATTAATTTCACTGGTTCGAAATTGCTGGAAACGTTCAAGTTACTATCCATATCGGATGGGTTCACATATTTCCTGATATGTCTGACAGTTAGGGACATGTAAATGGACACAGTTAACTGTCAGAAATGCCTTCAAACTCTACCTGTGTTCAGAAGTTAAAACTTCTAATCCAGAAGATTCTTTGACATGCGATTCGGCAAATACTGTGTGACTGATCAGTAGTGTTGATGGGTAAAATAACAGTCAGACATTTGAATTGCGTCGGAATGTTTGATAAAATGTATGTTCTACAACTAACTTATCTCACGGTTGCTGTGGTGCAACCACAGTGTTCAACTATAAGATTGTCCAACACATTTACTGGTTGATTTCTTCAGCAACATCTACAGTCAAAATGTCTTATTTCTTTGAATGCACGAATTTTCATCCACAATCAACCTTCATGCAACCACACCCTTTTAGTTTCTATTTGCCAGCTCATCTCAGCGTACATCTCTTCAGGGTCAGACCTCTCATGTTTCTATTGGCATGTACGCCAGTTTCTCCACTGTTACAATTCAAGAGGTATTTTCACACAGCTTTTTTCTTAATGAATTATCTAGATCTCTTTTATTCCATCAGTCATTTCATTAAAAGCATTAATAATATCAACGGTAATCTTGAGAACATAAGTAAATGTAGCGGTAATTTCATACGTAACGAAATCTGTTTCATTCCCCCCAATCACTTTAAAGCTAAATATGTTTTGAATATTCTTTGACGCACTACTTATTTTCTTTGCCGGATACAATTTATTTTTACACACCCTATCCTGTTCGCAAAAAAAGTCCGCACAAAGAAGCCCATTCTCATTTTTTTCCGCTCTGTTTAAAGCAAACAATTAAGCGTGGGTGAACCTGAAAAGCGTTCATCCGTGTAACCTAGATTTTCTTTCTAGATTTTTTGTAAGAATTTTGCTCTATTTTTTCACATGCTTATATATATATACATATTTACAGTTCAGTGGATGAGTACATAATGATTTAAATTCATTGATTTTGTGAAATGATTAGTGCAAACATCAATGACCAAAAACCAAATGATGTGCATAAAATTCTTTACAACTCAACCCAAGTGGAACGTACTATGACTTGAATTTATTTTCAAGCTATTGAAATGCAGCCTACTACAAAGGGAGCCAAATTCATCCTCATACAAATCGCCTTCTGTTTCAAACCAACTATGATGTTTTCCATCAAAAATTGCATTTTTTATTATTGCTGCATATTAATGACCGTATCTATATTTCCTTATGCTCATTTTCAAGTTAACATCATACGAGTGATTCGCTCCAGGTTTATACGTATTTTTGAAGTAGGTACCGTCGTGGTCTTAATCGCAGACCTTATCGAGCGATTGTCGATCGTGAGTGGCTGAGGTACCTGTAGCCGTGCTAGTCGGTTGACTGCATGACAGTGAAAATCCACCGAATAACACCATTACAGTTTTGTTTATCCAGGAAGAAAACTGTCCGAGAAAAATTAGTCTCATTCAAGGAAGACATTTATATGGAACACTTCTCCACCAAAACGAATTTACACGAAGTACTTTAGAAGAAGTGAAATGGGGTCAGCATTCTTGCAGGAATAACCTGTAAGGCAGTGTTATCTGAGCAAATTCATTTGTATAGGCAGTGTTTGCGAATCAGACTGCTACATAACGTAAATCAATTCGAGATTATTTTTTGCATTTCTCCCGAGGAAGCTAAAATCCAATCTACAGGGGACAAAGAAACTCAGTCCTAGTTTTGTGCTGTTTATCTAAAACATGAGTCTAGTTCGTTAAAACGTACGGACGACCTTCTTCTTTGAAAATCTATTGTAAACGATACTGAAGTATTCACATTTGCTCTGGATTACTTGCAGCCCGCCTTGAGACTATCGTTGGCAAACTGATAGTTTGGATGTCATATCAGCCTTATGGACAGTGATGGTCACTGTCGGATTTGGCCGGCATTCATGTAATAACAGATATTAAACGGCCGTAGAGCAGGGTTTAAAATGCTCTGTTTAGTAAGTTTACTGTCGTTTGTCACGATTTGTTGTCCTTTGCCGCTGGTTTTGTTTACGAGATTTTTACGACAAAAAATGCGCAAGCGTTCACGGTAATTTACCATACAACTGACGGTTTGGTTAAAGTCCATATACTACACACTAAAAGCCACTTATGTTACACTACATCTTTTGCATTCTGAGTGGTGGAGCGCTTAGGTGTACCAAATCGGTTACATCTCATTTGAAGTCGATGGTGTAACCGTCAACGTGAACATGAGAGATGCATTAAACTGCGGTTGGGGCTCAGCAGAAAGGTTGTAATAGTACTCTTCGGACTCACAGCAAGTTTTGAATCAACTTGAGCCCACATCGAAGCAATAAAAACAGAAGACGGGGAACTGTGGGTACATTTGTTTGATTTTGAACCGCAAGCACTTCCAGAAATTACAGTAGGTAAGACAACTAGTTAGACTACGTGGAACAATGTTGAACCAACTTTATTATGCTTTTAAATGTTGGAAACGTGGAGGACTCTCCACACTGACAGTTACTGGGCCAATGACATCAGGACAATCTGGACGCTTGTGGTTATTGGTAGTCATGACGTTCAGATTGGCAAACCCGAAACTACAATGTATTGTGTCTACAAATGACCGTACCCGAAGTTTGGGTTAGCGCACGAAGCCCTGAATGCCTGGCGGCATTTCAGTGTCATTTTTAGAGGTATGTTTGATTTGCTGGTTTTCACGGAATATAGTCAATCTACTTATTCGGTTATTGTCCGGTTGATGGAATCTGAAGTGACTGGAAAGTTAATCTTTCCGAGGTGAAACATTTCCATAGTCGGATTAATTCACAACCCTAGGAAGCTGTCCCATCTCTGAAGTAATCTAATGAACATTGCAAAAATCTCGATCCTACTAGTAATTTTGAAGTTATTGAGCTGTGATTTGAAATTTGCCCAACCAGACAATCTGACTGACACAAATTTAAATCGACTAAGTCATGTTTGCTTTTAACTAAAAACTCAACTATACCTGATATCTCCTGCTGAGCATAAATATTCAACGGGTAAAACTTCCAGAGACATTTTACTATATAACACACATAGATTAACTGACGAGTTACATATCCGAATATAAATATTTCTGTAAAATAAACTTCCCGACTTTAAAACTGTTGTCTTCAGTTAACAAGCATTGACTTCCTAATATCACATACAGCGATCAGCCGATAGAATTCTATCCACAAATATCTAGATGGTTGATTGTATTGATTTATAAGACACAAATTTGATTGTGAATATTAGTCAATAGCTTGTCTGCTACCTTGCCTATCAGGATCAGCACCGTTAATTTGTTGAACTCAGAACAATTACTCTTTCTGTGATTGTGTTAGAGAACGGGGGGGGTCAATTAGGCCGAATGAATACGTTGGAAATCTGCTTCCTCCCTGTAATAATGTGTATGTCTTTAGTCGGATAGCCGAAGAACAAAAGATAATATGTATCACGCAATGACAAGAAAGTTGGTTATTATTATAAAGACATCATGTCAGCTATTCATTGAGCTTTGGTACAAAGAATGGCAAACGTTTAAAAGGGCATTTCATCATACTTTTTCCAGTCAAAGCACTACACACGATCGCTATTAAATCAATGGAGAATGTTGGGTAGAGATGGTATCTACTAGCCATATTTGTATGGAACAGAATGTTAACTCCTGTCAGCAGTTTGTTATAACAATAGTTACTATAGTAACAGTAAGGACATAATCAGCATCTCAGGTCAGCTGCTTGAAAATGTTCCTGGTCTGTACGAAAACTGGACCAAACAATTCGTAATATGGACACACTGAAGGAGCCTGGTTAACTCCGAGCAAACTTCAATTGAACTGCAGAAAAGTTACCGAAAAGTCTGAAGTGTGATTACCGAAATAGCTCAACTAACTTCATTCTGTTCTTCGCTGCATTCGGGCCTGTTTTGGTTCGGAAAATCTGCTCATATTTAGTGGTTCGAGTCATTGCAATTTGAAACCGGTAGGGTGTATGGGACGGATAGTAATTTGCCAGCTTTCATCACTGGGGGTATGTAACCGAATGTGTTACTGTTATCAAATCTGAATGACTTAAGTGATTTCACATCCCCACTTTACCTTTTGAGTGAAAATAAGTGAATCCCATATCGTAAGCTGCTGCAAAATATTCTGCGACAGTTGTAAATATCAGAAAGCATGCTTGTGCATGATATGAAGTTGCCACTTCAGAGGTTAAATGTAGAAGATTCTTGTGAATGAGAAGTTCATATGGTAAGCGTGTAATTGTAATGTTGAACACCACATACCTTGTAGGGAGCTCAAGGACTGCAAGTTAATTAGAGATGACCGACTTCACCAAGAACTACTGAACCGGGTTTCATTCCGATTGTAGCTTATACCTAAGTCTGTAGAAAAAGCCCGCTTCCATAAATCAAGTCAGGTTGTCACCAAACAGCTAGTGAACACTACAAGATTAATTTCCTGTTTCTTTTATGTTACATTTCTCTACTTATAAGCCTTGGCGTGTTTTTCCAAGTAAGTGTAACACTGGTGATATAACCGGAACGGAATCATCCATCTGTAGTTGGTTTACACGCATTCATTTCGGCGTCAACAGTTAACCATTTGACCTTCCGGCATGACCGGCGGAATCGAGGGATTTAGACAGATTAATTAAGGAGAAAGACTACACGTTTGACAACCAAGCAAGGACTAATCTGCCAATCGTTTCGCCTATCTAGAGATTCGTCAACAATGCGACTTAGCAGTTTGAACAGATAGTATATGTGTACTTTACCTATCACAATTTTGGATGTCCAGACAATATTTGTGCGTTTTCTATATCACTTCTTTCGTGTTGTACTTTTACCGCAACCTAGTGGGCTCCTTCGGTATCGTTTTGTATTTGCAGAATGGTTAACACTAAGAGAATTGAACTGGAGTAACCAGGAAGAAGATGGAATCCCAACATTCTATGGCCATTGCTGACCTACCTTCCAACCAAGCATTGTCTGCAAACACTGAAGTTGCGCCGAGGATAAGCGATCCTGTAGATCAAAGTGTGGAAATACGTTCTTTCCTTGTCATAGTACTCAGCTCTGTTTTCCAGAGGTATTCTGGCTACTTTGGTTTACTGGTACTAGCTGGTCCACCTCGCCTATTTGGCCAGCAATGTGGGTCATCGTACGATATTGAGCTCGTAATATGATGTCCTTGTTTCCACTCCGTGACCCACCACTTTGGTGCAATCCGCTTAGTTTGTATAACTCCACAATAGTATATTATTTGTAGTTGGAAATCCTTGCGGTGCAATTTAACTTGACACGGAGACGCTAAAACGGCGATCGAAAGTGTTATTCTCACCTGTTCAACCGGATAGTATGCAGTGATTGTGAAATAAGATTTGGGAAATGGATAATGCTACGGAACGTTGCTGAAGCACTAAGCCGACGTACGATTGGATGCATCAGTTTAAAGCATCATCTAATTTGTCACCTGCGAGTTAACGTGAATCATTGCGTTGCTAAGTGCTTTCTTTACGTCGGCTCATTTTTCTCAGGTTACATTGTTTGTCCCACCTTGTTTTCCGCGCTACACTTAATCGCAGCTGGTCTTGTATGACCTAGAAAGAAGTATACTGGTGGACCAGATCATGCCTCGACCATTAGAGAAACGACGCACATCGTCATACTGTCACCCTCTTGGGAATTTCTCTACCCCGGAAGCACGTTTCGATCACGTACATATTGATATAGTTGACCGATTACTCTCCGCAAACGATCCCACTTACGTGTGTCGACAGCTTTTCGCGATGACTCGTTGCCGTCCCATTTAACGACATTTCGTCCAAGACGGTCGTGAGAATGTTCTTCAAACACGGTTGCCAAATGTAGAGTCTCACTAATCGTCACTGCAAATAGAGGTTTGAAATTCCAGGGTCATCGATTGGAGTTAACAGGCAGTTACTGTGTCTCCTATCCAGACGATCGGGCAGCTTGATCATTACTCACAAGTGAAAGTGGTTGAGCGTTCACATATGATAATTCGGTCAATGGCGCAGTGGTAAACACGGTTGCCTCATAAACAGTGTGGCCGTGATTCCAATACCGGCAATGACAAGAATATGCACTACCGACGAGCGCTAATGAGAGCAAAATCGAGGCTAGTGCTTCTTTTTGAGGGACGCTTTCCAAAAAGTTGTTGGGGATGTGCCGTTTGAGAGAGGTTTTGCATGATGTTCAAGTTATATCGATCGAAATCAAATGTTAATCAACCCTTATCATCTTACTATTAACAAAACATGCTGGAACTTTACTCGATAGCTAGCTTACTGCAATAATTTTCTCAGTTAACGAGGTGGAGCCAAGTAAAAATTGCCAGCAGGAGTAATCTTGATTTTTCTCAATGAGCATTTAGCATTGCTGATGTTCACCTCTCTCTTTCCAGGTGTTTGCTTCCATCAAGTTCCCTCTTAAAGTTATTAAGTGTGGCAGTGCTCACTCTGGTGTGAAGGTATTTGATTGTTCAAGGTCGATCGTTTGTAACCACGATCACACCAAAGTGAATGAATAATCGTTTCCAGTGGTCAGCTGCACTCAGTCCTGAGTGGGTCAGAGACCGGCAAACAAAAACGGTGGCGGGTTCGAACTTTTACCTATGGCGGTAAGGCGATCAATATTGCCTCTATTTGATATGAGTGTTGAATGCAAACGAATCAACAGAAGAACAGCTGCCACTGAACGAAACGGCTGATATTTACGATGGTTAATAGGAACACAGCTGACAATAAAGTCATAATAAACGTGGTCCTCAATCAAGCCGGTGTGCACCAGCTTCGCTTCTAATGACATTAACTGTTCACGAGAATTGAACTCACTTTGCCCTGCTTGTTAGATTGGTAAGATCAGAACTTCATCTACTGAAATTCAATCAAACGGATCAAGTTAATCATCAGGTCTTTGAGTTGTCATACAAAATTCAACATATAAATCACTGTTAAAATTGTTGAACTATCGTTTAAAAACCCAAAGGTCTGAGTAACACTACGAGTCATCTCGAACGAAACGATTTAACTGAAGAAAACGCCGGTTGGTTCCATGATTTCTTGAACACTGAATGATGGATTTCAACTCAAGATAGTAAGGCGCATAATAAGTCGTACTTTTTCACTTGATTACAAATCTGTGAGGAAATCCTCTTCAAAAATTGAACATATGGTTGTAACATAACCAGGAAGTTTTTCTGATTTGACTTCGTTCCACTTCAGTGGTTGAATAGGCACGGTCCACCTACTGACCAATTCGCTTTTTGTCACGCCTGTGTGAATCGGAATTTGAAATGGTGTTCTTGATTGATCATACCCATTGACAAGTGCACGGGGCACTCACAACTGCGCGGCTGACTCTGTTTGGTTTGAAGTCAAATCGCTAGTCTAATAAACGATTGGTGCTTATCGAAACCGGTCTCAGAATATGGATCGCTTGTTGTATTAGAAGAAACGGAACACATTTCGTTCCCGACGGAAAACGGCCATAGTTGTTGGACCATTTACATTCGAAGTTGCTAACTTTATTGCAGTAAACACTCATTGTTTGCTGATGATTAGTAGGGGATTTTGGTTTTCATATAGATTGAACATCACCCACAATCGATCTAAGGTTTCACATTCCAACAGATATTGCATTCGTTTCCCTTCGAAAAGAATCACTAGACTCCAATTTCGCTTCCATTAGAGCTCGTTAGTAATGCATATCCTTGCCACTGTCGATAGCTACGATCACTTATGGGTGATGTTCAATTTATATGAAAACCAAACTCCCCTACTACTCATCAGTCATCAAAATACCGCTCAGCAAGGTAATGATTCCTGTGATTCCAGTCTGGAAAGAAGTCCGAGTCGAGGGGTCATCGATTGGAGTTAACAGGCAGTTACTGTTACTCTTATCGAGGAGATCGGTCAACCTGATCACTACTCGTTGTTCGGTCAAATATCCACTAAGCCAGTTGACTTCATCTTAGAACGCTGAGGCTCGTCGTGTGACCATCACCATTTCTAACAACAGTACTGTTAATCGGTACTGGTTATTCAGAGGTGAAAATAGTTGGGTTGTATAATGTGTGTGTATTGTGAAATGTGGCCTATAGTAAAGCGCCGCCAAAAAGCACGTCATTATAAACTTCAGGTGGCTATAGAGAAAACATTGTCTGCAGGATATCTATATTAAACTTATAGGAATGTTATCAAAATATGTACTCGTCCCGTTTAACATGTTTCTGAATAACGGATTTAAAATGAAAACTTTACGGGCAAGTTGTAATATTTAATGTTTCACCCAAGTCGGAGGTAATCGAAATCAAACCAACAAAGGAACAGAGGCCAGACGAGGCTCACCGTGGCATGCGCTAAACAATTTACCCGCAGACGTTGCAGATGAAGCGATATTCAGAAGTGCGAATGTCTTGCTGCAGCAAAAGCCATTGTCCTATGCCCAATACACACACAACAAAGATCAGTCGTTTCACATAATTAAAGCTTACGTAGACAACGTCTCAGCGTTATATAATCAAGAAGACATTGTCAGAAGAATACGCTAGAGCATTTAGTCACTAGATTTTATGGAGATCTTAACTGACAAAAGACCAAATCAGTTGTGAACAGAGTGAAGACACAAACAAACTAGTTTTAGAAGGATATTACAGAAAACTTGGACGATGCATCTAGTCCATTCAAAACTCTAACTGTGATTGTTCTTTGCTACCCCCTAGCTTTTTAAAAGTGCACAGAAATGGAATACCCATATGATCATACCGCCAAACTGATGCACAGGTTAACCAGGTTCATCAGCAGTATTGCCAAACAACTGCAAAATAGCCGGTAATCAAGGCTGAGGATTCCTTTTATTTCGTTACCAAACTCGAACAGGTAACTTTATTCTGTGATGAAACATTTTTGTTTTTCATGATACATCTCTATGTATCATTGTTTGGGTTAATCAGAAAGCGATGTATGTCTTATTGCGTACACTAATTTATTGTCTTTCCTAGTAGTAGTTCGCATCAAGCTATGTTTGTACTAAATCTTTTTAATATTTAAAGCAGATGCAACGGTTAATCTTTTGCACGGATACCGGGGAGTACAAGTCGTGGGCGAATTTTTTAGCTCTCAACAAACGTTGCGTACCGAATGTCCACATTCATTTTCCGAAATTAAGTAATTTGAAATAAAACCATACTCTTCATGTGGTAACCTAAACTCAAAGGGTGTTCTTCCAACTCTCTGGACCGCCTTATAACACTTAAAAATCCGCAGAGAGTTGTGGTTTCTGTGTATGCTAAAACAACTCATTCTGATCAGTATCTCAACTTCAACTCGTCGTATCCACTCAACGTGAGGATAACGACCATCTGATTTCTTTTCAACAGAGTGAACAAGGCTTTCACAGGTGAAGTCTACATGGCGACAGCCACTCTTCAAGTTAAAGAAACGCTATCTGGCAACCATAACCCAGAATCCTTAATAAAGCACTTGTGAACGCACGTCAGCTATGACAGAATGCCAAGATGCCAGACCTCTCCAACAACGCGAATTGGTCGGAGACATTTGCCCAATTCTCTCCGACCATGCCAGCGGGACCGTTCTCCGTTTGAACAGTACTAAAGTGTAAATATAGGTGAGCCATAAGGATCCAGTCTCTGTGATCAACCAGAGAGACTGTGTTTACAAAATCGGCTAGGGTAATTGCGAATAAACAAACAGGCAGCTGAATGTATGCGATGCTGACTACATCAGACACATATAGTTTTCATTAAAACACCCACAGGTTTCAACGTTCGGGAAAAGATTCAGCTATCTTACTGTGTGTACTATCAGAGCCTGATGATCAATCTATTTTTATACAAACCCGGCGGATACGTTGCTTCTCCGCTGACTGAACGCCAGGCATAATGTGTTGTGCGTCAGCCGTATGCTCTGATAAAACTCACCTTGAACTTTATAGGCTCTAATCCGGATTAAACTGGCATTCAAAAACCGTTTAATTAAGGTCACCTTAAAGCCCAGATTTTGTTTTTAATAAGCGAGATTATCTTGTTGTAAACTTTTGGATCACACATTCATGGATCACGTTGAATATTCTGTTCAACAGGACAAGATCGAACACTAGCTTTATGTATTCGGTGTCGAACGGTTAAGGGGAATAATGGAAACATTAAAATGATTGCCAGTACTGGTACAAATCCCAGTGAACTCTATGATCAAGGTAAAAAGCATCTTCAGAAATGTGTCAATATGCAAACCTGAATTTCTGGTGATCGAATTCGTGACATTGCTTTAAGAACTTGTTTCAGTTGACATCTTTGTGTACGCTTTAACGCAAGAAAATGACAACACTTTTCCGAACAAAGATGCATGGCTCTTTTTATGAAATTTAAAATGTAGGACATGATAAACATGAAGCATAAAGTTGCTGTGCTGATTTTTGTTGAACATTTGAAACCGTTGAACAATTAATCTGTGCTATTGCTTCTAAGTATGGTTGACTTTAAGTAGAGCTAATAA
>JTDE01000220.1:106568-198357 GCA_014338405.1 Paragonimus skrjabini miyazakii | reverse complement strand
ATGCTGTTTTCTTCTGACAACATCTTTTTATTCGTCATAAAATATAAGACGCCATTTTTTTGTCTGCAGTTGATTAAATGTATGAAATATTGTTTATCAAACAATTTGTCTGGACTCAACAAAATCCATATTTCTTGGGAAAACGGTGTTGTGACGGCAAAGACGCTTGACCTAGGAAGCTATGTATTTCTGTGTACCCATCATGAGATATGTGAAGATACGGTTGATGGCATCTGTTTCGGAGGATTGTAAGTACGACTTTTGTGTCCATCCGACTAACGCTAGTTAAAACAGCAAGCAGACAAACGTTGCGGGATGTTAACGTTTTGATTCATCTCATCAGCCACATACTAAATACACACAGAATGTATGACAAAGGCGCATGGCTATGATAGTTGAACAGAGTGAATTTTTGGGTCAAAAGGACGCTACCAGTGATCAAAGCCAAACTGGTGGACATTTCACATGGGTTCCTGTCATCGCCAATACGCCAACAATGCTGTTTTGCACCTGAACACTATCAAGCCATCAAGCAGCTGAAAGAAATGAAAGACGTTGTGCTCTTGAAACCGGATAAGAGCTCTGGCATCATGATCATGCACAAGGAGGAGTATATGAGGAAAATGAACAAAGCAAATTCAAGCCAGATTTCACACCGGGGGATAATATACTGGTAGAAAAACAAATTGCAAAACAACTCTAAATATTGCAGTTACATGGATTCATCAATGAGGCTTAATATAGACGGTTAAAACCAGGTGGAACTCAAACGCCACGTATGCCAGAAACACCAAAAATACGCAAAAAAGGTTTTCCGCTACGTCCCATCTTGGCCGTGGACAAATCACTCTACCACCAGCTCGCTCGATGGCTGGTTGAGGTACTTAACCCAGTTCGGAAACTGCTGTCACCCCACTGTGTCAAAGACTCAATCGAGTTAGTAAACGACTTAAAGGAGATCTCTGTGAGTTCAAAACCAATGTATTCTATCGATGTGCAATTTTTGTTCACTAATGTTTCTCTGCATGAGACTGTAAATTTTGCTTGTGATTTTATGTCAGCTCAGAATTTTCAGTTGCCTCTTCATCTTGATTACCTTAAGGAACTCATTTTCTTATCTTCAGAAAACATTCGTTTTGAGTTCGAAGGAGTTGCTTTCAAGCAAATTGATGGGGTAGCCATGGGCAGCCCACTACACCCAACGTTAACGGACGTTTTTCTTGGAATGATTGAAAGACAAGTTGTTGATAATATTTCCATGACTACTTCATACAAAAGGTACGTCGATGATATTTTGATTTTTATCGAGAGTGACAAGTTTCTTCCATTTCATAATCTTATGAACTTCATACATCCAAATTTGTGTGTTACTTATGAAACTGAGTCGAACAGAAGCCTAGCTTTTCTAGACGTTTTACTCACGAGACGTCTTGATGACACGATGCAGCGGTCGGTTGATCGCAATGCCACTTGGAGCGGTCAATACCTCCAGTTTTCCGGTTTTGCACCCATGGCCTACAAGCGTGGCTTAGTTAAAACATTGTTTGACAGAGCCCGACGAACCTATACAGATGACCGGTTGACACAAGAGGAAGATTTCTTAACAACCGCATTACTTGCTAATGGATATCCGGATAAGTTTATCTCGGTTCATAGCAAGAATACAACAGAAAGAGCTGCAGTTCACACAGCAAGGAAAGAAGAGGTGTTCATAAAACTACAATTCAGAGGAGACTATTTGTCCACTATACTGCGTCATCAGCTTCAGTCAGCTGTGAATTGCACATACCCTGCAGCTAAATTGTGCCTCTTATCATCAACCCGGGGAGTTAATTATGGAAACGCTAGAAGTGACACACCTAAATATTCTCTCTCACATGTCGTTAATCAGTTCCCTTGCAGTTGCAATGACAGCTATATCGGCAGAACGGACCGGTGCTTGCGCTAACGTGTGGCCGAACACCTCCCAAAGTGGTTGATTCAGTTTGCTGAGTAAACAGACAGTCAAAGGGGCAATGGAACGCGTAACCCGGCATCGTCAATTGCGAAGCACATCCTGGAGACAGGTCACAACGTCGACCCAACCAGGTCGTTCACGGTGTTGCTACTACACATAAACCCAAAAATTCTGGCCATCATTGAAGTTGTGATGAGTAAACAAAGAAAGTTAGTGTTGTTTACGCAAAAATTGATGGTTTACACCGTCCACCTCCCCTGGTAGCGGCCTTTTGAACTAAAAAGTCACTCTGCCCAACTATCGTTGTCATGAGCCTTTGTCATATATTCTGTGTGTATTAGTATGCGGCTGATGAGATGAATCGAAATGTTAACATCCCGCAGCGTTTGCTTTCTTGCTGTTTTGAAGAATTGGATCAAGGGAACTCAGTGCTTTAATGCTAGTTAGCCAATTAATTAACGAGCACGCGACTGAAACTTCTCATGTCTTGAGAACTAAACAATAAAAGATTCCAATGGTAAAATCTAGGAAGAAAAATATTGATAATATAAAACAAGGGTTAGTTCAGTATAGGAATACGTGTTACTGTACTCTGTTACCACATACTAGTGACGCTGTATATTGTTTAGAAGTAAGGACAAATTTCACCCTACCAGTCCGTCTTACTGTACCTGAGTGCATTAGGAGAAAAATTTAATGATACAGCGCATAAAAACTCATTGACCGTACAGCTCAAACTTTTGATTAATACATACACTTTATCGGTTTCGTTGTTATCATCTTTCTTTAGTGTTTATTATTTTCCCTCATCAGACTGGTCGTATTCTGAGTCGTGCAGCGAAGTAGAGAACAGTCTGTACAACATTTTAGAAATATTTGCATTAGTACGAGCAATAAGACAATGTTCGTTAGTAGTAAATACCAGTTAGCGAGAGTCACATGGACTAAACTTATCAACTCCTTTGCGAACGCTTGGTCTTATCTACTTAACAAACCCTGAATTTGGCTGAAAATGCAGGCAGTTACCAGCCCCGTAAGCCACCGTTTGCAATCAATCCAGAGACAGCCACCTATTGGTGCCAACTTGCACCGTAATCAATCATTTGTGTATTACTTCACTGTCGGTTACAGCGGCAGAACTGATGTGCACATGAATTCAAGGATGACAGAAAATGTACTAAAATATGTGTAGAATATGACTGTGCAATCAAATTGTTTTATCCATGGCTTCCGCAGACCTCTGACTTGATTGAATGCCAAATATATTTTTCATAAATAACGAAAGCCTAATATTTTCGAGGCTACCTTCAAGATTGATAATATCACAACGGACTCAAGTTGAAACGTGCAGGTTTCATTCGGATCGTTCAAAGTTTGCAGTTGAATTGGGAATGCTCCTTTCAACATAAAGTGTCACTCTTTCCCCACCATCAAAATGCTGTCTGTCGGGCAATCCAACATCCCACTTGCAGTCGCGACGACCCACAGATTTGCAAAACATATAGACGATGACTGCAAAGAATGGCTGAACGTAAGCCTGAATGACTGGTTCACAGGACGACGCAACATACAATGGTAACGGAATGTGAGGACAGAAAGATATTTTCAGCTATTGAGGGACACATCAGGAAATCAGGCTACGTTGTTGACTCGATCCTCTCGTTTGAGGTGCTGTTACACAGTCAAAGTCCAAAAGTGTTCATGTTTTCTGAGACTACGATAATCAGTATTAGTCATCCGGCCCTGCTTAGTTCACGCAATTTGTCAGCTATCAAACTGGTAACACAAGCTCTTCCTCAGTGTTAAATTCAATAGTAACGGCTGTTTTTGTTAATTATACCATTATGCTGTATATAATTTGATATTGACCATGCGTGACTAACAAGAGTAGACGATATCTTGACCCCTCGCGGTGCGTCTTATTTCGTAAACATTGATTCGAATTAAAAGTGACCAGTTTCCAAAAAATACACAGTCCAGAGATCATCGAAATAAACTTGACTTAGAATTCAGATCTATAATGCGTCATGTTACTCCGTGCTTTTTGTGTTTAATCAAAACCATTGAGGTTAGCCCGCTCAAATTAATATTGATTGTACAAAATAAATAAACCTAGTAGCTCAGAGCACAAGTTTTTCATCCCACTTGAATTGTTCTGTTTTGGTTCCTTATCGCATTCCACTTACTTCCTGAGTATTTTCGATTATTTTGATTTGGTATTAAACATTCAATGTAAACTGATAACCTCTAACGATTACCGTCTTCCTACCTTCTTCTGGTAAAGGTACCAGTTGTTCAAGGTTGTTGATTATTATAACATGCAAGCCGGCTGTTTTACGCGGACTGTCCTTCACACTTGAGGACTAACTTTGCAGCAGCTTGGAGACACCAGGGGACAGCGTTCTTCCAAAGTAGGGGTTCCAACAACGGCATCGTAAAAGGGAACAACAAGAACAAGCATGAGCGAAAGGCCCAGTAAGCCATGCATACGACTTACACAAACTGAAACTAAAACATCGAAAGTGTTATACAGGGATGTTTAAGGCAAAACGTTCAGCAACGTGGATGGATGAACATGCAGAATAAGATGAGCTGAATCGTTCATATGTTTTGGTCGATAGAAATGTTCTTGAATTCAATCGTTAGAGTTGAGTAAATGACTAATTCAAAGGTAGATGCATACACATTTTCAGCATACCAATAAAAGTTTGCGTTCCACTTGCTTGATACACAAGTATCGGCATTAATTCCGCTTGTATCCCATCTAGATTGGCTCACGAATACAGGCTGTAATATGCAGAATGCTCATCTTGGTTGTAATTAGGTTGGTCTACTTTTTAAAAAACTGTCATCTGTGAACTATTTATTCAAGTAGGTTAATAGTTTTCGCTCTGCGTTTGATAAAGCGAGATTAACAAGCCTTTCCAAAGGAACTGTGATACTTTCGAAAAGGTTCTTTCACAAGCACTTCAAGTAAATTCGCTTGCGATTAATACATGTAGTTCAGTCTATTTCTGCTTTAGTTTAACCGCCATTAATAAATCTTCTGAAAATAGTCTTACTGTAGTATATGGAGTTAAACTGTAGTCAGTATCTGTTGTAAATTTCATACACTTGATACTTCTACACTGATTGTCAAGCGTGAATGCATCTTTAGGATCCAAAAGACTTTCTTGTGGAACAACAGATTCAAAAGAAATTGGGTTCATTACTTAGCTGGTCATGCTCTGAAAGCAGGTGATAGACAGCCTTTTATTCCACCGTTTTGGAGTCCTAAACACTTGAAATACTTGATCCAAAAGTAAGCTTTATCCATCATTCCGAGGTTCTATAAGTAATGGTTCGTAAACGGACTAATATGTTTTGCATGCATCCCAAAAAATAAGTTGACAGTGCATGAAACTTTGGCCACATGTGATCGGGTTTCGCTAATAAACTTTACATAATAGCTCGTGTTTTGTATCCAACAAAATCAACATATGGACGATTCTATAAAAGAATTTCGTCTGCACTTGGTCAGCTAACTCCTTCTATTCGGTCCTCTAATTATTCTTCATACAACGCCTTTCATGTAGACAATCGCCCTTGTCTGCGTCTTCTTAAAAACACAGTCGGTGAGATTGGTTTGCAGACACCCAGCATTGCTTCAGCAATGTTTGTTTACTCATGCTTCAAAAAGACAATCGATTGGGTTTGCTCTGTGAATGTTTTCTGAAATCTACTGAAGCACATTAATTGTTTTGAGCAACAACAGTTGACAACTTTTGTTTGATTTTCGTCACATCGATTTGACAAACTGTAATACGTACCAACCGACAACTGTCAATTATTTTCAAGTTTAGAGCTTATAAGGTTTTACTGGTAAGGATTTCAGAAACTCACTAGTATAATGATTCACCTGTTGGCTTACGCTTACATCAAGTAAACTCAACATTCTCTCATTTGGTTATTTTGCTTGTCGGACTGTAATATAGAGTGGAAGGTTCGGAAAAGTAATCGTGGTAACCACACCACGAACAACGTTTGTTAGACAAATGGTTTTGTTTTGCCACAGGAAGTACCAAAGCTGCTACCTTCGTCTTATCCAGAAACTCTCGTTAGCTACAGAAACACTAACATATACATATCATGTAAATCAAAACCATTGAGTTTCTATTACAGTGATTAAATGCCTCAGATGAATACAGCCAACAACCAAGAGAGCGAGGTATGAAGTGTTGTAATGCTTAATGACTTTATTCCACTCACATAGCTTGTGGTAATTTATAACAGTTGTATAATTTGCCTGAATATGCACTCCTTGACTTGGGTTTATCTGAGTAAGGAATCTCACCATAGGACCACAATGATGATCACAATGGTTTAAAAGTTGTCCGTTATAATTACTATCAAAAATTGCCGACCTGATAAACATTTACCCAATTTTTAAGAACGCTTTAGAATACGGGGTTTTGATCGCGATAACTATGTGTGATTGATGATAAATATAGAACATTGCAACTGTCTCAATTTAATACTCGATACAGCGTTCAGCTTTGAATGTTGTAAACCAGACTGAGACCTCATGATATTGGACTTATCATCTGTGGACAATAAGCTAGTTATATTTTATTCTTCGGAGTCATTTGGGAAACTTGGTCCGCTCTGATTGATTATTTTACACATAGAGTGCTACCATAAGTACTATACGTCTGCCTCCCAACTGGAGGTGTGACAGTAGGAATCCAAATACGTATGAAAAGTTACATGAAGGTTCAACGATAACAGCTTCATTCCGATGTTGAGAAGCAGCCACGTAATAATTCGTCGATAGATACATATCTGTTTGTATTCAACCGTGAATTTGTTCAGTCTGATTATTATGTGTTGCGATTTGAATCATCAAGTTTTCAGAAGTTGCTGCTAATATTAATCGTTTATCTCCTTTTGACTTATACCATTCATTGTTTTATCCATCTAAACACTTATCTCTCACTTATCTCTCCTGACAGGTACGTGTTACCACCGACACTTTCAGTCTCCTACAGTAGACCGTGATCCGTATCACTTCTGCGATTTTTAATAATCTGATGGGTAGTGCGGGATTTTGATTTTAATACAGACTGAACATCACCCACAATTGATCGCAATCGTCGCATTCCCATAGACTTTCCAGTTGGCCCCTTTCAAAAAGAAGCACTAGACTCGAGTTTCGATCTCGTTAGAGCCCGCCAATAGTGCATATCCTCACCGCTGTCAGGACTAGAACCACGGCACACTGTCCATGAGGTAACCTTGTTTACCACTGTCTGATTTGTTTTGGTTTTCACATGTAACTCGCACTTTCCTACGCAATTGTAAAAGCCTGATGAGAATTACGAAAAAAAGGTTTCCCTCAAAATTGACCCATGAATTCCACGGCTATTCAAAAAAGGATGTGACCTGTTGACACATAACCCCTTGCATAATCTTTATATAATCTGAATTAACACATTTAATACCCAATTGGTGGACTATTCATGTGCCCTAATTACTTTTAATCAGAAGGCTTGAACTTTTGATTAAGTTTGTAATTTCTATCCCATACGTTTCTCCGTAAATCGCACATAAATAAATCGTACCAGGTCATTAACTAGCCTAAAACTAATGGCTTTAATTCAATATATACGTTTCATTGTGAAAAAACTCTAATACCGGAGCATTCACGTCTTCTTGTTTTCATGTTCAATACAACGGCGAAACAATTGCACTGTTTTTGAATGAGTGTACAAATATAAACCGACAAGTTTTGTCCTGACCAAAACTCACATTTCCTGTGCTATTTTCTAGACAGCGGAACAAACCTGTTCGATTAAGTGGTGAGTCATTTATGTGCTGGTAACAAAAACACACGCATACACCCACGTGTTCTTAATGCGGGACAAAAATAGCGAACCAAAGGAAACGATGTTTCCCATTCTTAGGTGGAAAAGCAAGGCACGTGCGATATGTGCAACCGAAGGGCATTCATTGTTTCATAGGGTTGACTTATTTTACCAGACAAAGGCCGATCGACAATAATCACATTTCTCTTTCTTCATAGCGTACGCAGAACGATGATCATTAACTATGAACAGTTATTACAAGTACATAATCCAAACTTTGTTAAAAGCACACCACATCGTTCTATCAAGTATGCATTCGGGTGATGTTTATCATAGGAGGTGATATAACAGTTGGTTATATTTGGTCTTGTGATTACCGGTATCGTAATCACGTCTGAGGAGTCAAGGATGATTTCAAAATGGCCAGCAGATTAATAAGACAAAGGACGGGGTAAGGAAAATATTGCGGGTACTTGTGTTTAGGACCTCAGAGCATCAGGATAAGAATTCTCATGAATGTCTATACTTTAGTGAACTTCGATGTACAGTAAATCCCATAAATATGCAACGGGCAACAAACTGCTAAGTCAGAACCATGTTTTGGTTATGTATGACATGTTTGATTATTCGAATTTTGTCTACTCTTATCAGGATCTTTTGAGCAACGATAATAAAACACAAAGCCATATTGGTAAAATTAAGGGAACAACAACGAAAAGGGTTACTATGTGACAACGCAGAGTGTTACCAGTTCCAATGCGAGGAAGGTGCTTGAGTTAGCAATCAATCGGCTCATAAGTCATGGTGGTAAATAATGATTGGTATTGTTTTGAGAAGTGCATTTTTCCAGGTTTCATCCCTGGAGCTAGATATCGGCTAATCACACTATGTTGATCAACTCAACTAGTTAAGTTACCGTCCTGATCCGACTTAATTTCGCCCGACACCATTTCATGGCTTTTCCCGAGTGTCATCTCAAGACACGTTGTATTGCTTATGTAATCTTCTCTGGTAAGATAGGTGAGCGTTTGTGAACTTCTTTATGGATCATGTATTAATTTTCACATACTCTTCATCAAGCAAATAGTAAAATCAACTGAAAGCATGAAGAACATTTTAGTGCAAATGTTCCAACTCACCAGAACTATTTTGGTGATAATATCATGGTGATAAAATGCTCCGACTAGATTGGTTCTTTAAGGGTATAGAATTGTACTTTTGTCAAGCTAACTTACCTGTTCCATCCCAGGTGTAATTTTTTGTGGTGGGGTTGCGCAACACCATAGCCCTATATTAGTTTTTCATAACAAGTTTGTATTTTGATAAATAATAGTCATAAGGTTTTGTTTCATGGTAAATTTATAACTGGTATGAAGTATGTTGGAACCACACTTAGGCTGGAAAGAAACTATTGACAGTTCAATCTTTTCTCCAAAATTTCCTAATTCTTAGCATGAGATTTACAAATTGAACTTGACTCGCTTCAGGACAATCGCGGAGGGATTTCACCGCTCGTTCATCATGCAAATTTCATTTGACACTCTACTTCGGTGGTTTCCCAACAAACTGTCCAATTCGATGTGACGTCAATTAGATTGATCAAAAGTTCATTTTGAAAACTGCTTTTACTACAACTCAACCACATAAAAGAAATTAGTCCTTTTTCACACTCTCTTCGCTTCCAACTTTGATCATGCCACTCTATGTGTATGTGCTATATTGTATAGTTTTATACGCTTGGGACACCAGAATTACACGGAATAACCACATCTCTCAACTGTAGTACTAGGAGTTAACCAGATTTGATAGATTAGAAATGTTCAGTTTATTTCGATTGGTTAGATAATTTTACTTGTATGTAACTCATATTAAACCGTCAGCAGCTGACTCTGGTCGAAATAAACCACAAAATTAAATATAGAGATGATTAGTAAATTAAACTCAGGATCACAGTTTTGCTGATTTACTGAACAATAATGATACCAGTTATCAACGAAGTAAAAAGACATAATTTGCCATAGATTTCGCATTCGAATAAATAGTTCCATTGACTCCTTTCGGAAAATAGCAAGAGTTGAATGTCATCCTTACTAGATCAGTACTAGCAAAATGGAAAGTGTGATTGCTGAGCTGGTTGTCTTCGGTTATTCCTAAAGCTAATTTGTAAAAAGTCTTTTACAACATAGGGATTTTTATTTTTATATTTAAAACTCACATTGTTCTAATTTTCGTGATTAAAATGCTAGATATTTGCTTTCCCTAGAAAAGATTGACTGATTTTTGAAGACCCAATCATCTAACGTGTAACATTGACGTCGAATTTTGCATGATATGGTTGCACAGACAGTGAATCCTGAGTACTAACCCACACCTAATTTAAAGTCAATATTTACATTCACTAATATTAGACAGAGTGAAAATACTTCTGCATAAATTAATTCCAGCCTGCAGCTTTAAGCAATCTCTCATAGTTGATTAATCCAGTCATAAGTAATGCTACTTTGAGCGATTGAAAAAACTCTGCGTAAGCCACGTTATAACTAAAATTGATGGCGATGACAGCATCGAATAGGTGTCGATATCATGTAATCACTCAGAAGCTAGTTTGATATATTTTCATTCAAACTGAATTTAAGCACAGCTGAAAGTAGAATGGCTGTTTTTAAATTGTTCTCTACTGTGGTGACTTTGAAACTTTGAAAAATCCAACGTTGAAAAAAATCCAATTCATGAGAAGATATCCAAGGCAAACGATTTAAGGTAACAACCGTGTTTCACTAGTTTATATTTATACCTCTATATGAACTAGCCAGTTTACACGATATCATGGATCGACGATGTCACAAAGCAAACTGTATTACTTGTATTCTACCGTGACCAGTTCTTTTGCACAGCATGTCGCAGATCGTCAATTGTACTACGTTATCTCTCCGGACAAGCCAGAAATTGGCGTCAGAACGGCAGTTTACTCATTAGTAGTATGTAAAATTGTAATTTTCTTTTGCGAACTTCACCGTTGTAACTTGAAGTGAACTATATTTATGAAAACCTATGGATTGGTTGGCGATAGTTTTGACTACAGTTAGTTGTTGTAACGGTAAATCAGTCGAATATGTCAATACTCAATTAAAATGACAGTATTTTCGTCCTCTAACGTTTGAATGGACTTATAAGAGCCCCATTATTTGACTGATCTCTAATGAGAAATCAGTTGGTCCATTTTATTTTACGGCATGTTTTGAAAGTATACCTTTTTGCAGTTGTCTTTTACACTTTGAGAACTGTTGTAGCACATACCCTTTAAGACCAAATAAGTATTGAAATACTTTGTCTTCCGGTGCAAGTCATCAGTGGACTTGCTTGACTGAAAACACCATTTGCATTATCGCATTTGATACTGTTGGCACCACATTAGTCTGGGTTAGCACAATCTACCTCACGTGTCTAATTCACACGGACTACATCTCTCATCTAATCCCCTCATTAGCATATGAGCGCTGAGTTGTGTGCATTTGTAGAAATGCATCAAACATGTTCCTTACGTAAATCGTATTATATCATTCTTCTAGTTTGTAAAGGTTAATTCGTGAAGGGAAATGGATGCTTCACAAACTCAGTGTTTATTTTTTCGAATACCTGTTTGATTGTGGACAGTTCATGTTGACAGCCTGAGACGGACTAGTCTGTAAGAACCAAAAATATTCTACCAAGTCATCAACATGAGTAATTGTACCTGCCCTATCACATACGACTCGCAAACAAACTAGTAACGGAATCGCTGGTTTGTTAACTTAAACAAAATGTCTTAAACTACTATTGATCTGGTCGGCAAACTAGTTTTTGATGAGTAGTCGGGGATTTGGTTAATTTCAAGTTGAACATCACCCACAGTTGATCGCAGCTGTCGCATTCCCATAAACCAATCAATCGGTCCCTTTCGAAAAGAAGCACTAGACTCGAGTTTCGCTCTCATTAGAGCTCGTCAGTAGTGCATATCATCGCCACTGCCGGGACTTGAACCACGGACATGCTGTTCATGAGGCAACCATGTTTACCACTGCGCCATTGACCTCACGTTAGGCACGACCGAATTATCATATGTGAACGCTCAACCACTTTCGCTTGTGAGTAATGATCAGGTTGCCCGATCGTCTCGAAATGGAGACACAGTTACTGTCTGTTAACTCCAATCGATAACCCCGCGATTAGGACTTCCTAGACAGGTCGAAATCTCCGATCTCATTAAACCTGCTAGGCGATATTTTAGATTACTGATGAGTAGTCGGGGATTTGGTTTACTCGAGTCTAGTGCTTCTTTTCGAAAGGAGCCGAGTAGAAAGTCTATGGGGATGCGACAGCTGCGATCAATTGTGGGTGATGTTCAACTTGAAACTAGTTTTTATCAGGTAACTGAGGTAACTTAATTAAAACTTGCCCTCAATCCGTTTATGTCGATGGACACAGTTCGTCTTGGACTGATAGTTTCTATTGAATATGGCTGCAAATGCTTGAAATTGGGTTCACAACGGTTCTTGATGCTGGGTTTGAAAGTAATGGAGATAAAGTTTCATTATGCTCTCCGTATTAAGGGGACCCGGCAGGTTGCTTACTTGTTTAGGATCATCAACTATATATATATATTGTGAACGAGGTTTGATCCCTTACAAATTGTATAATCTACTACTGTATGGAGTACGAATGCTGAGCATAGGACTAAAAAGTGACCAAACGTTAATTGTGACTAGGTCCGCTGACTTCAGCAAAACATCCGATTAAGTTGTTATGCGTCATTCAACAAAGTAAGCGTCTTATGGATTTTGCACTGTTTCCACGGAAATTGGCAATTTGTGAAATCGTCCTAATCTGGGAGGTCAGTGAATGTGATAACATTTTCCTAGATATCACAAGAGGTCAGTCAGCTTTAGGATAAGTGGTACTTCAGTTAAATATAAGACCATGATAGCGTTGAATCCGTTAATGCAGAAAGATTGACTGTTGAGCGGGGTACTGAATGGATTTTCATTATTTAGTGTTTCCATAATTTTGAGGAACATATTATATAGTGTTTGGTTCTTGTGCTACGGAGTAGGCTTGATTTCCCGCCTGCTATTTAGTCTCCTAAAAATGATTTTCAGTTATCCCTAGCGCCAACGTTAGTTATGTCCCGTTTTGCAAAGTGGTGTTCATTGATCAGCCCGACAATTGGAGCTATCCCTATTTACGAACATGTGCTTCGGATGCTTTCACCGGATTTTGACCAGTAAATCACAGTGCTCTGAAAGATCAAGCAAACCGTTTGAATTTTTTCTCTACACAAGTAGAGTAGAATAAATCATACGTTCCACTAAAACACACACCAGTTGATTATTTTCTTCAGAAGACCAATTTGTGTTTTATTTGTTCTATCTAACAAGAATCACGTAACTTTAACCGTGAATATCATTAACAACAAAGTTTGAATGAATAATATTTTGAAATAAGCTAAAAATGATGAAATTGACGGTACAGTTCAAGCACTTCACTTGTGAAAAAGCGATATTTCAACAAATACGGGGCATTTAAAAGCCAAATTTGTGGATGAGTTTAGCACAACCATTTTTGATTACCATTGCGAATGGTGTTTTGTAGAATGGGAAAATATCATGTTATTTCATGTGAACATGACCGTGGTCTGATGGAGCTGATAAAACAGATATATCCATTAAATCAATTTTATTTGCAGACTAAAACGAAACCATTGTAATTGGAGATATTTCGAAAACGAAAGTGATAATTTACGGTTACTACTAAACTGATTGAATTTTAATCCAATGGAATGTTTGGTCATCAAATCATCTGTGATCGAAAAAATATTTATAGAAACCAGATGAAGTGGGGAAATGTGAACCCGCAAACTGTCCAACTTTCTCCTGACTCTCATCTGCAACAACGGAAAAGTTGGTAAAACGGATAAATCGGTTTTATTTTGAGCTGTCAACTAATAATTTCGTCTATACGTGGTCACTGTTTATAAATTTGTTTGATTCAATCGGGCATGTTCTAACGGTCGTTCAGAAGTTTGCCTGATTCCCTAGTGTTTTCTCTAATAGCCATTTTCTACTGGGTAACCGGTTAATTAAGTTCAGAGCCTTTGGACATGTCACCAACGTGCGTATCCGAGAATGACCTTTATGTAAGATGACCTATGGCGTGAACGTTTCGCAGGGAGTCCAAGCATTCATGAACAATACTTAGTAGTTCTCCGGAAGTTGTTGGATTTACAGCCAGTACACAGGTGGCACTGTAACATAATGCAGTTTATTACGCCGTTGAAGCTGCTTCTAGTGCCATAAAACGTGGTATATACGGTTTCCAAACACCCGGTTACGTTGAACTGCTTACCGCTCGTCGGTCAATTGCTTATCATTTGACAATTCTTTCCACTATCTCAACTATACAATCTTAAAAGTGCAGACCAAGTTGGAAGCATTAAAAAATCCAGCGTGGAGTTTTTAAGGGCAGATATTGCTTGACCGCTTTTTTCTGTCGTCTGACGGAGGCATTGTCCCATTGTTCGACGGCAGACACTGCTGAATTGGAACGGTGCGCTTTGGAAAATCGAAATGTTTAGACATCACAACGCATACTCTCCCGGCCGCGTCTTGTTATCGTTAGTTTCAGAAACAAGTGCAACAATGGAGTCCATAGTTAACAACGCCTTGTCAATGTTGATTAGCTTAACAGACGGTGCCAACAGCCTTCTATGCTATTAGGATAGAGCGATACATCGCACTGATCAATCGTAACTAATTTCTGGTTGGCCAACTATGATATACCTGGCGTACTGAATGTATAAAGCACAGTGGACTGGTTCACCATGTAGACTGAATTGCTGTACACAATAAACAAAGAGAATTAACTGAATGTCCGGTATTATTTCAGCAAAATGGAATAGTAGGACCGCAAAACTGAGAGCTTCTGGCGGATCCTTTAAGAATTTTTACTTTATGGATCACCAGATCGAAGTACTGGTGAGACTGCTGTACGGAAGCTAAAGCTTCACGCCATGGATACGCATAAAGGATAGTCTTCTAGAAAGAATCGTAACCGCCGGACCGTAAACCACGTCGAGTTGATTTTGCAACTTGAGTCCTTACGAGGAAAAGAGTAAATCTCGTCATTTCATACTACCGTCTTTTATCGTTGGAAACCAAAGTTCAATTTTGTGAGACGCTGGAGTTTACCAGGTAGAGTACATAAAGTGGACATTCCCATTCGGAGATTTCAATGCTTCAACATGATTTGCTAACGAATCCTGTCCGCCAATAGGAACTGCTTAGGCGCTGAGAACCTTAATAAAAATTAGCAATAGCTGTTTGTTCTCTGTCCATGACATAGTTCACGTACCACGGACAGGTTATTTTGCATCGTGAAATACCACAGAACAAACGGGAAACACTCCAGATCTCAACAGTAAAACCAGTTGCATCGCGTTGTTGCTGGAAAGCTTTATATGAAACATGTCAATTTCACACGTACTTATCACGGCGCTGCCCAAAACACAAACCACTCGGTGCGGAACAGTAAAATACCATTACATCCGAATCTCAGACCTCATTTAAAAACGACGTACAAATGACTAGTTGCTAGAACTTCCTCAGAACGTCGAGATTAGCATTTATTACCGCGGTGTCCTTGAAGTGAGGTCGTGATCACACAACACAGTAGTACACCAGTGGTTTGCGCTAATGCTTGAATGCTGTACATTCGATAAGAGAAAGATAAACTAGAAACTCACCTATCAAAAGAAACTATTGGTAAACGCAAAAACTCAAAACGAAAGTGTCTAAAAATTGCAAACAAACGACTGCACTGTAAGCGAAGGAAAGACATCAGTAGCAGGAATACTTCTGTACTACTCCCATTGCCCTGCATAACTAATGACACTTAAATTACGTTCAATTAAAACAACCAACAACAGCAATATTCACGTCGTACGACGACAGCTAAAAGCCCCTGGACCCGAGGCAGATGAAATCATATCATGAAACCCGTAATGATCCACAGTTACACGCAATCTGTCAGAACTAAAGAAAAAGGAACGTTGATGATTTATTTTAGGTAAACATAGTGAATTTGTAAATAATAAAAACGTACAACTTAAAACCATGTGGAATCTGTATACAGCAGTTAACCGTTAACAATCGGCACTTTACAAAGTAGTAACACAAAAACTTAAACCGAGCGGTTCCAAATCAAACAAATCGGAGTTCACAGTGGAGAGAAATTTGTCGTGGAGGGAGGAAGTTGAGTTTTGATATTTTTACACCTTGCAGGCGTATGGCAGAAGTAGTTGATATCGCGTTGATATACTTTCTTGGGGTCGGGGGTTCGAATCTTTTAATCGTGGTTTTGTGGACAGATTACTCGTAAAACTGGCAGTAGTTTAAAACACTTTCCCGATCATTCTGCTCAGAATAAGTTACTACCACTAAAATGCAGCACACGTTCCGCTATCACTGATTGAACGGAACATGTGAACAGATTGAGCTACCAGTATCATGGGCTACATTCACGACAAAGCAACATCTCATAAGCTACGCCAGAAAATTTTATAAGCATTTTATTCATGGAGAAGTTAGATGACGCACTTAACTATGAGTAGCTTACCAAGTACATTCATTGTTTTCAATCATTGTTGGGTAGAACCATCAGTCCTTCAAAACACGCTATCCAAACAGTTGTATCTTCTCAAGCACAAACAGTAACGTGAGGATCAAAATTGTGAGGACCGTTCTGCTGAGTCAGCTGCGAAAGCCTTCTTCAGTAAAGCTGCATATAGTGGAGAATAGAGCGCACCCGAAATACCAACGCCTGTTCATGGCTGGAAAGTCGACAATTAACATGATAATATTTCTTCGTAATCTTCTGAAAAACTGTGGGCAAATGCACACAATGTACCTCGTCCTTAGTAACTCATCGAAAGTCTTCGACCGTCTCATATGACCAGGTCAACCCATTGCCAGTCACCGAGCATAACCCTCAGTAACAGAATGACATACTATTCAAGATAATAGCATCCTCGCCTCCACCAACGGGATGAAGTGATTTTATGTCCTAATATCGATGTTTGTTCGTATTCTATTCCAATTATCAGGCTCTCAGCCTCTGCATACAGCAATTATCGTATTCCGCATTCACTCGAGATTCGATAATAGGTCATTTACCGTCCTGTAAGAACGTGGAAAACGAAAAGTCCTTACTACAGAATTATCGTTTGCGGATGATGTGACCAGGAAAATTCATTCTGAAGGAGTTTTACGTTTATTTGTGCAAATTTTGGACTGAATGTTAATTTGACGATGACGGACCAAGACGTTATTGAATTTTCAGTACTCTTTACGTTGAACACAATCTGAATGTTGTGAGTTAGCTGACGAACACACGCTCATATTTTTGAGAACTCCATTCCAGACAGCAATCAAAGTAAGCACAACAGCAAAATAAAAATTGGCAACCGTACTACTAAGTTCTTATGTGACACGTTTGACTGTTTAGCATGATATCATAAGGCAGCAAGGTACGTGTATGTACCTGCGTCAAAACGTTGCCTTGACATTTTCCAATTCCGTTGCTTCAAACTAACCCTGGGCCTCATATGATAGGACCGATTCCCAAGTAGATATGTTACAAATAAAACACATTTCAAGCGCAGTCACTCTGCTACATCAATAGCACTTGTGATGGCCGGGACATTGGGACGGATCTTTATGAACATACTGCAAGGTGGACTGGTTGCTGGTTTCAGACCCCATGGAAGACCAATGTTGTGCTACAAATATGTGTGCATGTATATTTAGAATTCATATTATTCGTAGGGGGTTTACAGATGAAAGGAAGTTGAGAAGGCCTATGCACATCTGAATTCGTGTTAGGCACTTTAGAATGGAAATGTAACTCGGAAGAATATCGCTGTTATGGAGGGTCGCTGGGGGAAAGAAAGTGATAGAGAAAATGAGGAGGTAACGAGCGAATTAATAACCCAACGACTGCCTACCAAGCAGACAATGGTTGCACTACAATGTGAAACAAATGGCTGGCTAGCGTCGACAATGAGGATAGTCATTCCACCACAATGATTTTGACAATCCAGTTATTTCAATACTCAGTTTGGTGTTGTGAATTTGTGCTTCAAATATGCGCTTGATTTCAACTGCAAGTGACGCCGTTATAACAGACTAGTGTATTGCTCATGACTGGTTATACCTAACCATTGAACCAATGATTTGTGCATTTCAAAAAGTCCCGTAGAGAAGTAGTCTTAACATGTTGCCCCAGAGGGTTAGTTTTTCTAGGTATCTCTACTTTCATTAAGGGACTTTGGGGTTGATAAGAGATTCTATGCACTAAACTCGTTTTCTATGATATGCTGATAGCATATCGAAAACTGCAGCGGTTTGCACAGCCTATAATAAGTAGGATAGAGAAGGTAATGTCGTGATGCTTCTTGTAGCTCTGCGGTGTGTCTGCTCTATGGGAATAATGTTCTCTACCGGATGAAAACGACAAACTCGCTAATTAAACATTCATGAAACGGCCTCATTGAAACCGTTCAAGCAGTTCAGTATGCTCGGTAAGTAATATATTGACGCAATGATGAAAGACGGAATAAAGTAGTTTGACACAATCGCACCCAAGTTGCGCTCGTTTGTGGTGACACAAAGTTTCTTCGCCTTCAGGAAAGTTATCTGTGCAGTCCGGATAATGAAGCCACATCCTCTCACATATGACCGTGTTGAGTGGGAGACGGGTGCTTGTGGCCCTGCGGTGTATTATGTTGAAGTCACCTTGCAGTTTCTGTACTTCAGATATATCATACATTATATGCTAAATTGTAGTGCCATCAGCTCATAATAGCGACAGAACATTGGCATGCCGTATGATTCCAGGCAAAAACAGAATAAGGACTAAAGTCCTTTGTAAGAAACACTGTAGCATATCACTTGAAGCATAATGTTGAGACGATAAAGCCCTGGTTATTTCGGCACCAAAGCGACCATCATAGAAGTAATCGGCGGATCATTGGAGTATACCATGATATGAAAAACCGTGATATATACTGGGAAACAGTGGTAGCAAATCACAGCAAGTAAAAAAAGGCAGTGAAGGTTAGTTAGATTCTCGGCGGCTGGAGAAGGAACAAGCTTTGTTAGGAAAAGAGAACGCAGGCCTCAGAAACCGTCATGAATAGGTGAAACAGCCAGAGCTGTCTTTGTGTCTCAATTTTGGATAAATGTGTTCCCTAGTATCAGAATACGCAATTAAACAGGAGCTGTAGAAACATCGTGAATGCGCAGTAATCCACTGTCTCCTGAGTGGCAGACAGAAGTAAGGTGTTACAATCCAAGACAGCAATGGATTTAATCTCACACCAGTGTTTGTTCCGGATGCCATTTTGAAATTAAGTCCCTACCTGTCGGGGAAGAATTTAATTCCCCGAAAATACCGTTTTCATTGAACTTTGGAAAGGCCTATTTCATTCCGCTGGAAGTGACCTTCATTGTCGACACGGTCATGTGCCACTTTACTCTTCACGTGCGTTCTCAACCTTGTGTTACTTTTTGGCTCCCAGTCCACATGCTCGTCCTTTTAATCGAAACATCACTGTACTGTCTGGATCCTTGTCAGGTCCACTTCTGTCCTTGTTTTCTGATTGGTCACAAACCCTTTAAATGTGGTCTAGTTTGTGACCGTGGTCTTCGGAGTAAGTTACATAAAGTGGCTCTGTCCGGAGGCCAGTAGCTTTTCTGTGTTTACACGTTAGCATCGGGTGGTTGGGTTGGTCGCGAAGAAACGAATTAGTCGTGCATACTTCGTAGTCAGTTGTTCATTACCGTTGAACTTCGTTCCGTTATCTACCGCTTTACTAACTATTATGCTGTTGCCTGTTCAAGCACTCGTAGGCCGTATATCAAGTTACAACACTACCTGGCAACGACAAAGTTTATTAATCAACAATAAGATTTCACAATCCACGTTGTGAATATTGCAGTGGCTTTCTGCGCCGGGAAATTCTCTGGATCTCCTATATGAGTTAACCATGCCTAAATTCGTATGGGTAGCAAATTGTTGGGAAACAATTTGTCTTGAATATACCTCCATTGCTGCAATAAATATTTTCGTAACCTAGTCTATTTCTCTCCACTTGGTGGTAGTGATCACGGTACTGTAAAATTATACACGTATACCGGTCTAGACAACCCACTTACAAAATGTATGCATAGTGGCTAATCATAAACCGAATTAGGATGTGAGTAGAACATATCTCAACAAGTCTTTTTGGTATGGACATCGTTATTGTAAACCCACTGATTCCGTTAATGGGTACACTCCAGTTGGGTGTCCTGAAGTATTCGTGGAAACAGCACCAAGCCTGTGACTTGCTTGAACCAATCAGCACGGAGTAGGACTCGTTTAGGCTAAATTGTATCTTCATTCAGAAACGACTATCAAATATGAAAATCTTATAATGGCTGTTTTGAGAGAGGAATAAACGTTGCTGCCAACGTGATTTGACAAACATTCTACCAAAGGAGTCGAAACATTTTTGCTGTGAAGTTGGAATGAATATATAAAGTGGGACGGTATTTCACGATTTCAAAGCGACGTCGAATTAATTAGCTAAACTATGAGAAGGTGACTAACCTGCGTAGACAGTTAGTTAATACGTACAGCCGCAGATAACGAATGCGAACAACCGGATGGCTGTCCTGCCCACAAGGTATCAGTACTGAAAGACAAAAGAAACTTAGCTGGCAGTGGAGCTCAGTTTTTGACAAAGTAGGTTTTATACGCATGGGATGTTCGCGTGCGCTGATCCGTTAGAAATCGTATAACATCCATAACGTTTACCAGTTGAACGTTGAGTAACGCGCCCGCTTTTCACCACCACGAAATGACAAAACGTGTGTTGACAGTAGAAATAATGATACTGTTGTCACAACTATTCCTCTATAAACAAAGTACAAATGTCAATTCTTCTCGAGTTCTGGGTCAGTTTCAGCAGTACAAAGAAACCAGTTCATGGCAAGCGACTACGGTCGTTACACAAAGAGAACGGAAGTGAATGAAGCCGCACTGAAATGAATGTAATAAAGTGAACCACTAGAAATCATGCAATGTTGACAATCAACAAAGGTGGCGTATATAAATGCGTCATGGGCAGAACAGAGGACACACGGACGTGTGCGGTCAAGGACAAGGGGAAAACAGGTGTGCTCTGATCGTTTGGAGTTTGGAACAATTGGTTAACCAGCCATGAAATGGATTGGGAGGAATTTTGCTTTCGTCTATGAATACAGCTTAGTAATACAATTTCTATGTTCAACAGTGATGTTGGTGGATTCCAGTGTGAACTGTTCGATAAATCCTGCCTGGGCAGTCGATCCCCTGGGTCATTTGGTGGATTCCATATGAGACAGTGGGACGGGTGGGTAACCGAACTTTCCCCAATCAGGAGACAGCCCTTAATCAACTTCAGTACAAAAGGGTAAACCGTTTAAGAGATCCTGATCAGCGAAGGTGATTTACTAATGCGAACCGATGTGGTTTCATTCACAATTAGAAAAACATGATCAAACATTTGTTTGAAATCAGTTTTGTCAAAATGATAGTTAGCAACCATCAAATTTTTAATTAAAACCCATGTAACGGGGCAGGCAGCCGTTCATACTAAAGTTCATTAGATGTTGCAAAGCGAGTGGGATCATTTCGTTAGGTTTATAGGCAGACTTGAAAATTGTTGACGGGGCACTCAAAGCAAACAAAGAACGATATGCAGATTAGCAGTTCACATGGTACATTAATTAATTGTAAGCCATTGTTGAAAGTACTTTTAAGTAAAATCCGGTAAAATGATTTTTTCGAAGTCTGAATCTCGAAAGGGAGAAAGCATACATTTGTGACCTCCAATAGACAAACTGCACCCATTAAAGGAGAACTGAAATAATATTTCTATCGTCACATTTTCAGGACGGTTTACTGCCAGCCTCAAATTACTGCACGATAAAAGCAACTGAACGGAGAGACCACCATAAACTGATCAATCATGTTTAATTTACAGGTCCACGGTACGGCTGTTGAAAAGTGTGGGGTCATCTCAAGTAGTCATATAAAACGCAGTCAACATTATTCACAGATCAACTAATTGAAGGATTATAAGAAGCAAGTGATTTTTCTATCGTTAGAGGTAATCAGTATTGAGTCACTTTTCAGTCGATTATATAAAACCCAATAGAGACCAGTTCTTTTCTAGATTGCACAACACACTGTGTCACTCACTAGCAGATCGCTTTCAGCTGAACCAGGTAAGAGGAATAGAGTGCCGTTATTTGATAAGAGAACGAGCAGCAGATATACTACTTTGTATAAAAGAACTTTTTTAAGGTTAGGGTCAGTGAATGCTCGAACATACTGCGCAACTCTACTGTCACGACTAAGTCGTTTGAAAGTTTTTTCAACATTCCTGGTCAGAAACATTGTGCGAGACAACTCGCACTACAATTTTCCTGATGATCATGGTAGTCTACTTCAAAGTTCGTGCACCTGTCAGAACGATGTTCCACTGTGTTTTATATCTCCAAAGTAATAAAACGATGTACAAATAGCTTTTTTAAATGTTCCTTCGTTTATTATCTTTCAGTTTTTTCAAATTTATTAATTGTCCAACACAGTTCCTTCATCGATCAACGGGATGATAAAGCACTTGGCATCATTCAGTCTTTATTCCATAAATCGATTATTTTGGCAACCTGAAAACGTAATCAGGACAAAAATGGTATTGCAGTGAACGTCAAGAACCATTGGTAAATTAGTAATTTCCTGTGACTGACGTTTGTGAAAAGGGGCAACATTTGATGAGTTGTATTCAATACCTTCAATGACTGTCAATGTATCGGAATTTAGTTTGACGAAGTGATTTTTTTCAACTCAGCTGGATTACAGTGTTCACCCACTTGCAAAAACAGATGAAAGAATCGCACATATTTTGAAAAACACCATTTTCACGTGTGGGAGTAAATGCTTTTTATTTTATTTCGATGAAACTTGCAGTTTACAAACGCTGCTGTTAGCAACAATCTACGTAATATGGTGTTTTGATTTGGGATGCCAGAAAGGAAAAAGTATACAGTCCAGATGGATGTGCTAGAAATTACATTCATTTGTTTCTTAACTAAAGAGATAAACAATGCACTAACTTGATTGACATTCAAGTAAAACAGCGAAACATGATAGCCAGATGGTTAATATGTCGATATTTTTAAATTCTTTGTAGAAAACGAACCACAATGATTTAAAGTTGATCAACAGATAAACCAAACCTTTTTACTCGTGATGGACACATTTATGCTATGAATAAATTTACGGACTCGCTTGCAGACTGGGTCACTAATCATACACCCAAAAACGTCCTCTTCGCATCCACACGAGTTGAAAGACTTATCTGTACGATCATATGTTCATGTAAATAAATAAAGAGAACAGGCAAACTAATACCATTCTGGGCGGAAAGTTGGCTTATTCGATAACTTTCTCATTCAGAGAAATCGTTTTCAAAACGGGATACGATAAAACCTTTGCAAATATTTTGCGAAACAGGTACTAAAACATAAGCCATATGATCACTTTTGGTATGGTTGATTGTATGCAAATCACTACAAAAACGTCTGTTTTTTCCTTTGATTGAAACTAACAGGTTTTATGCATGTTGGTTTTTTGATCAGTTATGGTCATGTTTACCATGCCGTATTTTACATGGTGGGTACGAAAATACACACTAACTTTACTATGCGTTCGCAAATGTGCTTTTACAATGGCATATTCACTTGGTTACATGAATTAGCCAAACTGTTCGCATATAAGCCAGTTTTTCCGCATTTCGTTTAAAAAATATATAACATCTCTGTTTTTTCAAATAGAAGAATTAGTCGTGGTTACGGTTTCTAGAATGTAACTCATTCCACTACTGATGGATCCCTGATAGTCGATCAGTCAACTCACAAGATGTTGCAAGTAGCAGAAACACAGTAGACTAGAAGAAGTGAATTTCTCAGGGTTCACACACCGTTGACAACCTCAGTGTCTCTGCCATTACGCTTGAGCTAAAATGTGTTAATTTATAAGCATATTGAGGTGAGCTTCTTTGTGGAAACAGTGTTATTGTGTATGCTATCTGCGTCAATTAACGCAATAAATCAAGAATATTTCCACCAACCTTGGAATATTTTCCGTGCAAGCACACAAATTGGGAATGAAGGTTGAAAAAACAGATACGGTACAAAATTTGCATTTCGATGCCCCATTCGACCTATTGTCTAAATAAAAACAAACAATACATCAATTTAGGTTAGTTTTCAAATTTTTCGCAAAATATTTTGACATAGACCATTGCTTTTTTTATAGTTCAACACGCATATTGTAGATCAATAATCATGGACATAACATTTGTATGCAACTGCATCGCGTTGGGACGTAAACCTACAGCGAACACCACAGCTTGTTCATTGGTTGGTGGAATTTTTCTCTCCCTGTCCTGAAATGTCTTGTCCGAGCGTTTGATTACGGATTAGTAATATTTCTTGTACTGTTGGTCGCCTGAACGCATATATTTCCAATATATACGCAATGAAAATACACATTCAGTGAAAATTTAATGAAATCCTACCGTAAACCTTATTTAGGACAATTTGATTTGTAAATTGTGCGCCTCAGGCTATAAGCTGAAAGAACTATCTTAAAAATACGGATGGAGTCTTTCAGGTTTCGGTCAGTGTGTTTCAGTTTTGTGTGTTTTGGGTAACAGGCTTGAATCGCCATTATCTAAATGTTACAACCGTAAACGTGCATTGCTACCATAAGAAAAATACACATCACTAGTCTTTTAGAAATTGTTTCAAAATTGCAAATTATTATTGAGAACAGAAATAGTAATCAAGTAGGCCACGCATTTCTGTTTCCAAGTTCTATTTTATAACTTCGCGGGTTATTAGTCGTTTGTTCAGAACAAAATATCACACTTCATAAACTTTGCTTCGGAATTTATTGTGAATGTGCGTAACACAACAGTGCTCCATCTAAAACAACCCAACCTTATCTGTTAAACATTCTGCAGTTATCTGCGACTGAACAATTTTGTATGCATGATAGAACTAAATAAGATCTGTTTTCCCAGGAAAAGTATGTGGCGGAAATGAACAATCGTAATAAAGAAAGCCCATTACTTGTTCCTTAACTAAAATTTCCACTCCGTAGCCGCAAAAATTACGATCTTCTACATACACAATCTGCTACACCACTTCCTCTAATTTGATTTTACTGCTTGGTTTGGGCTTGTTCTAGAGTAGGCATAAATTACGGGCTTAATCACCAATAGTGGAAAACAGGAAGAGGATGTCATTTCGTTCTGCCTAATGGACAATCGCATCAGCATTAATCCACAAGAATGTGTGAGGCTTTGGACCATAAATGTGCATTAAACAACTATGCTCTGGTCACCTGACGTTCCAAATAGAAAGTGAAGAGTTCGTACGGATGCTGATGTATTTCTGAAGAACCGTTCAATTCCGTGTGTCCCATGTGACACTTATTTCAGTAGTAGCAAAATCAGCTTACTTGTAAACGCCTTCGCTTATTCTTTGATGTTGATGTGTAAAAATTGACTGGTTACCAAAAATTATTAATAATGAAAATTCCATTCAATATCTAACAGAAAATTAATCAATTTCCTTAGTGAGACACCACCGTTGCTACAGAGTGAGATTTACATTATCTAACAGTGAAAAAGTATGTTGCTGCCACACTTTTTCTCAAGCAGATTTGAGTGTCTTATACAGCTGAAAAAACTGTCAAATATGGGCAGCAAACAAAACGTACTGAACGAATTGGTATGCGTGACAAGAATATCTTGAACTTGGTCTACTTATCAAACAGGCAGTGTAACATGTCCTGAGAAATATTTTGATTGTACTACTGAAATATTTTGATCAACATCAATTGGGTAATTGTGAGAAGCAGCAGGATTTCTGTTACAAATTTCTTTAACTGATGAATACTCTATTAAACGCTTCATATTCAGAAAGTTTACTTGGCATTAACAATTCGAATGCTCAACAAAAGAAAAACAAATTAGACGTACTAAAAACGTTTACCACCGAATACTTCCCAAGTGTTCTAAAACTTAGCACTGACGATTGAATAAAGATAAAATAAAGCTTACCCCAAAAAACTTTGACTAATAAAGCATGTTTCTAACGGAATCTGCGTATGAACTGATGGAAAATCTGTGAACGAGATTCCAGTACCTCATAAATGATAAGGTCGTCGATTTCATCACATGCTTTTCAGTTAGTGTAGTCGATTCCATATAGGAAACATCAGTATGGGGTAAGTGATGTTTGTTATGTTTCTACACTCAGATGATACATGGCAGTCCTTAAGTGATAATCACTTTTCTGTAAAGAATAAGCCTATATTAGGGCTAGAAAGTGAGAACCACATTCACCTAATCAAAATAAGATCGTCAGTTAGTTACAGTTTGATGACATCTTGGATAGATAAATCAGCAACATCTTGTTTAAACCGTGTTTGTCAAAAATACTTGAGAAAAACATTCCGGAAACACAGTATCGTCATGTAGAACGTGCTTACATGATATGTTGGTAAAATTCATTGTTAATATGTGCTAAGCGATTGCAATAACAAGTCGGCGTTTCCTGCGAAACCGTTTCACCATAGGGGACCGGCATCGTTTATTTTGAAAAACGTTACCTAACATCCAGGCTTACTCTAATAGTTGAGTTCAATCAACGTGCAACGTTATGGTGAGATTCAGCACCTCATAAAATTAATTGCTCAGGAAGAACTATGTCTCAGAAAAATAATTCGTAAACGAACGCATTATATGTCTTCAAGATTTCGTCAAACAGTTTGGGAACAATCATATTTGAAAAACACAATTAGAAATTTTCTTTCGCATTACTTGGCACTGCAAGCGGCGATTTCTCGTCATTCGTAACAGCAGGCTCCGTAAGATTTCACAATAATAGAGAATTATTTCCTTTTTTCAGAGAGAAACTACTCAAGTCAAAATCTCTCTGTCCCACAATTGAACCCTATTAGTTACTGCGAGACTAGCTATCCTTAATTATGTACGAACTGCTTCCGTATCAGCGAAACGGGACTGTTTTAATTGTGAACAAAAAGTGGGAAGTCATATTCAATCAAATCTATAAATTGGTTTCGTCTTGGTCACATGATGGATCGAAACATTACAAAAAACGTACTTGCCTGAAAAAAAATCTAGAGGACAATTCTTTCAAAATGAGTATACAATGTGTACAATTTGATCCACTTCCGTTTTAGTTACTCCTAGACTCTGCAACTAGTTGTGCAATTGGCAGGCCTAACCGTCACTTAGTCTTAATGATGAATGACACTGAACGAAGAAAGAACTGGACGTCAGTTCAAACAAACAGAAGGTACAGTGTGAAAGAAGTTCAGCCACAGATCTGTATTACTAACAAAGACTGGCCGATTTGTCCTCTCGAACACTATGTTTCCGACAGTCTACACCGACGCTTGTGTATTTGTGTGCTGTCCGCTCGAATACTGACTAACAACTCGCCCTGTCCCGCCTCTGCGTGAATGTGCGCGTGTTTCACTTCCCACTAACTCGCTTGACCAATCATGCAATAGCCTAATCGAAACAATCAATGCTTAAGTTGATTCACACTTTTGCTTGCACTCTGTTACTACGCTTGTAGTAGACTATCGATTGAGGTTAGTCTACATCTTACAAGTGTTTTATCAACTACCTTTTGCATTTGCAGTAGTAATAGGTTCTCTGTCAGTACACGATCAGTTCTGGAATGACACTACTGTTGAACCCACCCATGGATGTAGCAAATCTTGGAATAAAACAGTAATAGATTGCACAGAGATTCTATCAGTCTTTATTTCATCTGTGAAGCTGAAGACTGAACGTAAGCTGAAAGTTTTCCGTCTGAATTTGGGTTAGGAAGACAGTTACTATAACGTTTTCCGTTCAAGATGTTTCGACTTCAATTTAAGATAACCCAGGTAAATGGGTCCCGGCAAGTTAACTTGGTTTACTTTCTGCAACGGACGGGGTTCTGTCCTCCTACTCTGCAACAGCCAGCAAATCCCCTTGTTCTTCAGCCTACCCCTATATACATTAACCTTGCCAGCTCATTCGCCGTTGAAAACAAGATAACCTACTTGGAACACAGTAAACTGATATTGGGATAACTTAGACTTGAAAAGATGTAGATGCTTTGGATTAGTAAGCAATGTCTACATCGAAGAAAGCTGTCACAGTACCACTGGAGACCATGCGCCAACAGATACACCATATGGTTCAACTCGTTTAGACTGCAGCAAGAATTGGGTGAAACACTGTATTTCCCCCATTACCTGTGCAGGGCGGTAATACGATAATGTCTCCGTCCTGCAAACAGAATGGAGAACGTTTCACTGAATCAGCAATTGATTTTTGCGATAAGTGAATTGACTACTTCACAATCTCTTCCAGCAATGATTACCGACAATTTTTTGTGCGTTCGTGCATATGGTGAAATAGATTGTTCAAACAAGAACCAGGTTATTTTAAAACCGTGCGCAACTAAATCGAATTGTCCGGCTTGCACCAACTGTTTCTTTTCAGTCGCTTCGTCTCAATCAAATCAGCTCCTACCGTTGAGATAGAGCACAGTGTCCTACAGATTGGGAGGCCTGCTACACCCTCAATTGCACTAAATCGGGTCATCTTACCCTCATCTTTTGATCACGAACTGTTAAGTGCGTTGTTCGTAATACTATCAAGATGGAAGCTGAAAGTGCCTTTGTGTCAAACGGTGTTGCTCGTACAATAAAACTAAATCTACCTGTCACCTACATTCGTGTAGTTTTTGTCAATATAAGGAAAAAAATTGTTCGTTTTTTCTGCATTTCTCTAGTCCAGTACACTAGTTTTAAAAAACGAATGAAGCATCTTTGTCTGAGCATTCTTTATCGTTTCGTATTTCAAGTTACTCAAACAACATTGGGTTGATCATTGTAACACTATATTGTAGAATGATCACGATTGTACTGCAGTCGTTCATATTCCCATTGCCTTATGCAGGCCTCTTTCGGGACAGGACAAGGCGGTTGTGCCAAAATATTTCTTACGTATGAAAAAATGTGACCATAGCATATGAGCGGATAGATTCTGCTAACACACGGTTTCCAAATTTGTTCTGCAGCAGCATCTGCTGTGTGGAATCAACAGTCAGAAAAATTCGAAAAAAGATGCGGAAACCGTCAATGCATACTTCTTGCCTAACGCATATTCCATGAATCGTTACTCACAAATTTTGATCGAAATCATAAGATCGATCTTGAATGCTCCACAACATAAAAATGTTTTAGCCATTTCACCAGCACCCTACACGAAATAGCGCTAAGGCTTCCATGATAGTAAAAAATTGCATGGGGATCTTGGGATGGCCGAACATCTTTTTGTTTGAATTAATATACTTTAGGAAATAATTAACGACAATGAACCCAATTTTGTTGCACAATGAAGCATGGCATATAGATGCTGTACAATAGCCAATGGAATGATTGAAAGTTTTTTTAATCGCACGCTGACGAAATCTACCCAAGCAATCACCTATGGAAGTGAATACTGGGAAGAATCTCTAGCTGCTACTATGACAACTTACAGAACTACATCGCCGATGGTAACTTTTAGGACACCCTCTCATTTGATGCTGAGAAGGTAGACGGGGACAAAACAGAAGCAACCTACCACAGTACGAGGATCTAAAGTTCAGTGAGAGATGAGCCTTCTGTCTATATGTAAGAGTACAGAATAAATTCGGCAGTTGTGAAAATGAGTAAAAAATGAGACGATCAAGAAAATGTGTGTAATCATTCCCCAAAGCTACTAACTATTGTATGTTTAACATGAAGAAGGCGAAACCGCTAATGCCTGGCTGGTCAACTTTCAAGTAAATTCCAAATTAAATACTTCACGAGTTTCATGATATGTAGCTGAGTGAAAATAACCTTACAATTCGTTGTAAGAAGCTATCCTACTGGATAAAAAAGAAGAGGACTAGTTCGGTTAGAAAGATACCAATGCGTTTTGATGAGACGGGTGATGAAGAGAAGACAGAAGATCAATTTTACAAATCATAGGGAACGCGTCAATTATAAAAACTTCCGAATACGTGTATGGGCGAATGGAAGTAGTCAGAACACCAGACAGGGCAAAGTTAGATTAAAATAACGCGTGATTCCAAGATAATTAACTGCCAAACAGCAAAGCATGGGTGAATATTTTGTGCAAATATATGGATAATAAGTTATTGTATTAATTACGGACTGAGTTGTTGTAAGGACAAAAGTCGCACTCCAATCTTTGCAATAAGCGAGCTTCCACTGTGCGCAAGATGTTCACTGCATTAACTCTGCAAATGCATGTCTAAATATGTTGATTATTCAGGTATTTGGAGCTGCATCACACTAAGTAACTAAATGCACATATCTGAAAACAAATTTCTGTTGATTATGAACCACTTAGGCCTGATTGTAGTTATCGCACTCCAATAAAATTCTCGGCCAGGTTCATTTGAAAGTTAGCACTAGTCTCAAATTTCCCTTTTGTTACAGCTGGTCGGTTATACACTTCTCTACTACAGTGCAATCTTCAAGTGCTGTCGTAATTAGTTGGTTCAATCAGTTCGAAAGCTTGAACAGTCTTTCAGTCACTAGTCCGAATCAAACTACAATCTTTATCAAAGCCGGAAGCTCTATGGTGATAAGTGTATGTTAATAGTGTTGGAACACCAACCAGGTAATCGCATCCCAAGTCAGTGGATGCACTTAACAAACGGCGTAACATATTTTGTGATAAACATATCGTAAACTGTTGTGTGGGCAAGTATAAAATTCACATTTGTCTACGAGGTCGATACGTCTGAATCGATCAAAATTCGGCTTCTGCCAGCAGCCCCACAGCCTGATGTTCATCTACTTCCAATTGGGATGTGTTATGTGACATTTCAAAGTGACACAGCTGATCCTCAGTTTGCTTATACTTGTCTGTGGATAATGTACGCATCACAGTCTGATAGAACGTTTGGCCGTGCTTTTTTTCTAGTTTCTCCCGTATATGTTTATTCTTTGCTACAACATTCTGTTACTGGTTGAGCGCACGTGACGTTTAAAGTGCGAAAAAGGCACGTGTATCCAGGGGCTGCATTATATCCCCAGACTTATGGGGAGTTTAGAAAATCCTGTTTCTGACAACGGAATTCAGTACGCTTGACTACATTGCCCTTAGTTTTGTGACCTGTTTGGAAAACATTATACTATCGTATGTCGAACGGTCATCTGGAGCGCTTTGTGAACATTCTGAAATTGAGAAGAATAGATGGTGAAAATTTCTGAAAATGATATACTCGATTATTGAGCGAATCCAGCTTCGTATATGTAGAAGAATGTCTTGAGCGAAAGACTTGATCAGTCAAAAACTTCACGTGGTTTTGGATTATATGCAAATTCCGGCAGGTATGATGCGGATCACCAAGTGTCAGCTGTATCGTTAACATGATCGGCAAAAGGGTGCATTCAGTGACTCTTTTAGTGTGAGACAGTCGGTGTAGGTCAGTTTTTGCACACAAACATACCTAAAATAATTGTTTTGTGAGGCATTTGGCAGCTGTATGTTTCAACGGTTTGCTGGGGGTTCCCAGCGATTTGTGGTTTATTTGTCAATATGTGTCACTTTAACTATAGGGTATCTTCCATGCACAATCCAGTTATTTTGAATTTGTCTCCTATTAATAAGTGGTTTGGCAGATTTATGACATTTTTAGATGAGACCCAACTGTGAAATGTCTAGGCTTTGGCTGGATTTGAACTAGCGAAAGAAACAACTTACCAAAACGCGGCAAACGCTCTACCAGGGGAGCTACGAACCCACGCCAAGAGCTCAGCTGGTAGAGCGTTTGCTGTGTTTGGGCATGGTGTTTCTTTCGTTGGTTTGAATCCAACCAAAGCCCTGAATTTTTGCAATTGGGTTCATTCAGAAAACAAAAGCATTTTTAAACCATTTATTTTGTAATGCACTAGTTAGAAGAGATTGAGGTACGTCGTGCGCGCAGGCCCGTCGTACTCAAAGTTTCCGTCATGATTTCTGCTCTCTGGCTAATAAGAATATCTAGACATAACACAGTATTTCATTCTGGCTTCTCTGTTCAACTTCAGCCCGGGAGAGACTTGGATCAATACACAGGACAAGCATACTTAAGCCGACGGAGTCGTCAACAACACTTAGGATGTCACGAAGGTGACTTCCATGCAGCAATGTTTCCGAAAGAGTTTGTTGCAATGCCGATTGTTTTCACGTATTAACTACTACTCTTGCAATGGACTCAATAGAATGTACCCGTATGATCACAACAAAATTGTAGTGAAATTGAGACCTCGTCGATGATCTCCATTCCTTTGAACTTGTCCCTGTTGTGGTTGTTATCCCAGCCTGTCTGATTTATCGAACGTGAGTTCTGCTACATGGAACTTTAACTCAAGGCTGCGCGTGTTGCCAAAATATACAAAGTGCTGTGCAAACAAACATTATCTGCGTTTCGTTTTCTTACTGTTTATTTATAAATCGCACCTAACTGTTAATCAATATAAACGTAGGAATCACACGGATATATCCGCAGGCTGTTTGTAATCGGGGAGTACTGAGATTCCCTTCATGGATACTGCTATAAAATTTTCAGCTTTGTCCACAGATTATTTAAACACATTTTACAGATTCACACCTTGAAGCTTTCTGTGTAACTTGTCCGAACAACCCGCTTATTATAGGTCGAAATTTTTCTGTGCATTCACAAACACTTTGTTCTGACGTTACGATGACCTTTATAGTCACTTTCAATAATAATTCCGTTATTTCTGCCTTGTAGTTTACTGATCGAGTTTTCAGTCGCACCTACTTTCATTTTTAACAGTGTTCTGTGATATATACATGACCCACATGTCTGTAAAAATTACATGAAAGCGAACACTATTTTTATATTGGTGTCGTTTTTCTTATTACTAATTTAATTTTCAAAATTGGAGTAGTATTCAAAATTCAACTGAATCAATTGTTTACGCTGTGACTGTAACTGTTGCGAAATTTGAATTAGTGGTATGCTTATCTTGATTTGCCCTTGTAACTTCTAGTCGAAAGCATGGAATATAAACTATTGTTGGTAGTAATTCTGCAATATGGGTAGTTCACCAAATTTAGCTTGCAACCTAGAAAGAGAAAGGCTTGTAGGATTAACTGGCAAGTTAAAAAAAACCAGCAACAAACGGCCACATGATTTTCATTTAGATTATCTGACGTAAATTTACAAACTTTCCAGACTATCTGCTCCAAGTCTTTATACCAACAGTGCTCTATAACGTTTGACATGCCTTAAAAACAGCAACATTGCGACCAATATGCAAAGTTCCGCTTTTACACAAAAGAAAGTTTTGGAACTTTCTTGATCATTTAGTACTATTTTTACCCGTTAACATGAAGATAAATTCATTATGTTTCCTACGAGTAAGCACAACACACCAATTAATCATATAATTCATAGAGAAAACCGAAAAATTTGGCAGAACAGATGTTTTTCTCATTACAACCGCTCAACTGTTATTTGTGGTGAACCATAAGTTGTGAACAACTTGTCAGTTTTTAAAATCCTCGTGAATGATTATTATGGGACTTCTGTTTAAGTCGTGTTCACACCACATTAATTTTCACTCATCTCGGTGCTGATCTCACAGAAGATTCCAGTGGCTACTTTAACCAGAAAACGATAATCACTTCCGAAATCATTCAAAGTAGTTTGTCAACACTGCATCCATTTTCTCTTCCAGGTCAATAGCTCCATAGTATCGTGAACCTATTTACGTTTATAATTAAATCTCCAACATATTTAGGCAAAGCAATACAAACGGAATATAATCACTTTAAACAGGATACCTGCAAAATGTCAGCTAATATCGGATCGAGTTGCAGGAACTAGATTATGTTAGTGTTTTGCTCAAGTTGATAAATTTATGCCATTCGAAAATGTTAAATTTCATGTTTCACTGGAACTAACGTTAGTTGTGATTCATGAAGTTTTTTAATGCGTTTATTATAGAAGGCTGCATTACTGATGTCGTAACAAGCGGTGATTGCATTACCTTCAACAACGAATTTGAAATTGGATTTTACTTCTCATTTTCTCACAGTCAATTTCCGTTTTTGTAATTAAAACGGAATACATTCTCAAAACCACTTGAAATGAAGATGCCTGCATGTACCCATGCGAAGTATCATGTTTAACAATGCTGTGCACTTTGTAAAGCTTCTTATTTCGGGCGACTAACAGAGTTTGATATCGTAATTCAGTACCGCTCACCTACGACTACGTCAATCACTCTCTTATAGTTGTTTTAGCCCGACTGAAGGTAATGTCCTGCAAATGTTATTCAGCTGTATCTGATCTCGATTCCACCAAACATTAAACTCCCATTCTTAGTTTAACGAGACAACCTAATTGAACATTTCACCGGCTGGTTCCACGTTCAGTACACCTGAAACATCACGTCCAAATGTTCGATCTTAAATGCCCATGTTACCCTCAGATTACTGTTTCGTCAGTACTACTCATGGAATGGATGTACGTTATTGAATATATTCAACACAAATAATACCTTGGTACAATTAATCATTTCGAGAGTGGACGAACGAAATGCTATTTGATACGAATTCGGTAGTCTATTGAATTTTTCAAATAAATAATCGGAACGAATTTTAAAAAATATAGGTTCTTACATAAAATTGGTATTCGTATGAAATAGTCAGACAATTTGAGAGTCATAAAATTATACTTGTTGGATGTTACACAGGCTTGTGAATTTAACATTGTTGCGCATTAATTCGTCATGTTCGATTATGCCATAGTAATAGTTAACGAAACCACAACAGTACAATATACATATATAGGTTGCCAGATGATTTGTGTGTGTGTTTATTCTGTCACTCAAAACTAGATGTTACCGTGAACGTTTGCTGCGATATTCACGATGTTCCATATAACTCCGTAAGTCGATTGCCCACCAGGGCGACTAATGTCTAGATAAATCGATAATTTGGAAAATGTCAGAATTTTGCATGAAGTAGCAACAGCGTACAACCCGAAATTACAGGCTGCCCGTTATGATTGTTTTCGTTTTATGCGGTAAATACTTTCGTACTACCACTAGTTAAATTCATATTTATAATGAATTTCCAAAGATTTCAATGTTAAATGAGTCCTACAAACTATTCTTAATCACTAGTAGCGGGAACCTTCTGTGACCTCCGTATAACCGCTTCCATCGTCAATTCTATCACGACTTGCTTCTATCCGCAGAAGGTTGTTGAAGGAGCTTTTGCGGGGTCAAATAAAGTCGGAATAAGGAAAATAACTATTGTAGATATGTTGATGTTAGTCATACAATCTATAACTCATTCTTTTAAGGATTAATGCAGTTGATTGTTTCCAGCCCACAGAATAACTAGTAATTAAGTGGATGTTGGAGATATCTTCGTTGGTTTGCGCACTGTATATAAGGGTAGATTTAAGATTCCATCAATCTTTCAAGATAAAATTTCTCGTGCACACACAAACGTGTATGATAGATTGACGTGGAAATTGATGAACAAAAAATTTGGTCTACTGTACACTGTTTCGGGCGTTTGCATCAAGTGCGCGCTGTTTCCTGCATTTAAATGATTGAGCAAATTTTCGTGTTCATACTCTACTTTGTCAGCGAGAACCCTTAACACGTTTGTTTGATGAGGAATAACTGACGGTAAATACAAGAAATTCTACGTTCATTATCCAACAGAGGTGATAAGCAACGAAAATGTGTAATATTCGTCAACGTAATGTGTTTACATAATAAATATTTAGTTTTCTCTGGGCTAAACCCACTACGCACTGAATAAAGTCTTACTGCCATAATGCGTTGACTCAATGTACTGAGTTCACAGTTGTAATCACGTTTTCCTAGAAGAATTTTAAGTATGATCCGGATTGGATCTATCAAAATGCCAAGTTGATGAATTTATAACGGCACAGTTATTCAGCAAAAGACACTTTTCACATCTGCCAGTGTTCGTGTTCTAACTGCCTTTTTCAAACTATTCAAAGGAACCAACTATTTCAAACTTTCCACATTGTTTGACTTACTTGTTGTTTAACATTTATTAATACAGACATATTGGTCCAGTTATATCTGTTTTTAGCTATTCCAGTTTTATCAGTAGTGCACTGATAAAAAAACGAAACCTATAATCTGCAACAATTACTCTAGCGTTATTTGGGGTCTTGTTCAGTAAAGTACATATAGTTAGAGAACACTGGGTCCAACTGCTTGTAAACCCCTCGTTTATTACTTCCTACAAACGTATCAGATGTTTCTTCGTTTACAGGCTCACCTTGAGAAGCTGGTATATTGCAGTTTACCAGCGTAACAACAAATGAAATTATTGCTTACTATATTTAGTTAATTTCTCTGTCGCAATTATTTTTCCAGATTCATTAACAGCATGTCATGACGTGGTTACTAGACTGTCTCTGGAAAATTTCACATTCATAGTATTAAAGTAACTTTCATTGGGTCAATGCCCGAGAAGACAGCAGACGTATACACCTGCATGCGAACAAACACATTGGCCCAGACGCCCAAATGAGAAGCAACCAAATATGAATAAATGGTTAATGTAAAACAGTTGGTTGTTCCCATGAATTTAAACTCTACCCCATTTACTGTTTTGTTTCCTCAGTCCCCACCCCACAAGTCTTCTGGACATCTATTCTTGGTTAGTGCTATCTGGCATTGAAGAGACAATACGAAATGCTAGCATCTACCAGTGCTTGTCTTCTTACTGCTATGTGCACTTAAAGAATGCTTAAAGACGTTCAAACGAATTACTTACTAATGGACTACGATTTTCACTTGTTTCAAGTGGTAGTGAGGGGGCGGGTTACCACACTTGTGTCAGCCAGTTTCAGAGTCTTTTGCCAACTACTTAGTTGTTCACACAGACCACAAGTGGCTGTAACGAAGATTAGTCGCCAGGAAAAATTTCAGGGGCGTTGCAATAGGGAAATGGACAAGGTGTTTCTAGCGAGAAAAAGTGGTGTATATTTTGTAACCACTGCTTGGTAAAACAATCGCTTGAAGACAGAACCTTATACGCTGTCAAACTGCTTGTTTGTTTCAACTTTGTGTTTGCGTTTAAAAGAGGTGGTGCCCATTTCTGTTGCTTGTATTATTGTTTATATATCTACTTGACCCAGTGGGGTCAGTGCCACTGGCTGCATAACTAGAAGATTTGCTGAATATAAATGTAACCATCACTTAACCTATATAAATGGTGAGCTACCAGGCCAATTACTAAAGTGACCGTGATAGACTTTGTTTATTGTAGTCATTCATTCGACATAACCGCTCCATTCCGTTTAGTTTGCACCCATAGACAGTTAATCAAAAGCTGTGAAATGCCAAATTCTGGTCATAACTGGAGCAATCGGATTTTGATTGAATAACCCCCTTCAGTAGGTACGGAAACAATTGTTCAGTTTTTGCGATTTCTGTAGTTTGTCAATCTTACTAAGGAAGGTTCCAGTGACATCATAATTTTGCCTTTATTTGTGCTGATGATGTGAATTACTTTGGTTAAACATGTCACTTGTTAGTTTTGCCTTTACAGTAGTATTCCATAAAACCGTTGTGTATGTTCTCATGATGAATTACCGTAAACAATTTGGTTTGCTGCACCGTATTTTGATAGACTGTTCTCCTTTCCTTCGACAGAACGCCAATTACTAGGTCTTTTGACGAACTTCTAAATTGGAAGTTACCAATTTTGGAGTTGTTTCGAAGTTGCGTACACTTGATGTAAACGACTAATCTTCCGCTTACTGCCATTAGTCAAAGTATAAAAAGGTTTACAAGCGTAATCTACTTAGGATGCTGTTCAGTTGACTTCAAGTGATAGCCTGTGAAGAATACTCGCACCACAACTGCTACGAATCTAACTTTTTTGAGTCTATTGGAGGCAAGATGGGTTGTTGCCAATATTCAATGCAATAGCCGCGGATTTTCGAAATATTTGTTTCGAAAACCAACAAACTAATTCTGATCTGTCACTAGGCATCCACCAAAAAATGTCTTAAACCGAACAATAGGATAAACAGAAATGACAAACAAGAACTCTGTAATGTTTCTGCTATGCATATCGCCATCTCGTTTTGTTAAGTTCTATCAAAGTAAACTAAATGATTGATTACCGAACACAGGTTGTCCTATTGGAATTAAATGTAACCATGGGACGGTCTATTACTTATTCAATACGAAAAAACCCAGAAACCTGGAGATGTGGGAAGATAACTCCAAGAATAACAACTGATGTTAGAATGTTTGTAGTCAACTCCAAAAATTTTAAGTTTTTTCTTTGAAATACAATATTACTGGTGCACACGTTCAGTAAGTTATCAGCTTGCAGCAAACCTACTATTGACCACCGTGGAAACTTATGTCGATTTCACTTTATTCAACTTACGACCACATAATCGATAAGTTAAAATTATTTTCATCGCGTCGAGAGCGAATTCGATTTGAAGCACTATTTGGAAAGATACTGGAACGCTTGAGGTATTTTAACTCACCAATTATCGTTAATGACGGTGGCCACTTGAAAGAAGGTCGCTGACCCGAGAATGTCAACCGCTGTGTAATTACGTCTTTGAAGAGATTCCATTCCGAAGCAGTTGTTGAGTTCGCAATTGATTACACATTTTGAACGTGACTCCGTATAGTTTTTAGTCACAAAAATCTATTTGTGTACATATACACTAAAAACTTGGTATTAGCTTTATCTCTCGGTTCCAGTTAAATAGATATAGCAAAGGTTATATCGAAACTCAAGCGATGATTGCATTCTTGGTGTGTTTGTCTGATAAAAAATTTTAAATTATATACTGCTGAGAATGTTAATGGCATATAATTCACCATCAAAAATGATTCCGTTAATTTAGCACTGGAATGTAATAAAACTAAATAAATTTCATTGTTTATGATACCTTTGTCATCCGTGAAAATCACTTACAGTTTTTTAAAGGCTCATTGTGATCTATGGTGCAATTGAGGTGCATCGCATTCAGTAAACCAGCGTCATACGGAGTTTCTGTTTTCGTTGGTCATATTAAACTGCATCCAAAAACTGATAACGGTGATTCAGTTTAATGCCGTTCGCTGGTCTTCACAAACAAAAGTATCCTTAGTTTGCTTGCATGTTATTTTTCCGCATTTTCCACAAAGTGACCAACGGAGCATTTTTTGAACTCTTGTTAACCATTCACAATTTGCCACGTAGGTGAGAAGAACGACAGAATACCAAACAAGACGTGTTTTCTGCGTCTGATTATCATGTTAGTTACAACATGATAAATAAGACAACAACAACCATATTGAGTCAAAAAATCGGTTAACGGAGGTAACGGACTGCGTGTATGCTAGCAGCAACGCAACCGCCGTTACAAGATTTGAGCCTGGTTGACTGTGGGTCGTGGAAGATTGAGTGTCCGTACGTACTTCTTCTGAGAGCTGAGGTCAGGGTTGAGCAGTCGGATACTGATGGTCAACGTTCAGAGTCTCTCCGTCGTTGGTCTATTTCTAAGTGCCCGGTAGACAATCTGAAAGTGACCTTAAAATAATTTTGATCTTTAACTGAACACCATCCATATGTGATTGCAACACTTACATCCGGATAAGCGTTTTTACCGGCCCAATTCCTAAGGAAACACTAGACTCTTAGAACCCATCAGTAGTGAATATCCTTACTGGAGCCGGAAATTTCACTCCAACCCTCATGCTTGTGAGGTTAACATGTTAACCACAAAGCCAGTAAGGTCATAATAGGCAGAACTGACCAGTCATCTCCAAATGCTCAGTCGCAACTTTATGTAAATAATTTTCGGACCGTTCCGAACAGTGAGAAAACGGAAAAACCTTGCTCATTCCGATCGATAACTCCGTGATCAGCAATTTCTCATCTAGGGTAAAGTCACGACCCTCAATGAACCGAGTGAGAAACTTTATTCGTTTTCAGTGACGTACACTGTCAGGTGCAGCATAAGAGAAGTCTAGTCAGGACGCTTTTCCATAGAGTACGGGGGATTTGCACTGAAGAAAATCCACAGCTAGAGTTAGGCATACTGACAGACACTCTGCAGGTCGACGGGTACCCTCTGCGATTTATTAAAAAGTACAGCAAAGCCGTCGTTCCAACTGTAGAAGTGACGACAGTACCGAAAAGGACAGTGTACTTAGAACTTCCGTTTCTAGGGGACAGCTGGTCAACAATGACTAAGAAGCGTCTAACAGCGGCTGTATCCAGGACCTATAACGCTGCAAAGTTGTATGTAATACAACGAACGAGAACTCTACCATTCGCCCCAGTTACGAACAAACAGTGTACGTCTGTCACATCTCACTGTTTATATAAATACTCGTGTAACTGCAGTATGAGCTACATAGGGAGGACAAACCGACAACTAGCTGTTCGTATCAAGGAGCATGTACCCAAATGGCTGGAGACGCAGTTAGAGACGCCAGGAGCCTGTATAGATGCCGATGGACGGCACCCCGCTTCTTCCGTTGCAAGGTACATAATACGGACAGGACATATAGTCAAAGTTTCTGACGCGTTCTCGGTGATCTTTCGAAGCAACCGGAAACGCATACTCCTGTTTGCTGAGGCTTTGGCCATTAAACGTCATAATCCCCCCCCCTATGTGTTCAAAAACAATTTGTGTTGACACTGCGGCTACCCTGGTAGTCAGCATTCCCACAATTTTGATTTTTCACTTTTGGTGTCTGTTCGTTTAATCCCTTAAGCCATGACTTCCACTCTGTGGAATTTTGACTCGTTTAAAATTAGTTACATGTCCATGTGTGATCAGAATGTACGAAATGTTACTGCGGAGAACATCACCTGAATTTCGTCTTCCCATTGTTTTATTCAACCTACGATATGTTTTTGACTTTTGAACCAAACAGTGTGTGCTCGCCACGAGGGTTTTAATTCGAAAGTTAAACGAAGTTCGAATTGGTTCAGATTTGTCTCCGTTTGTCATGGAGTCATATGTGGCAAGAAAGTCAGTTGAAGTGCAAAGATGAAAAAGATTTTCTTCAAAAAGACATCTGGTCACCGAGTTGAAGCCTATACGCATAATTAGCCCAAATGTAGTCAATTACTTTACTAAATGAACCTGAAACATTTCGGTGGCGCTTCGAAGTCCGAAGTGCATATGCAGAAACTTGAATGAACGGGAAGGCTTACGGATGGTTATTTAGGGTCAGTTACACTCAGCAACATTTCAACGGAAGGACGACCGATGGCAGCATGTGTTAAGTGATGCGAATAACTATGAGTAGTGTCGTGCAGCTAACGTGAACGTGAGAAGAGGTCATGAAATCGGGAAGAGTTTCTGGAGTGAAATCTACATGGCAATCAGAAGTCAACCGATCATACCAGATAAATATTTTTTGCCGGAACGGACTTTGATCAGAGCTCATGTTTGACCTCTCTTTATAAATTGGCCCAAGCAGCAGAGAGCACACAAACAAAGGCGAGCTAGCTACAGTTAGATTTGTACAACTGTCAAAGTATAGACTTGTGGTACTAGGTATTTCTTTGGAATGGTCAGGCCGCGCATCCACCCTAGTGTGTGTGAGGCCTGTAATTTCTCTCTAATTTCCTGGGTAAGGCGGTTCTCATGAGCTACTAGAACACGAAATAATAGTCATGTTCAACACATGATAAAACGCGATCTGTGAAACGGGGGACCTGGTCGGTGTCAGTCTCCATGAGGAGAGAAAGGCTGGAGACGTTGTCGCAACAACTTCGTTTATGATGTCTATAATAATAGTCTCATTTGAATACGTGATAAGTTTTGCGAATTTATGGATGGCTTTAAGAACCTGTTCTTTAACGTTTAGTACGCAGGCAGGAGTCGAATAGATGTGACAAAATGAGTGATACCTTACATTCTGATAGCCGTTTAAGTGGATTAAAGATTCTGTGATATCAGCCCTTGATTGGCAGCCAAAAGTGATTCAGAAAATCACGGCTTGTGATAACATCTGATTAGTCAGTAATGCTGGTTATCCGTAGAAATGTATATAATAACGCTGTGTTGAACACGAGCGGTTGGGTTCTGAGATTGCACTTTTGGCTTTATTACCCGCAATAGCGGTGACTGATTTTTTTCCAATTGACCGTACGACAATGATTTAGTCGCCAGTATGCGCTAAGTAATTGATGGATATGAAGAATAAACTACTTATAGGCTGTTGTTGATACTACTTATAGACTACTTATTCGTATTCGTGTCTTCCAAAACGTCTGTAAAATTTTACGGTTCGCTACACATTTTTGTGTTGGTACCGATCCGTTAGTGACATCAAGGTTGTTCGTTTTTGTTATATCATACTACATTATCAAGTTCCAAACAACCAGGTGACTAGAAGAAAATTGATTGTTGACATGAATAAAGTTATAAACAAAGATTATACAAACGCACATGGCAGTACTAACATTTACGGTTAGTTTATAATCATGAGGCCATCAAAAATAATCTCCCTGACAGTTCAAGTTTCTGAAACGTACGTCAAAGTAGTGAATATTTCATCTCAAATGTTTCATCTCAAAAATTCAACTATCGTAGCAGTTACTTACGTCAACCAAGCCTACGTGTTGCTGTAAATGACTTTAAGAACCGTTTGATAGAAATTTTAAAAAAACCTAAGATTTTCACAGTTATCAGATAATCAGATATCATCTGTGTTGGTGAAGTTTGTTACGCTCGTTTAACTGTCTGCGGATAGTTATCAACTGTTAGAATCGTAGGACATTCGGAATAATTTTACCGTAAGATACCATTAGGTTGAAAAAATCGAATTCTATCCAAATAAGTTAAGCAGCTTAAAGTTGACTGATTTTTTGTAGATGAATATAAATCTCGATTACTTTAAAACAGTAGATCAGAGGCGCTCTGATAACAGATGGATGGCAACTTCGTTCAATGGCCGGGTACTATACAGCCTGTTGGAAGCAATATTTTCTGGAAATACATTCAGCACGATTCTCAAGAACAGTTTTTACAAACATAAAATGATTTAATGTCCGTCTTTTCGCGGGTTCCAACAAAATTTTGGGTGAAGTGACGGTATGGCATGAGTAAACGTTACCTACGACAAAACTGTCGTTCAGGCTCTAAACTCAAAGATTGATACTGAACTGGAGACTGTAAACGGTGGTTAACACGACAAATATTTGTACAAACGGTGGTGATTTAATTCAGTTTATCCAAACAGAATGGAAAGGGATGTCAATAGGGCCCGATTGGGAATGAGTTTTCTAGTTGGTGAGGTCGGCTGTGTCAGTTGGTTCGAAATTGTTAGCTACCTCCGTCATCCAAAAAATTTTTACTTGCTGGCGTTTCTTGATCAAACTTCTTGAGCTTTTGTGATGGCATCAGGCACGTCTAAGATAGTCCACAGCCACCACTTTCTCATCGTCCTCATCGAGGATTTGAATGTTGAAGGAGCACCCACATTGAACAATTTGTCGGGTGACCTCAGAATGTTTGAGTGTAACAACGTTTTCTTCCTGTGACCAACATTCTTGTAGGAGGCATATGGAATCAGCAAGTGAATGCTAGTCGATGTACTCGTGCTGACTAACTGAAGACGGCATCCGGTAAAATGCTTTTGTTTTGAAGACGTTAACAAGACCTTGTTTGGGTGGCTGCAGTTTTGTAGCCAGTGTGATTTAGGTTCCCTTAAATCAGTCCTGTCAGCACTAAGCATGAATGGGCGGGCCAGTTCAGTTGTTCCTCAGAGGCAAGAATACATGCCAACCCACACCAGCATCTACCAATGACAGTGGTTTACTTTAACTAAAAATCGAAAGAAATATGCGGAAAATGCGTTCAACAATTCAATACACGTTACAGATTTTGGCTTTATTTCACTCTTAATATATCTTACTGATGAAGAAACACGCTGAAGAGGTTTGTATGATGCAACTTATTGCTGACAACTGTTTTATCGGAAAGGGTCGGTTTACTCTGTCTCAATTAGTCTCTTACGTAAAATGGTTGTATGTTGTATGGAGCGAAATATATTTTCCGTAATGACTGCTATCTTGGAATGTTGCACAGACTGACAGAAAAGTCTGAATTTTGTGAAAAGTTCCAGTTCAGCCAAGAATTTACAGGGCTGTCAAATCCGTCCAAACCAAATAGATGGTGAGAGTTCCATAAAATCATTAAGTTATCTTCATGCGAGCATTATAACAATTTCGGTCAAACAAGGCTAAATGCTGTGGTAAGCAACAAACCAAAACTCAGCAGAAAGGATACATAAAAACCAAACAAAATTGTGTTAAAAGAGCGCTGATGTCATTATTTAAAATATCACTTAGAACTCTGCAAAATAGTCGTATCTTAAAATCCAAACATTTTAATATCGTTATTCCCAGTATAAGGGATTTATTGATTTCGCGGTGACTTTAGCTGGATAGACATCTTCGTGCTCATAGAAAGTTTTGTGGAGATATAAGTGCAAAATTACATTACTACACTCGTGAGATTTAGAGAATAGTTATTTCAGTCTACCAGTCGCAAGCACGTGAAAAACTAAGTTAAAATCTCCCTTCTGTGAAGCAACAATCCGCCGTTTGTATCCAGGTGCGCTTATAGAAAAATTGTGGATTTCTGGTGTAACAATGACTGCCTCTTGCCCATTTCAAACTGTTCCGTTATTCTGAAGCTGACTTACCGTGAGGTTTGTTCTGAAAGATTTCTTACTGTTATGTAACAAGTAAAAATTAATAGTCATTAATGATACATCATTCTATCTTGTTCAAAACTAAACAGCGCAACAGTTGTTAAATTTGCTTTCAACTAGTGTGATGAAAATTAAATGGTATTGTTTGGTGGCGGAAAATATTTCAGAACCTCCCAAAGTTTAACACAGTGAAATGGGTGTCGTTTGTTTGGGAAAGAAAGTGAAAGTCAGCAGTGTTTTTGGCGACCAGAGTTCATGGGAAGTACACAACCGTCTTAGTGGTTGTTGTTGCCATTCAGATTTGTGTACTTAGTAAACCGCAACGGTTCATCCTGCCATGGTAACCGTAAATTGTAATGCTAGAATTTGCCAACCCACAGGTGGCCTACTCTTACCGGTCACTTCAAACTTAATGGAGTCAGTATACTGTATCTATGGGATCTGCCAAGGTCAAAATGAGTTAAATGTAGCGCGTAATGGATCTAAGATATCACCTGCCCTAAACCTGCTTTCCAGACGATTTTATCAACCGGAAAATGTATACTAGCCATAGAAAAGAAGGTTTCGATCAACCATCCTGGTGTTGTTTTCATAAAACCTCCCTAAGTAATTTTAACAACCAAAATGTGACCAGCATTTTGTGAGCGCAATGAGACAGTGTGATGTTAGCTCTAACTAGATGAACAAATATCTTCGCCACAAAGTATTTTTATTTCACAATTAACAGCAGTTATATTTGCAACGTATTCCTTTCATTCTTGCCAACTGGAGCAGTTCGACCAACTGACCGCCTACAAGCCATATTCTACCGATCGCTTTAGTATCCAAGTGTTTGGAACACATATAACCGGAGCTATTGATTTTGATTGTGAGAATTCTGTTGGTACCGTGTTTGCTCAAAATGAGTTAACTTTTGAAGTGTCAGTTGCAAACTGCATTCTATCGAGTAAAATGAATCTGGCAAAAATTTGCTCGACTTATCTCTCTGAAAGGTTTGGCACGGATCAGATTCTTTATTTAGCATCGGCGGACAACCAGGTGTATTGTATGACCTTCTGCTTTTCTTACAAACGGACGTTCCGATCACAAATGTGCACCCTGCTAGATCAGTTGTCACACAGTTGAGTACGTCCCTTGGATCTACTTCTGAAACAGTTTGACGCAACCTGGAAAGCAAATAGCCAGATATGATGTAAAGTGATCAGTGGATAAATAATTCAGCGAACGGAAGAAAAAAGCACAATTACATTGTTAACCTGGTCTACTGTAATGCCGGAGAATACCAAAATCACAACCTGTCGAGCAACCCCTGGTAAACAGTTTGGGCTTGGACTCTTAAAACCTCGAGTTCACTGACACACAATTACTGCTTTTGCATTGAGATAAGGATTTTAAGCGGTCTCTTCCAAAAAGACGCATCAAATTCGGGTTTCCGTTTTGTTAGATCTCAGTAGTGATGAAAATCTCAGCCACACTAAACACCTGAACCGTTGTCCGCGTTCTCGTGGAAGAGCCACATTGACCGCCTTGCCAGAAACTTTACAATAGTCACGAGTGAGTCATCACACCGGAAAGTTTAGCCTACGTAATCGAGTGCTCCGTTCTGACAGGAACTTATTGAGAAGTTCTTTAAGTGGAATACCTTTCTGTGATGCAAGGTGAAGCTTGTGCGTGAGTCACTTAAGCTACTATTCCGAGGTGAAGGGGCAGCAAAACTATTAACCGTCTTTGGCCAGATATTCGGGTGTCATTTTTTGCTCAACATTTTCGCAACACTACGCACTTTTCGACGAGCTAAATAATTTCGATGAAACTGATCAGTCCACACAGTTGAGAAATTTGAACTTTGACAGAGAATGTCATTAACCTTTCTTTTAAACTGAGGCTGAAAAATAATCTTAAACGTAAACCGAGAACCTCTGTGAAAGGCACAATGAGCTATGTGTTGACGGTTACCACATCAAACGAAGGAGTCACGTGAGAATAAATAGTGAATGTTAGCAACTGCCATGTAGGTAGAGATATATTTATTTCCTCTGTTAGTTATAAAACAATAAAATTGAATCAAATGGCGTGTGCATACTTGTTAAGTAATCAGCGTTTTAATTAAACTTCATAAAAACAAATTTGTTGAACTGGAAAGCATTATTTTCACAGTTCTCTTATTAGAGAAAAAAACTCGCTGGATTGGTCAACCTGGAAGCCTTTGATTAAAGAATCTGTCCTAACACTAGTTTTCGAAAGTTAATGTTTCCCCATGTGATATAGAAACCGTGAACGACAATTGTTACCGTCTATAAGCATTAAATTTTAGAATTTGTTTGTACTGCTACAGGAGATATTTTCTGTAAATGACCATGCATGACATAAAACTACCTACGTTTTCATTTATCATAAGCCAATTGTTGCATGACACGTATTTAAACAGACAAAGGTAAAAAGACGAGCATAAAGTTGTAACCATTTTTGTTCTCTAATCTTTGCCCGTGCAAAAAATTTTACATTATGATGAAACAACAGTATTTTACATTGTTTATAGCAAAGTCAAAACAAATGCCGGATCACACAGAACGTTTATTGTTATTTAAGGTTACAATCTAATTATGTGTGATATCAAGAGAAGACACAGTTGTTACCTTTCGTCAATAGCTATTCAATGACGATAAAAACGCTTGGTTCAAACTCGTTTTCCATCATTCATGATTAAAATCTCAATCTTTGATAAATCACCTAAAGTCAGCCAGCAGTATGAAGCAACCAATATGTAAAACATAAACTGTGTAAACACTTATTCAGAATCATTTTTCGATTGTTTCGGAATTGTCAATTCCTTTGAAAAATTTTTGCATCTTTCTCGTGATTCCCCGTAGGACAATTGCACGTTTAGCCTGATTTAATTACCGAAGGGTTTAGTTGAATTGAGGTCAATCACTTTCTCATGCAAATTGGCGTTTCCTTTAATTATGACTGAGGAAACAGTAAATTATGGCTGACCCCAAAACAATGTTCCTGATTCCGTCGTTATACAGATTTGAACGCAGTTATTGTCCTTATTAATGCAGTTTTACTTTTCATTCTAGCCTGATCTTATACTTTTTAAATCTGTTGAAGTTTCCTTCTTATGAATTTTCACAGCTAGTTACGCTACTCTGTTTTTAAGATATCACAAAATAGCCTAAGAATTCCATTCCTATGCATACTCAATAGATTACAGTTAAAAGTAAGCGCAAGTATTTATAGTAGCGAGCTCTAATGGGCATTATTAAAAGAGCCTACAGAGCAAACATGTAACTGAATGACATGTTGTTAACAAACTGGAGAAACTAGTACATATGTTGTTACAAACCTTATTTTCATACAGACAGTTATATATAGTACAATCTGCCAAATGAAGCCTGCATTTAATTGTGAACCGCATGACAATAATATATCAGAACCAGTCTCATTAAGCCTTACGTTACTGTTGTTTCACACGAGGATTTTGTTACATCAATTAAATCATAACTATTACAAGCAAGAAGAATTGTGCGTTTTCTGTTTATTATGACCTCATATTTTTTTCAGAACGGTTGAGTCTTAAAACCGTAAGTTGATGCTTTTAAACGATAAACATAATGCAAAAAATGTCAGGGAACTAGCTGGATGGTTTACTTAAATCATGAGAAGGCGATCAGGTGCATGTGTTGTTCAGTTTGAAATAAATCGAATTACCCAACTTCTATTCATAATTTGAGGAATGTCCGGAACAAAACGTCTCTCGATGACTTCATCTGATACGTAATGAATGTTATTGTTTTATATTCAGTATGTCTGAGTGACAATTAAAAATGGGCGCGAAAGCCATTGATAGCAGCTTCTTCTGAAAGCAGCCTAATAGTTCACCAGTGATGCCCTGTACAAACCGAAGAATCGATCGAATTTTGTTATCGAAACAGGGTCGAAATGGTTGCTCGACTTATAAACTCCCTACGTATACAACGGCTAAATGCAACGTGTAATGACAGTGCGTTATGATTAAAACCGGCGTGTTATGTAGATCTTAAATGGGACATAGGTATCGGGAAGAGTACAGAACAAGCTGGTTGAAATTATTTCTCTTTCACGGTTTCATGCCTTCCTGATTACAGGTGATTTCTAACCAACTTTTACAGTTTTAGGCAAATAAAATCACTACGTCTGTGATGCTCCTAACATCCTGTATCTACATTACGGTTGAAGCAATCCGTGAAGTGTCTATTTAAAAGTAACCTAACGATCGTGTTCCAGGCCGTTAGTTTGAGCAGTAAATCAATGTTGAAAAAGCGTAACGGTTGATAGGCTACAAAAATAAGTAAACTTCAGGTCTTAGAATCAGCTCGGTCAATGGGATTGATAGTGTGTAACTCACAATTTTCTCTATAAACCTAAAACGACAACAATGTTACGATCTGCAATTTTATGTGGTTACTAGCTGGAATTATTTTACCAAAGTACTCAATATATACTTATGCAAACGCGAGTGAGGATTTTGGCGTGTGACAAAATACTGGAAATATCTAAACTTATACCTTGCGATCAGGTTATAAAATTAGTCGTATATTTCCGGAGAGTTTTATGGTGTCATATCTCAGAGCTCTGGTTCTCCTATTCAACAAACTAAGAAAATGACACGTAACTTCAGTAAAACTATATTGTTACCATTTTCATTGATGTTTCACCGCAAAAGATCGCAAAAGTGACCCTATGTACTGACATAATCTCAATACAAATTTGCTCGCGTATGTGTCAATATGTCATTCCACAAATTAAGACCTTAACATTTAGCTAGTCTACATATTCCCGGATGTTGCACGAATCCACAGCTAGGGAGCGGCTGGAAAACGGATCTGATTTGAAACGAACGAGGCTAGTGGAAAGAGTTTGTCGTTCTCTCAGCGCCACGGATTCGGTGATTTTGAAATGGAGATTTTGGTTGTTAAGAAAATGCACCTCAGACCTTAAGGTACACTGCCATTACTTGTCAATGACATCTTTCTGAACACCGATCGACGATAACTTCCACTTTCATGCAGTGAAAACAAGCGCATACATCTGGAATTAAAATGGAGACCTACTACCGATGTTCTCACACAGCACCAACCACACTGAATCTATTACGTGTGAGTCACTGACTGCGTTACGGGAGGAGAGGAAAACCAAGTTCGTGTGTGAATAGATGGTTGTTTGATAGCGAACTCTATAAACGAGGGGCAGTTCAACTCATCGGATACAATGCTTACTGTTGTAACCAGTACAGTCTACATTAGAATGAAGCGTCCGTTCGTACAGAGGTCAGTAATGGACCACCGGGTAAAGTTGCAGTTACTGTCACCAACCAAATAACATACAACTTCAAAGTAAGGTTTTATAATTCCTGCAAAAAGGAATAAAATAACTTATATGTAACCTTCCTTGATTCAGTCGACGAGAACAACCCCAATCAGTGTAGTTGAACTTGAAAACGTAACTGATGATATACATCCCGTGAGTTTCTTCTGGTCAACCACATACTGAAGTTTTTGGTTTGTGATGCTCTGTGCATTCTATGCTCTGCCGCGAAACAACCGGTCTTCAAAATCTAGGGTGGTCTCATAACCACCGTGGAGTGGATGAAATAATTAGCCAGTTTTTGTTTTGGTCTCTTGCCCTGCACAATCCCACCTCAAAAAAATGGTTGTAATACATAATTGGGAACAAATTTGTCTGCGATTGTTATTCACATTATCCTAGAATACCAGTGATTGACGGCCAGGTCTTAAATACGGTAACTCAAGTATTCCGTGGTGAACTCATGGCAACTTAGAGGAGAAGCTACTTCAATTTTACTGAAAGTTACAATAACACAATACTCCTATAAGCTGTTTTACACTGAGACGGTACAAAAGAGGGTCGCAGGTAAAAAGTGGACCTGCAGTCATTCAACCTCGAGTAGACCCAACTGTATTAATGGCAGACTTTTGTTCAAGATGTTCATTTATCTCATTAAAGAAGAAACTTTTAGATAGTCAACCGGATGATGCTATTTGAATATACTATTACGACAGACTTGACCATTGCCTGAGCATCATTTGTCAGTCACCAGTTCATAGGATTTGATAATCCGAGCACTCCATGCAAACTGCCTCATATTTTGCCAGTTAGCCCATCTCTTATAACATTAGTAGTGTTGTATGTCAGGCAGTTTCGTTGTGAGTACGCGTTACGGCAGAAGTTCCACCAAGGCGAATGACAATGATCTATTTGAATGCATGTCTGACGTGCAAATGAGTGTACGCGTTTGTTGTTTGATTTTTGACATTACCTATACGGCAGTGTGCGCAATAAACGAATTCTCAGGCCAAGCGTCTTTTGCGGTCACAACAGTAGTACGAAAGGCTTTCAACCGATTATCCTTGATGGTTTGGTTAACAATCAGTAGAGGGACTTTGTCACTGTTTTTTCATGCTTATTTTCACGTAGTTGAGGGTGGATGGCCCTGATATTTTACCCCGTCCGAGATTTATTTTATGACACTCTTTAGCTAGATTAATTCTTCTAAGCAATGCAAGCTAAAAGAGTAGACTGTAAAATAAATTTTAATTACAATGGACCAATCGGGTATCGTTTTATCAGACAACATTACCAGTGGGTTGTTGTACCCCCTCTCATTTTGTCAAGATCCTCGTTCGGAATTGTATCAATCATATCATATCTGGTGTCATTAGATCCACCATAATTGTTGGTCACAGATAAACTATGATTCCTGTAACTAGTGTGTAATTTTGTATAAGTTTATTGATGCGTCACACAGATTAAGTTCTGTCTACACTATGTTTGAAGTATTTATCTTACAGTTTAAACAAAAGTTAAGGGTTGTTTATTTGCTAGGGTTAATATAAGTTAACTAGTCCAGATGTGAGACAGCCATATGTAGGTGAAGTCTGAACTGGTAGTTATTCTCTATCGTCTTACTAGAAAGCCGTGGATGCAGTGGGTTTTATGTGAAGTTCAGCTGTCACATTGGACTGTTTGCTAAGCCTATTGGTTAACTAAGTTGTAATAATCTAACTACACTTGAGGTGACAGATGTTTCTTCCAGTAGAACATTAAGCTTTTTTGCGTTGCAATCATATACTTGATCGCTATTCACAAAATTTCAAATTGTTAGACACATTAACGTTAATTCGAAGCACACCATTAAGTATATAAAGACGATTTGAGTTACTTCGCACTATTCGGCCGTAAATCATGTGCGCAACTCATATTCAGCAGCATTTGGCGAGTATAATACTGGAGGATACATTGTGGAACGTTTCATTTGTACCAGGCGGTATGATCCGAATATATAAAGATTTACAGAGTGAACGACAAGATGAGTCTGCATGATTCAAACATAAGTATAAAACAGCGTCACTAGCTGTTATGAGAATTTTGTAATGCAATACTAATGGTACTTTAGATGTAAGTCCACAGGACCGGAAAGATCTTTCATTTTACGCGGGAGCATATTGCAAACAGAAGTTGACGATTCTGTCATTATACCCAGAGTATTCATAAAAGTTGAGGTTGCAAAACAGCTGTTTACGACCTTAACATTTAAAAATTAGCAATATTTACATATCGGATGTCTTGCAGCGATCACGTACAAATGTGTACTGATTATAAGTAGTTATGCATAATGTAATATATATGGTACAGTGTGGATATACGTAAACCGTTTCAGAATGGAACAGAACTATTGGCTTGAATATCAACTCATATTACTTCCAATTGCACTGGCAGGTAACCAAAGACCTTAAAAGTGCACTTGAGATACTTCTGACCAAAATAAGAAGTAATTGGCGATATTATTTTCGAAATTTCTCCAATAGAGTTACAACGCTGCCCTTCTGATTTACCTGGAGAAGCTGTCAGCTTTCCATTGAAACTGAGAGAAAGACGCTTTGTCAACTCAAAACAATCCATGCATCTGATGATGTTTGTGGGTTGTAGGTACTTTAAAAGAGATAAAAAACACATGTTGACACAACCTCACTCAAATAGTTCAGTGATTCACATGTTGACTTTGTAAGCACCTATTATGTAAATCTGTTTAAAGAGAGGAGATATGGCTTGAACATATGAGGACCCTCTGAGAGATTTTGAAGACAGAACCTAAGCACACTTCATACGATAACGTTCTTTCATATAAGACTGTATTTTGGCAAATTTTGCAATCAATACTCATGATGTAAGACTTTCATTCACTGGGACTTTATCCGTCCATTTATTTTGAACATTCTGAGTTTTTTGCAAATTTGTAGCTTCATACTTTTTGACCGCCAGTTTGCAACGATCTATTCGCAAAGTTTACCAACCTTTATCTATCAGTGTTGCTAGTTACCTTTCAAACCAACTTCGAATTTAGATGAGGCCCCATTCAAAAAAAATTGGGTTTGGATACAAATCAACAGTGAGGTTTGTGAGTTTCAGCGTGAACTCTTGCCAGATCCTGCCTGTGCAGTCAGTTCGCTGAATCGTTTGTTGGATCCTATATGAAGCACTGAACTAAACGAATAACTAAGTCGGAATTTGACATTTTTAAGCTACTGGCATGACTTTGTAGCTCGACTGGTAGAGCGTTTGGTGCATCTGGGCACGACGTTTCTGTCGCTTGTTCGAATCCAGCTGAATCCTTAATTTTCCGCAATTGGGCCTCATTTAACTTATGAAATCAGCCACACTACTTATTAGTTACATATCTTTAAATCCTTACTAGGTTTCCGTTTGTCACATTTTGCCCCCACTTCTGCAGTTGCAGAAAAATGTTGATGTTCTCCTGCTGAGTTGAATGTTAAGTTTAAAAACAGACTTATGTATGCTATAGGAATAGGGTGAATGATTTGTTTAGAAGTCAGGATAAGTAAGATTTTATTTCAAGAGTTCGAGATCGAGCAAATGTCAATTCTTGCTTCAGATCCTCTTTATATGAAAGTGCAGAAATATATTCAGTTAGAACCGATTAAAACAAGTTTGTTGGATCATATAGAATGTTAGATACAGTTTTTCAAGTTGAAGAATAATGAAATTTAGTTAAAAAGAGATTTACAGTTCACAAATTGAATAAGACATGTTATTACAACCGTCGCATTCTTGTACACCTCTGAACCAGGTTGTTTAGAGAAGAGGCATCAGGTTTAAATTTTTCCTTTGTTAGGGCTCTCCACTAATAAATCTCAATGCGACTACCTAGATTTGATTTCCGGTCCTTTTTCCATCGTGGCAACCGCGCTGACAACTGCCCAACTGACCCCACGTTGAGTGTGATCAAATTAGCGTATACCAAATCCTAGTTACGTTAGCCAGTGAGGATCATTTAGATTAAACAATCACTTTGCAAGAGGAAATAATGTATTGTAGAGCTTTTGAATGCAGTTGACAATACATTATTCAGTCGAAGCTATTAAACCACAGAACACTGAAAAATGAAATGATAGAACAACCAGGCGCATTGTGAGCATTGCGACATAATAAATTGTTGAAACAACTGGGAAAACCCATGTTTTATTTTGATATTTACACACTGCGTGGGCATGGAACAACCAACAGATAAAAGTGATTTTTAACTGGCTGACTAACAAAGCACACAAGGAATTAATTGACTTGTTCAGCTAATGTATTCTGTCTTCAAACTAATGATTATCCATCCGTTTGCAGCTACTGGATTAGTACCTCCAAAATAGTTCATTCGTTTTCATCATTCCCTTGGCTAATATTTGCTTCCGACAGCTTTCCTATTCGGTTCATTACAACTAGCTAATTTTGACGTTTATCCTACCGGAAAATGGAGTGTTGTAGACAATAAAAGATTAGCATGAAAGACAATGTTTTTCGATAATTTATCACAATAACATGAACAATATTTTAATTCAACAAAGTTGAAGCAATAAGTAAACAGCAGAATGTCACAGGGTCATATAAGCAGCTAGGAGAATTCCAAACATCTATAATCTGTTCAATCAGATGGCGGATCGTTAATGTTAATGAAGGATTTGGAGTTCTATTCATCACTACATCACAGAGTTGCCTTTCACAGTTTAGCTGGGCAAACTTTGACTACGACAAGAGTAAGTGTTACATGTACAGTTGAGAATTAAATAGTCTACTGAAACATATCAGTTTTCACTTAACTAGCTTGATTAGATTTCTACCGGGGTTATCAAATAAACTCACCTGCTGATACTAGATGAATGATGTGTTTCAGTTTTTCTCAGGCGTTTCAGCTCCTAAACGAAATGTTCGATAAATTCTCTTCCTGGCACTTGCTGTAATCTACTTTCTTGGCAATGTTGTAAACAATTTGTGACAAAACATGCCACCAGTTACAAACGTCTCTACACAAATCCTTTGTTCTTGACAATCTCGTTAATGGTCAGATAACGGTAAAATTTGTAACATCGTGGGTTCATATGAATGGCGAAAGAGTGATGTAATTAATAATGCAACTCATGTTTATTTCTTCATTTGGCTGTGTGGTCAAAAGACGATAACAGCTGGCTTCATGAACAAAAGCCAAAGAAAATTGCGACATCATCTTTTGTGGATTGGCTTACTTTTTCGTATAGCTCAGGAGTTGCGCCCAATAGTTCTGCGAGCCTTGCTGTCAAACCTCGCAGATATATCAAGTCTTTTTCATTTCTCTCATTATGACTCAGAATTTGTAGACTATTTATCAAAAATCTATCGTTACACTTTCTTTGAAACTCGTCAGATTTGATCAAGGGCAGATTTATCCCTCGGTGGACGTTCCTCAAGTTACCCAGCTAAATGGTCTTCATTCCGGTCAGTTATGTTTACCTACAACATTGGGAATAATGTTCATAATGCGCACGTCTTACCTATCAACATTTTGCGCCCAAAATATTATTTGGTTGAAAACGGGAAAATTAATCTCTTTTCAATTATATACGCCGAGATTGAGCTCCTTTTGGTAGTCGAATGTATCATCTGAATGCATCAGTTTTGCAACCCAGCCATTTTTAAGCATTTTGAAACAAATGACTCAGGTTAATTTACAATTCATAAAACAGCCATGAACTTTTCTTGGGAACAGTCGGAGTAATGTTTAATAAACAAGAATCCAATTTCCTGACATACTTTCCAATGCGTTTTAAATATGAACCCCGGCCTTGATAAATTAATTTCACGAGATGACTGATGATAGAATGCAGTGCTATTCGCACTTCTTTCGTTAGCAGATTCTGTTTATATATGCAGTGAAGATTATTGATTAGATTCTTCTACCAACAGACAGGGGAAAATCGAGGCTCACTTTCAACGTTGAATTGTTGTCGGTGTAGATTAAACCGTAATTTGTCCTGTTTGGTTTATGTTAAAGTTGAAGACCACCCACACTTGATTGCAGCCTTCGCATTCTGATACATTTTTTTAGCTAGCTCATTCCGAAATGAAGCATTAGACTCGAGTTTCGCTCTTATCAGAGCTCATCAGTACATATATCTGTCCGGATCAGAGTTTGAACTCTGACCCTCATGTTAACCACAACACCTCACAATAGCCATGTTCAAATAATCAAATCCAAACGCTTAATCACAACCATGTATAAACAGTGTTCAGCTTACCCGATCCATTTGAAAATAGAGTGAACAGAATCACTGTTCTATCCAATCAATAATCCCATGATCAGGACTTCTCAATTAGGTTGTAGTTACTGTCTTCATCATTGTGAAAAAAGGTCGCTGTCCCTTAACTTCGGTCCAGGACAGAGTAACACAAATTTACTCGTGAATGATTGACTTATAGGTTTAGAGGTGTAAATCAGTAGTCGTACTCAGTGTTGCTATAAGTCATTTCAATAAATTTTAGCAACTGGCCTGAATTATGGTTGAACAGCGTTATACATTCTAGTGTTTCTGACGTCGTTTTTCAATGCACTGCCGTAGTTCTCACAATGGAAGTAGAATTTATAAGTCATCCTTGCTTGTTATGAAGACTTTACAACTCAAATCTGCAAGCTAACTTTACGAAAGGTTAATATTATAGAAGTGAGGTCAACTTTCGTTCCAGTTTGTTTGTTTCTTCAATAACTGTACCGTTTACACTCAACTATGGGTGCTACTTAAGTAGCTGACTTTATCCATTATCTTCGGTCAATTATGTTTTCACCGGGGTCCCCGTGTATTGTAATCGGTGCTAAAGACAGTTCCATAGCATTATTAAATCTCAGTGAAATAATGTTCGAAAATATCGGACTTTAACATATGTAGATGGGATAGTTCTCGATTGTTTCAAAGGGGATGTTAGAGTATTTTTCAAAACTGTCTAACTGTCACCATCATCGAGATGTCTGAAAGTATGTCATATAAGTAATCGTTAGAATCGTCCATCACACACCGGAATAAACGACTATTCGACTTAGCTGAGTTAACTCCTATTAAAAGATTAAAGCCGCGGTTGTATGTGCGAAACGAACCGTTTATTGAATTAGCAGCATCTTGGTAGTGTTCCAGAATTTTCACATACCTAGACAGGTCATTCTTCGCTAGTGATGATTTCATGAATATTTTATAGTTTTCATTTCTGCATTATGTACCTAATAGGATGGAGCAAAATCAGTTTGAACAAAGATCGTGTAATATAAAACTACTAGCTTGTTTTTAAAGTACATTTCAGGGGAAGCTTGTTTCAGTCAAATGCATACGTATAACATGGTGTACACAATATACGTTCTGCTAACTTCAAAACTGTCCGTACCTATTGTAGATACAACAAACTACGGGTAAAATCAAACGTCTATTAAAGATAAACCCCTTCATCGGGCGCTGCAAGCAAAACCAGTAAGCAACTTGATTCTATTGTTAAACAGACTGACACATTGTTATGGTAAATGTTATATGGTAATGCCGGTTATATGGTAAATAACGGCTAGTTTACGACTTCTAGACCAGCTGTCAATTATTATGAAACATTGATTGAGGAGGTTCATGTGACATCAAAATAACTCCCCTCGATGACTGACTGGGATTGGGATTGCTTAATAAAAGTGTTATTCAACAACTGAAGCGGATACACCATTATGTGCAAATCACGTGGTTAATCAATCGTACACGTGACAGGCAAATCGTACAGTACGTTTTGGGCTAAGGGGCGTAAGTTTAGTTAATCCGGAGGCTATAAATAGTCATCGTGGGACCCACAAAAATGTACTGCTACCAGAGTTTTTCATGTAGACTAGAAGTGTAACTAAATCAGTAAAACTTCAAATTGTCAACTGCTGGACATTTTTTTAACTCAGGTAACGGATAAGTGATTACCAGTGATCACCGTTCAATTCTGCCTACTTCGTTCAAATCAATTTGTACAGGCTTCTGACAAGAACGTAAACCAAAATATGATTTAATCCAAGTGAAAGTTTCAGGGTTAACGAATTCGTTCTAATACTTTCCGTGGTGTAAATGTTATCTATGGTGTATTCTTCTTGTAATCTGTAGCCTCCATTATTTTTATATAAACGGGTTGAGCCAAAGCTTAGTAGGACCCTCATAATTACGTCTGCTTAGTATAGGATACTGTAACTTCTCAAAACATCGTATGATTGTATGATTGTATTGCAAAAACAAGCGTATCTTTTCTGTTGAAAACTGTGTAAAACCTGAAAAGATTGCGGCAATTAATTAATGGATATGTAGAATTGCTGATTGCCAGTAAATTTAAGTACATTTGTGCTTTCACATGTGCTGCAGATTTATTGAGTCATTTGCAAAATAAGAAAAGAAAACATGCTAATGCCTACCAGCCAAACGTTACTTACGTTTGACAGAAATTGTTACAGTGCGACAGACTTTTACCTAGCCACTTTTGAAAAGAGGCACAAATCATTAGTTATATCAAGCTGAACGTCACTCAAGAGTGATTTCTGCTTTCACATTCACACGTTTGTTTTCTCCAGACCCTTCAGAATAGAAACAATGAGACTCGAGTTTCAGTCGTGTTAGGGCTTATTGGAAGTGAAAGCGTGGATAGACTTTTGAGCATGAAAATTCACTGGAGCCTAACGTGAGATCAATTGCATACTGCTTTGTAGAGCAGCCGCCTTAATACAACATGGAACAAGAAACTCAGCTGGTGTTGAGTTGAACCAGCAACAAAATTCAGGCCCAGGGATTGTTTCCTACAAAAGCCCGGTTAAAATGCCGTAGGAACTGAAGATCACACTCATTTCTGATTACTTTTACACCATATAAAGGATTCGTTCATTTGTCTAGTGTTGTTATAACAACTGCATCGAATATTTACCAAAAATATAGGCTTTCGGTTATATGCAGAATTTTGACCATAATCTGATTTACTGAACAATACATGGACAAAATGCAACTTCATAAATATCTTAATTCAATTCTTCCTTTCATCTGTGGTTTGGATAACGAACCGTGTGTGCCAAGTGTGCATTAATAACACGAATGCTGATTTCACCAGTCAAAAACGTGGCGAACGAGGTGTATTTCGATGTGTCTTCAGACTAAATGTTAGACACTGAATGTGAAGTTAGTCGTTCAGTCAGAATTACGGACTCAGTTACTACGGTGCCTTATCAAATGCTCCAACGACCGCAGGTCATAGTAACTCCAGCGCTTGAACAAAAGACTGCACACACAGATTAAGTTCAGCAGCGCAGAAAGAAGACATATGTTGCGATATGTTAACATTTCGTTTACTCTCATCACTCGCAAACGTAAAACATGCGAGTTATATATGACAGACAATCAGAGATAGACAGGGTTTGGATACGCATATAATCACACCACGTATTTTGTCATCACCACCACGGCAACCCTATAGGTTGCTTCACCCACTTTTGTGCACATAGCGCCGGCTGGTGAGTTCTAATCAGCATGGCTTCACTAAAGGCCAGTAGTTTCGGGTTCTGATGACGTAACAATATTTTGAAAGAGTTAAGTTGGTCCACCTGGTGACCTGTTATCATGAGGTGTCTAGCAATCGATGATGCGGGGCTTTGAGTAACAGATTCACCGGTTTCCGTTTGTTGTGTCATACGCTGTTTTAACCAGTTTGGGACGTGTTCGGTCACTCGCTGAGATATCTGTCAGTTTGTTCTGAATATGTTAACGTCGTCGCAGCTGCAAGTGAACTGATAAACAACGTGAGAGACAGAATGTTTGGACGAACCGCATTCGCAATTGTGTAGAACGGGTCCTTTGGTGGTTTGAACCAAGCGTAATTGGGCAGCCGCATACGTACGGGATAAGGCACATTGCAATTTGTGCTTGATGTCGTTTGCCAGATGGTCACCCTTAAATCGCAAAAATAAGAATATTTGTTTCTTTTGAGCTGTTTGCACTGGCTCATTGTATTTGGTCCTCCTGTTGTGAGTGTCTATGAACTTTTCAGGATATCTGTTTGCCAGTAAAGTTTTTATCAGCAGTTCTTGTTCCATCGACATCTAAGCAGGAGAGTAAATAAGCCTGGCTGTATGAAATAGTGTTTTGATCAAACCCCGCTTGTGTGCTATCGGAGCAAAGCTAGAGAACTGGAGATATTGTCCGCTCCATGTTGCTTTGCGATGAATCGATCGCTGTAATTCCCCCCTCACACACACCCAGTGATGAGTACATCTAAGGATGCTAAACTTTCGTTTGATTCCTTTTCGTGAGAAAATGATAGGTTCGGATGAATAGAGTTAAGAGGATTAAGGTTTTGCACCTGGAATCTGATAGCCTGTACAGCGACCAGGACGCAAGATTTCACACCTCTGGTGTGAACACGTGTGACACGGTAGATTGGCCTAAATGCGACACCTACATTGACTCTGTAGTCCGAGTGGACTAGGCGGACCAAAATTGCCATGAAAATCTTTTGTTGTTGTGCCGTCATCAGCCAAGCTGGACGATGTACGCGTTTACTCGCGACAAGCGCCTTGTTGTGCAACCAATTTGACTTCCTCCACAGGAGTTGAGAATGGGTTGATACAAAATGAGGTAGCACTATTGGGTACTGTCTTTCTGGTGAAGAATTACGACTGCCTTAAAGATGAACGATAGTCTTAGTTGTGCAGTACGAAACGTTGTTCTTGTGGCCGTGTCGGGCCTCCTGGTCAGCGATACACTGAATAATTCACTCTGCAGAACAAGTTAATATAGACAGTCTTTCGCTCGAAAGATAATTCACATTCTTGCGGTTCAATTCGTTGCATATTTCAAGCTAGCAATTTGTCCAGATATCCACTGGCACTGAACGTTTCAATAAAAATGTTGTGAATTCGGTTTGTTAGATGGTGTATTAAGTTTCTTTTCTGCTTCTTGGGAACGAAGCCGTGAAAATGGGTATATTGGCTACTGCACGTTCACTTCCTACGAATGCTTCGTTGAATCGATCCACTTGGACGTTTCAGTATTGCAACTTCACGGGAAGTCATTCTACCGACTTGTTCTACTTTCACAGTAATATTCGGCTTCCTGTGAGCTGAGCTATCTAGCGACAATAATGTGACAGTAACAGTGTTGCTATCCACGATAAGTAAAATGTCAACTACATGCCATTTGTACAGTACGCACTGTTCCATCAATCCTGACAGCTCCGTTTGTTCAATCATCTCCAGAGAAATGTCAATCCGCAATGATCCTATCGGCAAGCACATTACGGCTCGGTTCTTTTGATGATATATTTTCCCATCAAACTGAACTGGGATATCCTGCATCCAAACAAAGAACAGGTCTCCGAATTGTTCATTCGACATATCGGATTTCATATTATTCGAATGGATGTACTCGAAAATAAAATCAATTGTCTCTTTAAGTGGCATGTTCGTAAACTGCAAACACATGCCCAGTGATCATCATAATCAACATAGCAATACATCAGTAGTTCATACTGATGGTTAACTGCAACACAACCACGAAGGAAAAGAACCTATTCAGAAAGAGAGAAGAAAAAACGAAGGGGAAGGGAGGAGGACCTAACTACTAAAAACAGCTATGTCCATATTCAAACATACAACATCAAGACGCTTACACCTTGCAAACAAACAACCGAGCTGTGAGTGAGAGTAAGGCATCATCAGCAGGACAGCTTCCGAACGGCTTGCACTGCCCCAAGTCATTAAGTGCACTCACTTCACAGACAACTAGGACAAACAACGACAACACTCACGCCACTAAGCTCGGTTAGCCGCCATCTTATCTAGCGTCTCAAGCCACCGACTCTGTGAGTCGCGAGATCCCCAGTCTGGGAGACGAACCCGATCTATAGAAGTTAATCCCAACGTGAACGATTTCACTTTTCTACGCCAGGTCATCATCTGTCCACCTCTCACCTTGCGCCAGTCGGCCGCAGCGTTGGCAAACAGTTTCGGTGCGGCATATGACTAGCTGGCATCCTGAGTACATGACCTAACCTCCTAAGTCTGTGAAAGTATAAGGATTGAACGAAGGAACTCGTTTGACAACCAGCGCCCGCTTCCTAACCTCCTCGTAGCTAACTCACTGGTGTCATGCGATACCAGCGATTGAATGCAGACATCGGTGGTCAAATACCTGGAGACGGTTCACATCCTCTACCCTGAGCGGCCAGGTTTCGCTGCCTTAAAGTAATATAGTCCTGACTGTTGTCTGATATACATGACCCTTAAGCTTCAGAGAAATAGATGTCTCATATTAGCGAACACCGCCCTCGCCTTGGAAACACTCGCTTCTATTTCATTCCCTACACATTCGCCGCCGCCGCCGCTGATGCAGTTTCCCAAGTACAGAGACCGGTCAACAACCTGCATGGCTTCATTATCTGAAATTAAATCTGCGTAATCAAAGTAATCTTGCAGAAGCACTTTGCATTTCGAGGCTGCAATACGCTGCCCAATGATATCAATCGTTTTTTACCAACATTCTGACGTTCTGTAGATTTAATGGACTGAAACGTAACCGCGAGGCTATTTGGTGCTAATCTGCTGCGAAGTATACTCAAAAGTTCAGTTAACTATTGCGCCAGTGCATAATGTGGCGAGTTCTCCATGTCAGAAGTGGAGCGAAGAGGCAGGTCATCTTTATAAATTTAGGGTGAACCATAGAGTCATGGTATAACTAGTTCAAATACGGAGGCGTCGATCCATTCACTATGCTTTATGTTCTTTAAGACTTCAGAGATATGTCTCTTAACTGTAAAAGTATTGTCCCTCCCAAACAGTTCTTCGAAGTACGGCATCATCCTTCAATATATCGATCCTGTTGTCTAGGTACGATTGCTTATCTAACACCACTATCCCCGCACTTTTATCAGGTATAGCAAACATAACGCTGCCATCATTTTGCAGGTTTTTTTTAAAACCACCAGATGACTTCTTGTGAGCATTCCACGCGAAATGGATTCTGCTTTAAAACACTGATAGCATACACTGACCAAGGATGCCTAAAATGTTCCAAATTTAATTGAGATGATAATGTGAAACCACCCATTTGACCTAACACGCTTTTTAGTTGAACATCTAAATCAAGATATTTTGGACAGCAAAATTTTGAACCCAATGACAAAACGTTCACAAGCTCATGAGATAAACGCAATGACGAAAAATTATGAACGTACCTGTGCAGGTTCGTCAGGAAAGCTGTCGGTTTTGAGCTATGGTTCAAGTTGCCGTTAAGTTTCGAAAGTCTGTTTCCAACTTGTGTTATAAATAAACGTTACACTGAATACAAACATCCGCAGCCGGCTGTACTATCGTATGAAATCCATGCAACCGGCTGTATTCCAGTTAAGCCAAACGTACGGCGATGGTATCGATCTCTTTCAGCATACGGTAAATCGGAGTCGTTGTCATCGACGTCACATGATTTCTGTTCAATGTAGTTGAAAAGAATATTAGGAATACTTTCGTCTAGTTTCATGAAACGCCGCACTCATGCGTTTTTGTGTTACTACAGGATAATTGGTCTCCCCAAAGCATTAAATTCACCACTTCTGTAAGCAAAGGCTTGCGGGTTGTGGAACGGTAGTAATTGATAAGTCGACCAAAAGTTTTATGCTTATAGTTGGGAAGGTTATTTAACGCATGGTGAGAGATTCAAATGAATGTTCTGAAAACCTGTGTAAATAAAAGCGAAATAGTTGTCGTATATCACATTGTTTGTCATATATATGTGTATATCATATATATTTATTATGGAGTTAGCGACTTCTTTCTTTCACAAGCTACATAAACCAAACGCTACCTGTTCAAGCGATACACTCAGTTTGACATATTTCCGTAAAAAGTGCCCACTGTTTGAGACTAAACAATGTAAGCTGATTGCAACATCCAACTGGTCGAGAAAATTCTTACTGCTGCACAATAATTTCTCCTTTAAAACTGATATGTCATTACTGGAAAAGTGGATAGACGTTCAGATTATTTGCGGAACACGAAGAAAGTTTTGCGGAACTCAGCAAATCTTAATCCGTGGACTGAAATCAGGTTTCAGCCAAATCTATGTTTATCCTAGAAATAAAAATAGCCAAAATGGTTCCAGTATTATGCGTAGAAGTGCAATATATGACGATCACGTTTCAACAATAATGTTAGTTTTCTTCCCGAATTATTTCAAACTCTGGATTGGGTGTTAGTAATCAACAAACTGAATAAGTACTACTCAAAACTACTATGAGAATGTTATTTAAACCTCCATCAGTTGCACATTTCTGATAAGAAAAGTCAAATTTTCACCCAATTTCATAAAACTAGAATACGACTTCAATGTTGCCTAAGAAGAAGAGAAACATTAAAAATTGGAAAGCACACGTTCATTAACTTCATAATTCATAGTTCAACTCTGTAATATAGTTTCACTTGTTGCCGGAATCTGCCTGTTGTCCATCTCACAGAACGTCACATAGTTGTGGTTGTGTCCACAAACAGTTAACACTTTTGAGAATGTGAAATTAGAAATTTGGGCATATGAAATAAATCATCCGATAGATTTAACGCACGGACTCGTCACATATTTTTGCTCGTCATAGACTTGAATTTGATAAATTTCTTTTATCGACATTTATCAACCTGCTTTATCAGAATGATTAGCAATTGGAACCCATTTTATTTAATCCAACAGGCAAAAATTTCTCGTGTAATTCTGTGGAGTATGTTTTCTATCGCAAAATTTTATTTTCAATGAATTGAATTCCTCTTTGATGGTAGCTATTATCTAAAACTATCCGACCGTTTCTATGCTGTCATCTCTGCCTCCAGGCTAAAATCCAATAACAAAAACGTTCCCTAACTTTGACGTGGCCCGGTAGCTCGTTGGCTTGAACATCTTTACCCACACGCTATTTCGACACTTCCAGTTATAATCCTAACTCTCCAAATATTTTGTTTGTAGACACTCATAAATCCATTCGTTCGGAGGGGGGATTCTATGTAAAGCCCTAATGACAGCACTACACTTGACATACCGAAAGTCTCCACACTGGGTTGTAAATATTAGTAACAAGGTATGGGGTGATCGTGTGAGTTGCGGAGACGGTAAAGATTGCAAGCTTAATTGATAAACAGCAATCTGCCGTTTTCAACTGTGAAGTTTGGCAGCTCCAGCAGTAAGATGTGAAATACCATACACGAATAGCTTAAACGAATATGCCATGAGGATCACCAAGATTCGTACCGTTTTGGTCACATTGCTTTTCTATTCTTACATGTTTCGGAGTCATAAATCTCGTTGCACTTGGATTGATTAACATTGACCTGGAAGATAACAGGATATTGAAAATCGAAATAGTGAACATTTTAAAATTACACCGTCTTTTAATTTTCCGAGGTAAAGATTATGTTGACAAAACTCAATAAGATGGTCTCAAATAAATGGAAGATTGATAAAGATGTAAATTAAAAGTGAACTGTTTGCACGCGCTGATTCTGTTTACTGTGTTACGAAGTAAACAATTAGGGATTCTGTGAATATTCTGAGCAAGTATACTATTCACATTTGTTCGCCTTTTCTAAATGCTGAGATGGATTCAAACAGACGGATTGACGCAGCTTCCACGATGGTTGACAGTATTCGGACCAATCTTCAATGTACGGTCCAATAGCTTGGGTAGAAATCATTGTTTTATAATATTCCGCTTCTCACCGAGCCTCACAAACTTCTGACTTCCAATCATGTATCCTTGGTATCTCGCACAGTCTTGAGGGTCACGATTAGTAACCAATTAGCAAGACGAAAATGACCATCATCAATCAAAATTATGCCTGACAGCCAAGGCATTTCTTGAAAATCGGTGCTGAGCTCTACCTTTTCCAGTGATTCATCCGGTTTTCCGAAAATTATATGATATACCCTAAGATGTCTAGGACAAAATACTCTTCCGAGAGATGCAGACTTTCAGACTATATGATACTAAGAGCTGATTATTTCTTACACCATGTACATCTAAAAATTGAAGTGTGTATCTGGATGTATGCCAAATTGGAAGGAAGCTTGTTGGGTAAATAGGGTTCCTTTAAACTTTTAACAGCTGCAAGTAATTGACACCAATTCTAGAAAGTTATCCAACTGCCATCCGAGATGATGGTCAATCAAAAGTAAGAAGTAATCATTTGAGTTAAATTTTACTCCGTTTTAACAATACTTACAGATATAAGAAGGACGTAACTTTGAGTTTGGATGTTGTTAACTCAGAAAAGAGAAAGTTGTGAAACGAGCGAAATTTTATGGGACGATATTAATACTTTTATCAACTAATAATGGTGAATGTTGAAATAGCTGCGTACAAAAATGGCGACATCAAAAATGGAGAAACTGTGTTCATCTGTAATTGATTATTGTAACTGATCAAGTGGGGAACATATAGTGAAGTATGCTTCACACAGTGAACATGCCTGGTTACCTTTTGTGTAGTCTGAAATTGTTCGATTATATGGTTACTTTTTGGTCTCGATTCATAATTAAACTTTACCATTGTTGGTTTTGTGCAATTGGATCTGTGTGAAACGAGCTAAATGTTGATTAATTTCATCCGCACTTGAAAAGCACTCAATCTTATGGGATGGATGTGACCTAACTGACTTCAAGCTGCATTTGGTCAAATCTTTTTTGACATTTCAGGACTTTATCATCTGAATAATTTTCAAAGTTTTAATCGATAGATGGGTGAACGCTTTTCAATCAATATTTTAATAACTGAACGACCGTGATATTCTTTGAGAATAACATCCTTAAACAACTACTCTTATCAAACGCTTCATTCACCAACGAGATATTTCATGGTATGGTATAATGAGAAAGGTGCAAGATGAAGTTACATTGGCTGACCTCAGTAGCATTCATGTCCTATTCTGTTTGAAAAGACATTTTTGAATTTTCTAAAACAAAATATATGTGACCTAGGGGCATAAAGTGGTTATAATATTTTATGTTTATTTTGACTGTTTTAAATTTAAATACCCAAGCGTTCATACCACCGTAATCGTATTCAAAGATTACTTGTATTCTATCCGGTGGAATTAATAATAACTTAGCATAACCTCTCAAGTAGTTCACGAAGTTAATCCTACAAATGATTTTCCTCGAAAATTAACAAGAAAGCAATGGATTTCAATAGAACAAATCTTCAACCGTTAGTTATCGGTCGATTGCAAACAAATTTAAACTTGCACAGATTGACCAGAGGATATGAATTACAATGGGACATTCATTTGCACTGTCGCATCTGTCGTAAACTCGTGAATAGTATAGAAATAAACACACCAGTCTTTAAGGAAATTTTATTTTAATGAATATTGCTGAACTGTGATTAATACTAAATTGAAACTTGTGTATAATATAGCAGGAGTTGTTCTTCTCCCAAACACCATCAGGTTACTTTCACCATAGGTGAAAAAGCAAATCCCGTAGTTTCAAGTGGTTATCATTCTTGTATTCCTTCTTGCATATGCGGAAGTATATGGGTCGATAGAAAAGAAGCAACGTGCAAAACCAAGGCACATGATGTTACTGCAACATGACTGCGATATGTCAGTCCACCCGGTAGCGAGTGCCATTCAACGAAGACGAAAGGTCGCTCCACCCATCGCGTGAAACCCTTGACCACAAGTTACAACGTTGGTATTGAATCATCTTTAAAGGTGATGACGTTTGCTCACATCTTATCACGCGTTCAAACCTCTTTAATGAGTCATCTGCAGCCGATTGCATAGGTTAAAAAGCCAATGACAGTCAGTCGTTGCCAGTGGTAGGTTTGACTGTGAGGATCGCTCACGTTCTAGATGAATTTGTAGTTTTAGCTATTTGTTTGTTTTCACATTGGTTACATGTTTACCACTAACGAAGGTGCACAAATTAAACTCGGATTGCAGTTTAAGTTTCGTGATTCTTTCATTCAAACAGCTCGAAATAATTAAATCGTTCATATCTCGAGTTACTTTGTTCACCTGGTTACTTTGCATTCAGTTAGCATTTGTTTGGAGCAATCATCAATGAAATACTGACACCTGAAGCAATTTAAACATAATTAACTAATAATACGAACATTTTGGATGGCTCAATCTCTTTGCTAGTCTCGATTACTGTTGTGTGAGCTGTTGCAAAATTTCCAATGAAATCATGAATAAACATACAGAAGTGCTTCAATCATAGAACATGGGTAGTGCAAGTGTTAGCGAGGAACTCCACCACTAAGACTATCATGTTTAATCAGGCGGCACTACGATTATGTCCATTCAACTTACGTGTAATAAACTGTAGCTATCATAGGCGTACCAGTATATATCGTGTGTAGGTATTCTAGATCCACTGTGCATTATGAATAATTACGTTATTTGCAGTGTACCCTCAGTGTTCCCAATCTCCACGATAACGTCATCTCAACTGTTAATGCCACGTTGAACCTTGAATCTAGACTAGACGTTAATATCAGTGCGAAGGTGAATCGTCATCTCAGTGTCATACAATGGAAGCTAGGTTAGTGTTATATGCTACACGGTAAGCCCCCAGGCACGAATGTACCTTTGTGTTCAGGGGTTAGAAAACAGGAAAGACTGATCAGGCAGGGCAGATAACAGTCTATTAATATTACATCACTTGCTTTCATGGCGTTTATATGTCGATTGCTTCGATAGAACATGACTGTCAACAGTTTTGTGCACATCCAGTGACATTGACCATCATCAAACCGATTCACTGCATACAGCAATGTTTGAAAAGACTACTTGGTGTCGGAGCTCGTTTTCCCAGACTCTGGTGAGCTGTTGGTCCTTCAGATAACAGCCAAGTTTTAGTAAACGACAACCAATCTGCTACAGCAAGTTGATGAATGTTTCAACTGACCTTAGGGCTGGCCAATCAACAAGCTTCTGCGAACGTTCTATTATCATACTGCGCATTCATTTAGTCATTTAAGATTGGCAAACTGAATAGATAGAAAAAAGTAAAATACTGAACAGGTAAACTCATAAAACGATTAGTTTCCTTCAAAAGGTTGAACACAACAGTTAGAACACGGAAACCGGTTATTGTACTCTAACTGTTTTCTTCAAACTCATATGAGTCTAATGCTTCTTTCTAAACTGGACCAACCGAACAGCTCAAAAGATATCTGCAGTTGTGATCTAGCATGAGTAGTTTTTAAAGTATAACCATTTAAATCTACGATTGCCTAGCAATAGTTTCGTCGATACGTATGTATTTACATACACAATACACTTGGATAGAACTACATGTTACACATATTTTGACAAAGCTTAGTAGGACTGGGTAGGAGCACCCACCTTCCAGTTATTTGGCTCTACACTGTCAAAACATGTACTGGTGTGCTTCTATAGATACTTATCGTAGAGTTATAGTAAGGAACGACAATGGTTATTTCCCTTACTACCTAGCTATTACGACCACCTACTAAACGTGCCCAATGCACTGAATTAACTGTTCGACAGTTAGCCCTGCTCCCGTCAGTCTCTTTTAACAAACAGAGTTACCTGAATCGCGTTTTTAGACAGTTTGAAACAATTGGTAGAAAGACAATGAAGGCGCACGAGGATAGGAAGATTCCGTATAGTTTACTTGTCAACTAGTAAAATATCAACCAAGCATATTAACTAAACAATATTCTCTTGACGGCTGGACACACTCAGATGTTTGTGCACAAAAGAGTATCTGGTTACTTCCCGTTGCAGAGAACAGAATGGTTAAATAAATGTTATGCTTATTCACACAATAATTACCTCAACTGTCCACATATCTATTTGCACAATGGTATTGAACCGAATTCTCCTGTCATCTCCAACAGTTGTTTTCTATATGCATGATGATTATATTTTTCAAAATGTTGAAAGCCATTCATGTAACGTCATTGTCTACCCTGTTAGAAAATCTACTGCGCTAAGGCACTTTCAGGTAGAAAATCAGATCGGAATTTGTCCTCCCATAGCTGACAAGTTTCCCTGCTCACATCAACATTTCAAAGCTGTCAGCCATTATCAGTTAAACGTCACAGGGTTCAAGCCTTAGACCGCAACTACAATTCCCCGGATTGTACGAATGTCTTGAGGGGATGAATAGTAAATGTTCTTTTGGTTTAATATGACAACTATAATAACGAAAACTCACAATCAAGTTGAGCTCACGTAATTCAATAAATGTGCTGCGTAGTTTTGACAAATAATACTTCCAGAAGAGGCCTACTGCTGAAGAAATCACGACATCGGCTAGATTCGAACCAGTAACAGCAACAGCGTGCTCGAAAGCGGCAAGTTAAGCTACGAAGGCACAGCTGGTGTGACTGGAACACTGAAAAAGTTGGATTGCGGTTTACACCTCCAAATAAACATTGTAACTATCACTGACAAGTTGCTTATGACTGTGTTGACGTTTTTATATCCGATTGTTAATGCGGTAATTAAGCACAAGCTGTCATGACTGAGCAACTATATATATATATATATATATGTATATATATATATAGACCGACAGACGACCATGGTGAGCGGCAGAGCAATCACATTCCGACACATTTATTTGTTGATAACGGATCCTAGTGTGGATTTGAAACGTCACAATAAATCGTTCACTACTCAGTGTTTGCCCTTTTAATACCTTAAATATATATATATATATATCAGTGTTGACTCACACTACGTCCACAGCATTTGCGCATGAGTCTGTGAGTTTGCACAGGCTTAGTTACTCTAAGTTTATATATATATATATATATAATCAAGTATGACTAGCGAACACTGATTGATGAGTACTTACTGTGACATTTCAACTCCAAACTGGCATCCGTTACCAAACAAAGTGATATTGAAGAAATTCACTAACTGGTTACCGCCTCCATAGCATGTTTGTCTTCCTATCGAGATTGAAAATATCACGAGGAATGATTGATTCAAAGACCAGTCGTTCCCGCGATCTTCTTGCTAATCTGGTCATTTGGTGTCCTCCAGGTTGATCACGTGATCTGTGGCTGCAGGGTATTGCCAAAGGCGTGACTTCTGGTCTGTCCGTCTCAGTGCTTAGTGATTTTTGCATAAACGTGTCTTCAGTAGTTTACTAGCTTTGCCAACGTAGTCCTGATAGCAGTCGTAGCAATAAATACAGTATATTACACCTGCTCGCTTACACACTTCAACCGGATGTTTGACATTACCAAACTTTTCGAACGCTGTTCTGTGGCTTGTAGTCAAGTTTGACTCAAGATTTTCCCACTGTGTGCTCATAACCCTCCAAGATTCCGTTTATGTAAGGTGAACTGACGGCCTTTCGCCTCATGTAGTTGGAAGAGGCACTCAGTCGGGATCTGGTGCACTTGTTTGTAAATAGTCCACGGTAGCCGTTTGATGAGATTAACCTATAGAGATGTTTTATCCTTCTTTGTCATTCAGGCATATTGTAGTGGGCAGCTACTCGACAAAATGAAGTTTGCACACAACTCTGTACGTGGTCGGATTGTTGCTACTGAACGACTATATAATGTCAGTGACTGTTGGCTTGTGATATATGCTCAGCTGTATGGTACCATCAAACTGTTTCAATAACAGTGCGTCCAAGAATGGCAACAGTAAGTTAGCATTTACTTCCTTGGTGAAGTAAATTTCCGACAATACTTCATTAATGACTCTATGGAAAATGCTGATCTTTGCCCGGTTGATAACAAAAAACGTAACACTCAACCTTTCAAATCACAGTGTTGAACAATGCTTCTGGAAGAAAGCTCTTTCAAATTATTACATAACGACTTCAGCAAGCGGTCTTGAGGGCGATGATTCTATTGGTGCTTCTTGCAGTTACTGATATACTGTGTCCCCAAACTTAAGGTAGGTTTCTGCAGACAACTACGGTAGATCTACGAATTTGGCCATATATGGATTGGGGTGTTCTTGCCATGGCATATCATTCGTTTATATGTATATACATGTATAGATTAACGGACGGTAGACCTGTACGACTTCGCAGACACATGCGCAAATGATGTTGGCATACATTGGGCCAGCACTGATTTTCGTAACTCAGGGAGCACAACACACAGACAAGGCGTATTCACGTAGATACAACCATCAGGGTGTGCGTTCAGTTCACTGAATTATATGATGACGATGAAGTATATTGTTAAATCATTGAAGTGAAAGGCACTGGCTACGCTTTCCAAAGACTGGTGTTTATTCAGGCGACCATTGGTCTTGAAAGTCTTGCAAACACAATCTGACTTTCCGTACTTACCGCAACCGTGTAATTTATGTGAGATCATGAATACACGTTTTAATTGAAGCCAAACATTTTACCTCCCCGTTGAACACAGTATAGAACTACTGACCAACAAAAGTGTCCAGAAGTGTTGTCTAGCAGAATTATGACAGATACCCATGACGATCAAGACTAAACCCCAAAGAAAACTGCGTTTTTTGCCAATTCATATATGCTCTGTGTTTTTGATGGTTAGTAAAACGACAATGAATACTGTATTATCAATCTTTATAGCGGTCATCTCGTTATAAAAATCCAAGTTGTTTACCAAACGATTAGTCGACAACAACTTGTAAATATCTCTTGAGGAAGTAAGTAAGTCGAATGAATAATGTTGATCAGTTTTCTTTTGCTTTAATCAGAATTGACGACCAAGAATCTTGGGAAGGAATACTGATCTACGCCATTCATTATAAGCCATCCGAAACAGTAAGAAATCTGCCAAAACGAATTTATTTTCGCAGTCTATTTGAGTATAAACATGATGATGAATTATTGACGATCTGCTTGGATGAATTAATAAACACGTTAGTTTATCGTTATCAAAGTGAATGAAATCTTGCATGTTTTATATTGAATAGAAACATTATAAATCCATCTATCGTTGTTCAGTTTAGTTTCCGACAGAAAAACAATCAAACGAAACGAGTATTCGTCTGAAATTTCACCGCAAACATTCTGTCACAAAATGCATGTAAACACATGCTATTGAGTGGCTAAACACTTTGATAACCCTCCGTTTTAGAAAGTCGTTATACTTACTGACAGATATAATTATTTTGTGAAAGTCACATAGAACAATAAGCAACCAACATTGGTCTATTAACTTATAACACTTTAAGGTTCAACTTTTTGAATGTACATGATCCAGTTTCATTTTTGCTACTTTCATAAAAATGATTCATATTAAGTTTTTTTAAATCTTCAGTTAAAACCCGATGAATTTTGTCCAAGAAATTCAAATTCCATCGTTGAATGCTTCGATGCAATTGTGGTACCTGTTTATCATTCTCTGAACCCCAGTTGTACAATTCACTTGAATGTTCATCATGTTCCCAGTCGATGCTTCACATTAGTTCCCTTCCAAATGAATATATTCTAGATTGCTACTTATCACTTTGTTAGGAGTTCGTAAAAATCTACTCAGTGAAATTGGCTTCAGACTAGCTGTTACAATTTCTAGAAAACTGGTTAATGTTTTCTTGTGATGGCAACAATCTAATGCAGAATACAGATTAATGAATTAATGGGAGAAATTTGGAGTACTTTTTCTTGTACTCACTTCTCAAGTTATTCTCGATTTTTCATCATACATCACTTAATTTTGATAGCTTACTAAGATACACATGTGTTATCCTCCGTTACAAATATTTGGTGTGATTCAGTTCACTAGATATATTGTGTGACTGCTTGTCTAGTAGTGGGATAAAAGCAGAATAAACTTTGTCCGAGACAGATGATCAGATGAGTAAGTGGGAAATAGTATGATGTGTTTGGAATATATTTGACGGCAAGAAAGAGTAATTTAATGTAATGCGGTAAGATTGATTCAGGTCAAGAATATAACAAGTCTGGGGCGATATAAATAGTAAACCGTTGACGATGGATAGTTTGACTAACGAATACCACGGACGAGGGACACAGATAGCAAGTAAAGCCTATGTTGAGGTTAGGATTGCTACTAGATTGTATGTCACTGTTTCTCAAATACTTTTTACAACCGACTGTAAACCAGAGGCTTATTAAAAGCGGATGATAATGAACATCTACTCACAACGACTGCAGCCAAATAAATACGTGTATTCAATGCTACGAATGTAATTAGAAGATAAACATCTGCGTTCTAAATAATTAGATTTTTTGTGATGCTCTAATATAATCAAAATGACTAAGTGAGGTCATGACCGAAAATACCGGACACTGATTTGGACAAACCTGCTGATTATTGTACAGTGATAGAAAATGATCAAATAATTGATCAAAGCGTGAACAAAACGACAGTTTTATTTGAAAATTTCATTTGTCATAGTTTATCTAGAGCAATTTTATACCCTTCAGTAATCTTGGCAAACACTCAAACTTTTAAGGGTGTTTGTTCAAAACCGGAAACTGCAATAAAAGGGGAAACGTCCACAACGGTCAACACAAACTCACGATGCTAAATTCATGATTTTCTCGAAATGTGCTAACAAAAAATCTTGTGAATATGAAGCTTCTTGCAAACAAATACAAAATTATTTAAACACTATTTTTCATGTTATATTCTTCTAGGTGATGCACTTTTCGACTACACACTTCTGTTTTGCTTTGTGTATGTGTTACAATGTAAATTAACATTCAAAACTACTCTCATGAACTCCAAAATGTGTGATTGTTTTGGTCTAGTTCTCAGAGTACAGCAATTGACTTTCAATTTCTATAGGATATTCCAATAATTCAGCGAAAAGTCGTTTATAATTGACTGGTTAGGAATAATTGTAACATTTGCATTGTCTTCCAGTTCATCTCAAATTTGACCCAGATATTTGGTAAAAAAGATTACGGTTGTACTGCCTTGACGTGAGGCTCACAAACATTCGAAGAAGATTTATATAAACATTAGAAAAGGATGGTGAAACAATACGAGATTCCAGGACTGGAACAAAAATTATTTAGTTAAGTTTTCACATCAGATTACTGAATAAGGTCGAAACTTTTCGAGACCGTTTTTGTGATAACAGCAAACCAGCGTTAAGATTTGCTTCAATTAAGGCTGAATGCGTTAAGTATAGATTAAAAATATTGCATGGTTGATTTTCTGGTAGATTTCGGTGTAGTTTGCTCGTAATTTTCCCTTCTAATCTCTGCCGTGAGACACGTTTGTCCACTGTGAAGTTTAATCAACGTATAAAGAGAACAGTATACGACTGACATCTGGAATACCAAAATGTGCTCCCCACTTATTCTACCCCCCTCTCTTTGTTTCTAAGTTTTCGAGAATTATCGGTATATCCCTTATTTTGCATTTCGACACAAATTTTGTTTACGTTGCTAACTGAATCTTTGAATTCTGATACACTGAGAGCGTTCTGTCCTTACCGAACAGTCTCCCTCAGTTTATCTGTTAACTAGTATTTTTTTGTCGCAGCATTCTACTCGAAAGAATACATAAAGAACACATACTCAACCAAGCTAAGATAGAAAATTAGAATTGGTCAAGTCAGTGTAACAGTTTGACTTCAGACTAAGTACTGTTTTGATCTGTGGTCCTTGATACACGCTATACTAAACTTGCTGGGGAATCACGCGTTTCAATCAAAAAATGGGTGCATTTGCATAATATCTTTACACATGTTTAAGCGTTCTCCTGTCCGTCTATAGATGTGGTTTACATCTTCTTGTACAAAACAGGTGGTATATATTTCGTCACTAAATCAACCTCAACGCATGAAACCAGCTTTTTGTACCAGTTACGGCAATAATTGTCAGGATAATTCAAAGCAAGCTTCTTTCACCTCAGAGTAGATCAGCATGTTTCAGCAACCTGTTCAAGTAATTTACTCTTAACTCTAACAATCCCGTGGATTTGGTGCTACTGCATCAGCAGCCATATCCTGCGAAACATCCCACAAGCAAAAAAGATGAATTACCTGTAGCCCTCAGAATTGGTGATTTTAAAACTAGGGATTCGAATCTCACTTTAAAGTGTATGCGTTACTGCCTCATAACTTCCACATTTAATACGGCCATTGTCATCTCAAGTTGACAAATCAAGCCCTCTTTTGTTGACTTTTTCTCAAGGTGTTTTGTACAATCACAGTGCGATTAGTTACTACAGCTTTTGATCTCTTCCCGCGTTGTTCGATTTCTATTTTGTTATGATCAACTGAATGTAATATTGGGAGCTCCGCATGTATGAAATCCGTCAGCTGTGCTTCTCTAAACAATCTGTAAGGTAGTTAATGATTAAATTCGGTCAACTATACGAAAAGATTGTTTTTGAATGACGAGTATTTGAGTGTTGTCAACTCACTGATCGATGTTGACAACTAAATCAGACGGAATACAAATTACCGCTTGATTCACCACACTCCTGGGCTTAAAATGATAAGAAACCGTCATACTATGTGGTCCTATATTTATGAGACAGTCATTCTTGTTCATACTTCTTATTTGGCATTACATTAAGCTCTTGTATTAAAACTTGTCAGCATTGTAGGCTGATGGGTTGCTTCAAGAAACAGGAAGATGTTTGCCTGTGCTTCTCTGTCACTGTGTTGGTCGCGGAAAATTTTGTTGGACAGTTTATGGGTGTGGATAAACGATAAGTCTAGATAAATAAAATGGAAAGTTTTTCGAAGAGACTGGCTGCGATCACACTCGCAACAAACAGCGTAACGCACTGAAACATCCTATCAAATATATGGATTCATTGATTTATGGGACTGGGCTAGCGTGGCAGTCAGGAAACTCGTAGTGCAGTTTGCCAATCGCGTATATGTCGATTGGTTGAAATTTTGAAATTCTCAGCCAGTTCAGCGATGACCGCAGAGTTGGACAGTGCGTTCCACTGTGAGGCGGTTCTACTTGCAAAGTAGCCTGTCTATTCCTTAATCCAAATTGGATAAGTAACCGTTTAGACAATCGTCCTCGTTTAGTGGGTGTAGCTGTGCTAGTGAATGACCACGGGTTCGGAATATTTTTTAACAAAGACTTACTTCTCATGACTTACATCTTCCTTGAGATGTCCGTTCATCATTGAGAATCGGCTCAATTTCGCTAGTCTTTGTTAGGAGAAACTTTTCTTGAGCCCAAACTTCTTTTGTCAGCCCGTCTGTTAACACTTTCAAAGAGTGGCAAATCTTTGTAAAATAATGATGACATGTCTGTTTTTTGTTCCTTAAGATGAGAAGATTATATAGGTGAACATAGTGAGCGACTGTTCCTGGTAGAATATTCCACAGATTTCTCCCAAGACGTCTGATATCATTTGCGCTATTTTTGCTAGGGAAGCACAGATTGCAGCCAGACTCACAATGCTTGCAACTAGAGTGCCGAAGTGTCGTTCACATACTGACACCGATAGCTTTGTGTCGCCATGGTAGTAATCAGCACAATTTTGATGGTGACTGTACATGGCTTTGCATTTTTGACACTAAACGACAAGTCGTTTTCCACATAACACCGGTTTAGACCGTGAAATTCGTTTCATATATATGTCTTATCTTCTGAACACTCTAGAGCTCGTCAAGATTGTATACCATTGTTGGTGATTTGGCTATGCTGCGTAGATCAAGAACAAAATTATTGAACAAAAAGGGACATGGGAGGGCTTTTTACGAAGCACGCTATTGTTAGACAGCCATTCTGATAACTGCCCATTCATCCGGATGTCGAACAAACGTTTAGCTAGATAATCCTTGAACTCTATGTTCAACCGCCCGTTGAGGTCAATTTTGAAGTTCCAGTGACCAGATAAATAGATTAACTTTGACAAAGGCTTTGGAGGATTTGAGGTGTCACATTTAGGGACAGTCCTGCGTCGGAAGCCTTTGTCCAAAATTCAAGCGCAGTCGATAGATCTGGAACGCAGGAATATTACTTATGAAAGTCGTGCTGCTCCTTGTCGATATGTTCCAGGTTTTGTTACCTTGGAACGGAGGGAGTCATCTGGTAAGTTCTTCATTAACCTGGATACCATTGAAAGCTACGCTATTGATCGAAAGTTTCCTAGACCACCTGTTCATCCGCTTTTGAAGATAGATGTGATTGTTAACCGTTCCCAGGCTTTTCGTAAATGGGCAGTTGAAAAGAAGCGACTAGAAAATATTGCCAGCTGGTCGATCGCGTAACTTTTCAAGACGACAGGGAATATCAAGTCTGGACTAAATGAGCTTTGAATCAGCAACTTATGTAATTTGATTCCAACATTGGTGTAACTTAGTTAAGGTGCCCTTTGTCTGTCAAAGAGTTGCTCGTGCATTGCAGTTGTGTACACTTACTGGTTGTTCAGAGTCCTGGACGTGTCAGTATTTGCAGTAGTAAACCCACTAGACGTTTGAAGCTGCGAACTATTTGGCATTCTATTTGTGTACCATGACTTCGTTGCATAAATGCTTAGAGTTCGCCTTCATCTGTTGAGCAGGACCGCGCTGATAAAAAGCTGATCTCTTCATACACCAGCTGTGGTACGATTGCACTGAGTGAAATATTCAGCAAACGCGGGTTCAGTTTGTCGTAACTGATACCTCTTCTAGACTAAATTCTTCAACAACGGTTGATCAGATTTCTCATTATTTTGGACTTCCTACGAGGCTTGAGACAGTTTACTGAAACGCGACTGTTATGGCTGTATGAGTTACTTCCTTAATGCTGAGTTGTTAGTGATCACTTAAATTGTGTGTGGTGATGGAGCTAGGCCATTCAACCTTTTTAAGTTGTATTTCCATCGCATTGAAGTTTGTCTTATAATAAGCTTCCAGACATGTATTTAGGGGAAGGTATTGTATATTTCCTTGTTGATAGCTGGTTTCATACATTCCCTGATCACCAGAGCCAAATGAAGTCGTGGTAGTTAGGATGCTTATTGTGTCAACCTCGTTAATAAGAATGTAAGCGAGAGAAGACGACGCTTGGATTGTCGACGCCTTGTATGGTCCTCGTAATGCTGGAATAGCCCAGCTTTTATTGCTGTATTGAAGAAATCCCCAGTGGTGAGATACTTTGCAGTGTTGACTAAAATGGGTCGTCATGTCTAGCCCCGGGTGGTCAAAATCTGCCATTATTAATGTTTGAGTATAAACTTAAGATGGTGTTTTATGCAGACAGTTGCGCAAGATCTTATCTGCATCACTGCCAACAAACGGCGACCCGTAAAACACGCTAATTAACTAGCAAGTGAGTAGTTGAGTGTCGTCAACTACTTGCCAGATTGTTTCAGAGAGATCTAGTAGCAACTTATCACAATTGCTTGTGGTTCTAAGGTGAAATCCAAAATGAAGTCCTACACCACGTCTCTCATTAATTTTGTGTTACTGCAAAATGTTAACATGTTGGGGATGGACGATTTACCGTCCCGCACTTTCTGTTTACATCAGGTCTTCATGATGCTTATTATTAATTAATTTTGCTGGAAACAGAGGTCTCAAATTTAAGCAAGTTTATTAAAGGATGACGTTGCGTTGGTGTAAAATTAATGTCAGGAGATGGTTCCGCTGCCTGCAGTAAGCCAAACAGATAAACCTAGTTAAGCAGAAATGGTGAGTAAGGAGTACTGAGTCTGTAGATTGTAACGTACTTTGAGACTTTCATCCCCTAGTAGAGTGGGGGCGAGTCGGGAGTATTGTTGAACTCTTGGTATGGATTCGATATCTGTCTGCGGGTTGCCCGGAACAACCTCAAAGTAATTGCATCGGGTTTTGTGATAGTATACAGTTGACCCTAAGCACATCTGACGTTTTGAGGTCTGTCAAAATGGTGCCACCAGCCAAATGTGAGCTGGAGGCGATCTGTGCTGAATGTGCCTGCTCCACCATTTCTTCTGGAAAAAAGGTTGCTTCCAGTAGTCGAAGCGAACCTACCGATGTGTAATACTCTGAATTAGGGACTTCGAATAGCCCTTGAAATCGTACTAGGATTAAAACCTCCACGCAAGTAATAAGCAGAAGACCTCGCACTGGTTGCAATAAGCAGTTCATGTTCGTGAGACAATAAGCCGAATTTATGGATGTACAACAGTATTAAAGAAATCATAGTCACTCATTGGCTGATCATATGGACACATACAAAGTGACAAACTGAATGTTAATTGGTGCAATACGGAACAAAGAAATAAGCGAATAACAGAAGGCATAACACTGAGACGGGTTGTCCAATCCTGATGCAGTATCTTCAACGCGACGTTTGGATTGGTCTCTTGTTAGAACTCTTGTTGTGTCGGGGTTTGGATAGGCGGTGAACCGAGTAGATTTTCATCACACGATGCTAAGCAGGTCGACTGAGATAAACGATTTACGTCAGCTACTCTCAAAAAGACCACTGAGTGATTTTACGAAGTTCACGTGGTCTGTATCACGCGGTATCTCAGTAACGACATGGGGGCTTTCCAAACAAGCGTATTGTACATTATATTAAGCTTAGATTTATTTCCCTTGATGAGGGCGTGCCATAATTAAGTTTGCAGTACTACTGTGACTGACGTTTTGCAATGCCGTTAGCTTTTCAAAATCAGCTGGAGCATTAAAAGTAGTCCGCAGCGGAGGCGATAGGGAACATTATTTATGGTCAGAGATTATTCGTAATTTTTGAGGTCCCTTTGGTAGACATCAGGACAAGCTTACTACTCGAAAAATTCGTATTGCGCTCCCCTCTGATAAAATTACTGAACTACTCTCAGGCGGATTGAATACAATTACTGACCGGCACACAACTATGGCCAAGTTTATTTATACCATTCCAGGTGTTTTGGTGCATTTATCTAAGAGGTTTGTCTTAAACTGTTCGTTAGGAGAAATGGATTGAGCTTTTTCCTGCTTCTTTTCTTTCACTTTAACAGCGTGAATTGTATTTGATTGCGATGGCGTCTTAGATGTTGAGCAGCCTGTTTACAAACATCTTCTTGACTGACCATGATTAACAGACAGTGTGGTATTATTTCGGCCGGAAACTAAGGCTGGAAGTCAGAATGAATACTAAGAGATCTGCCTCTTTCTGTCAAAACAGATAGGGTCAACCGACTGTAAATCGGATGGCCGGGACGATCGTGCATCCACCTCGACTGGTCGTATAACTTCCAAGTTCACTTCAATTAAGCAGGATGGGCAAACTCATCTTAGATTTTTAGTTGGATTCTACTTTAAATCATAGATCATAGGTAGAATCAATTCAGGGGATGAATGAGCTTGAATCTTGCACAGAATACAGGTTAGAATTCTACTGGTTTTACAATTCCCCTCTTTAAAGACCGCGCATTTTGAGAATGAGAACGACTAGGCGACATCTGGACCGTAATGTTCAATTCAGCGTAAGCAAACCACAAGCAAGTAACACTCAGGTAAACAAACAAGAATACTCAAACTTTTGAAAATCTATCACGCCAAAGATACTAACAGTTTGAAAAAATAGAAGAACTTATAAACTTATAGATGACAGATAGTAAGCTATAGTTCACCGTGTGTTTACTGTATGCATACAGAGTAATCGGCTGCAGATCATGCCTGAAGTTAAGCGGGATTTTAGGGTCGGAGAACAGGCAATTTACTTTTGACGAATTGGCCGTGGTGACCCAAGTAGATGAGACGTTTACGAGAGTCATATGAATTCATTCAATTGGCTAGATTTGAGATGATGCCTCAGCTGTCCTACAAGCTCTTTGTGAATAGCAAAGAGTCCGAAATTAAGCTGGTAGGCCGGAAATTCCGTTTGATCACATTGTCGCCATTGGTAACGAATCGGCCGAATACCGGGCTGAAACTCATGGCATAGATGACCTTGCAATCAGAATTGAGAGGATGTCACGCGGGGTAGACCAACAAGTTTGCTAAACAGAATGTCGACGGATAAAGAGATATGCATAGTTGACAATGTTTCCATTCTTTCTCAGGGCTGTGTTCAGTGTGGGGTAAGCAGTGTCAGTTGGCTGGCTGTAAGATGATCGACTAGTTGGGTACTGATTGGTTCGCGGATCGATAAAAAGTGCCTGTGCAGAACGAAATTCGTGTTGTTTTGTTTTAGGGTAGGTCAGAGGCTTTCATGTGCTGTGATTGTCATTCGGATGAAAATCATTAATTTTACCCGTCTGTACAATAAGGTGAAGATTGTCGAGCTGTAGGTCATAAAATTTTGTGGGGCAGATTTAATATTACCTTTGTAGTACACTATTAAAATATTGCGGATCTAACTGTCTATCGGTAAGATGTTTACAGTGATGACTAACTTGTTTTGCATATGTATGTAAAATACTTTTGTATCACAATGTTTTTGCTCTTCCTAAGTCATCTGCAGAATGGGAGACGCCAAAACAGAATAAATTTAATGAATCATAGTTCGAAATAAAATCTGAAGCCTGGATATTTTGGCAATACATGCCTCAAAAAGTCATGTAATAAAAGAAGACTACAGTTTGCCAGTTTGCCTTAGCATGTTAGCAAAACTAATAAATATCTTTATGTGGCATTTTCAGAGTATTTGTCTTTTAACTTAGAATTAAGAAAAGGGTAGATGACGAAACCAATTCGCAAATTGAGTCACAATATCCAACGTGATACAGAGGAGGTTAGATGACTGTCTTGAAACTAAAACTGAAGCAAGAAACCCTAGATAAGTTTGAGATTATGTTCCCCCTTTCGTTCATAAGCCGCATTTTTTTAATATTTTCGGTTGTCCTGCAGGCTTGCAAACATTAATTATGGCCTCAAGGAAAGACGCTAATCGGGTGACAAAATGTGGAGATATCTTTCTGTTCGTGGGTGAATGGATAAGTGCTAATGGTACTAGTAGAACATTTTATATTTAGGATCTTTCAGCACGCGCGGCATTCGTGGTACCCGGCCACCAGAAGAAGCTGTCCACCAACGCACTCATTGTCAATGAAGTCACTTCTTCCTTAGATGTACCAATAGAATTTCCCAAGCACGTGCTCAACCTCCGCAAGTTAGTGGGTAATCACACATTTATTGTCTCATTTTTTGAACTTTGTTGATTATCACTATTATTGCAGCAAAGTTTGGTATTGAAACTGAAGTCAGCCTGTATACAGTTTTAATTACCAACAATTTCACTTTAAGTTGAACATCACCCACAATTAATCGCGGCTGTCGCATTCCCAAATACTCTCCAGTCGGCTCCTTTCGAAAAAATAACTAGACTCGAGTTCCCCACTCATTAGAGTTTGTCACTAGTGCATATCCTTGTCACGGCCGAGGTTGGAAATCCGGTCACGCTTTCATAAGGCGACGGTGTTTACCACTACGCCATTGACCACATATCAGGCATGACCGAATCATCATATATGCGAATGCTCAACCACTTCGTTTGTAGGTAATGATCAGATTGCGCGATCATTTCCAAGGCAGACACAGTTACTGTCTGTTAACTCCAATCGATAATCCTGCCATTAGGATTTCCTAAACAGGTCGAAATCTTTTATCCCATTAAACCTGCCAGGCGAGGTTTTACATCAACGATGAGTAGTCGGAGATTTGGTTAATTGATGATGTGGGTGGTGTTTAAATAAGCCAAATCCTCGACTACTCGTTAGAAATCAACAATTTTGTTTTGAATATTACTCACTTCGGAAATGCAACAACAGAGCTGAAAAAGTGCCTGAACATTAACAGGTTCGGCGGAACGCCATATTTAGTTGTTAGTTCATTAAATTAGGGTTAAAAGTTCGAGTATAACAAAGTCATTTTTTCGTTGATTCATATAAAGCCAGAATTCTTTTCCATTTCGTATTCTAAAAATAGTAAACGATACAAAAATAGAATTTATCAGACGATGAAATGATACTGGTTTTGCACTGAGTCACGAAAACAATCGATAAGATTTCCGTATAAATAAGTTACCGTTCACAAACAATCGTAACTGTTATATTCACATCGAAACTCTTGGCTAGTCCCTTACGAAAAAAACACAACAATCGTGTTTTGTTGTTGCTAGCTCAGATTGTCAGTGGTGCATACCGTCCTTGCCACAATGGCGAACAAACGTGAGTGACTAAATCTCATATTACTTCGCAATAGAATTTTGATGAAATTTTATTCTGATCTTAAAGTCTTTTGTAATTCAGGTTATAATGATTTAATAGGTATAAGATTTTTTCATCAAGCTAGGACACTGAGGTCCATAGATACTCTTTATTTACTGAACATAGATAGATGAACCGAACATTCACCAGTTACGATTTCATTAACAATAATTTGTGCACCTTTATGGAGTAACGTGTCCAAAGTCAAAATGATAGGACTTTAAGTTTGATATTACACCGCTTCGCGTAGATATTTATTGGAAATACTTAACACGTGCATATAGAACGTTGTTAACTTTTCACACTTTGTACCATCTTGATCTAAATGAATTCAGTATAGCAAGAGTAACACACACTCACCACAACTATACACGGTAAACGCAATAGTTCTCGTATTACTAAGTTGTTAGTAATCATCTTCTGCTACTAAAAAGCTGTATGTTGAAGTTTATTTCAATAGTTTAGGTATTAAACACATTACGGACAGAACTAAGAAAATTAGACAAGACAAATCTATACTACCTTGGTGGGCCAATACGGGGTCTTCTTTCTGATGTGTTAGTTTGAAAATAGTGTTCCAGATAAGCATCTAACGCGTTTTGAAACCAATAGGTGTCATATTCTATTTGACTTCAAAATGGCCAGGAGTAATTTTTAGTGGCCTAGGTGTGAACTACTTGGCATGTGCATAAGCCCCATTTGATTAAAGTTTCCTTTTGTACTTACGATGTACACGTTACAGTAAGGTGTTAAACAGTGAACTTGGAAAGATAAACGTTTCAACTTTCAAACGGATACACTCAAACATTTCACAAATTGCAAAAAAGCTCCTGATTTCTATAGATTCTGTTCGGGGGGCTAGCTGTGTCTCATCTAGACGAAGACTAGGATTTGATCACCAGCTTCTGAAGTACCAGACTACAGAGTTGACTGTAGTGTGTAACGACTTACTTTGTCCATCATTTTTACAACTAGGCAAGGAAGTAAGCTATTCCGATATGACTGTTAAAAAATCCCACTATGATTACCAACGACGGTTGATTATCCAATAACGTTGAACCTATTGGTTAACTAGGCAGTCGTTGTTTCGAATGTTCGGTTTTTCACCGACCTTGGCAATTAGACTACAAACGATTCAACATCAATCAATGTGACATCAACACCGAACAAAAGCTCCGACATATGTTCTTGGACCAGAAAAGGTGCGTTGACTGCTATATCTCCCCCAGTATTAGTATCTTCTAACCTGAACTACAAGTACCTAATGTCTGCTTCATAATACCTGCTCATCTGGGTTCGGATCGGTTGATTCTCTTTCATTTTTCTCTTATTATACGATTAGTTAATACACGTCGGCCTTTTATAATTGATGTTGTTGATGGCTTCCTTCTAACCGTTTGTTTTCGTTGTGAATGTTTACTGTATATCAATTTTTGACATCGAACTTTTGGTCTGTTTATGATTGATCACTTGTTTGTTGGCGTTCAGGCATGCCCGTGTATAACTTCCTGCACTTCGTTCCATTTCAGTGGTTAATAGATCTTGTTCAATTCACCGTGTCTTTCCAGAGCTCCGATTAGTAACTGACAAGCGTCCGGCCTCTTGAATATCTACATGAGTGGAAATTTCTGCAGCACTCAAGCTGAATGTATGTTCTGTTCAATCCTTGAAGATGTATATTAACGAAGGTGGATTACGCCTAATGATTACTAATCATCGTTCATGTTGTTGCGTCGAACGTTTTTGTCCAGTATGGCCAATGAGATATCTGGCTACTCTTACCGGGGGTTCTAAAGTTCCTTTGAATTATTAAACCTTTCTGCCACCACTAACCTGGTTACTTCCTTATTCTATGCTATGCTGTTTATACCATGAATGCAAAATGAAAATATTGGCGAAATTAATTTTATCTTTATGGTAGATGGTTAATGTAAACTGCACTATCATTGTTGTCCGAAAACTGCAATATCTGTTTAGTCATGATATATCGAAGTTTGCAGAAGCATTGAGTATAATTTCTTTATCTGCTGTGCCTCTGAATCTCTGTCAGTGAAATCAATCAGATGTTTTGTAACTAACTTTCCAACTAACAGACTTCTGAAAAAACTGCAGGGAAGAGTAAGAAAGGAGCTGAATACAGTACGTTTTCGTTTAAGGGATACTGAGAATGTGTTATAAATTCCGTTTATTCGTTTGCTTTCGATTTGTATACCGCTAACTGATGCATGCACGCGACTTCTGTTTTCTTCTAATCTCAACTGTACTGTCGTGTCTGTGCGATTGGTTGAACATAACAAATGACAGATATGCAACCGCAAAACATCGGTGCAATAAAACACTAAGGGTTATGACGGTCTTCTTAAAAGCGTGGAGTTGTATTATGTATTTGTGACAGGTTTGTTTCAGAAGCACAGTCACCGAATTTAACACAAACACTCGTTTTGTATTTGAGAGGATTCACAAACAGTTTTGTAGACAAACTCACAATGGGATCTGGAAATCTGTATGCAAATGTGCTTAGTTTAAGGACAGTTATCAATAAGACGTTATAAATATAAGTAAAAGGAACAGCCTTTTCTGCGCAAAAAGGAAAGTTTTACAAAAATACATAATGACAGCTTGTAAATCTACTCTCAAATGCACCGTAATTCACGAACCAGCAGATAACTAAATGGTTAAATCAGTTTGAATCAAATCATCGGAAGAGAGGCGAAATTGAATCAGTGAAATAGTCAACAAGCACTCCACAAATCGATCGATCAACGACTGATTATTAGTCGTTCACATACTCCCAAAAATTTAGATTGAGTTTAACTTGTACAAGGACTTGGTTACCAACTGAATCATTCTACTCCCTTGGGTGCACAATGCTGTCCACGGGGCAAGTTTTGGTGATAAGACTTTCATCGCCCGAACTCTTAATTGACGTTAATGCTTTGCAATCGACAACGCAGACTGATATATAATACTGACCTCTGTGCACTGAAAAAAATACCGAGCTCTTTACATTTTCTAACACTACCAGGTTACTCAGACGATGAACATATACTTGTATTATAAGTTAGAAGACAAAATACAAATTAGTTGCATGCAGTTGATCATGTACTTTTAATGCGAAGGTTGCTCCCATATTCCTATCTAAAAACCACTTATGGACATCCTGCACAAATTTAGCGTAGAGCTATTTACATCACGAAAAATCATCATACAACCTTTTCATTGTTCCATATAACACTCAATTCGGAATATATTTCATACGATAAATTAAGGGCATCATTTCTAATATGTTTATATCCAAGTCTTCTAGTCTCACAGTTGCGAAGGTGCACCATGCCAAGGAAAACATTTTGTATTCCAACAATTTCGTAAACACATGCCTATGTGCCAATGAAATAATATTGATCGATCGATCAGTGAGTATTGGGGTGACAAAAAAACACAAGAACTTAATTTCAAGCCCTTGTTTAATGAGCAACAATCCCAATTGCCATACTTTTTAAATGACTTTTGAAACCATTGTAAGAGATGTATGGTTCAGAATTTGTTAAACTTTTATAAAGAAGGCAGTAAGTTTCACCACACTGAGAAAGATATTAACGGAAACAGTAAGTGCCGGTTTTGATCAAAATGTGGTTAAACCATATGCGACCAGCTTACAATCTTGACAAAAACATTATGCACATTTGATTTCTAAATGACTCAACCTGTTTTGATCAAACGTTCACTGTTGTTTTGGTTTGGTCAAGCCCAATAAGACTAAGTGTAGAGTAGTCAGCGGTCTGACTTCATTAGTACATGGTGTGATGCTCAACTTTTGAGCACAAGAAAATCACGCATCTCAGTATCCATTGTTGAAGGTATGATTGCATTTGCATGCTTAATTTTCAAAGAGGCTCAGTGATGAAATACATAAATGAACAGTGCATAGACTGCGATCAACTGTAAGAGGTTTTCAAAACAAAACAAGATTTCTATTGTCAGTTCGTGTTAAGCAAAAATCGTTTTTGAACATGTGAATAATCCAACAGTTGGTGTGCTCCAATTATCTGTCTTCGATTGCACGTATGTGTCAACTCAATTTTGTATAAATTTACATCAATCTCAATCGATATGCTTTCTTTATATAGGACATTTAAAATAACACTGCAGTTAAAGTCATAGAAATAATCTGCCACTTGACAAGAGATAGGTACCATGTACGAATTTGGGAGCACGATTCACAGAAACTACAATTAAACATGATCTTATGTTAGTTCATCACTTACAGCTAAGACATGCAACTGTGCTGTGAAATTAATGAACATAGGTGACCACTTCGTTCATCAGAGTAAAACCCATGGCCAACATTTCAAGTTTCTTCCTAGAGTTGCTTGGCATAAGTGGTGACCATAGTGTCAGATTAGAAGGCGAAATGTAACCAGCTCACACGATGACTCGGACTGCGAATTGTCAAAAGTTTTAAGTTTATGTGAATGGCAAAAAATCCTACTTTTATCTACTTTTGGAAAAATGATACAAGCCAGTGCTTCCGTAAAACATTTTTAAATGAACCTTCGCTGTCACCATTTCACTTTCAGCAGTTCGGATTGATAATGAATGCATCTCCTCAAAAAATAATCACATTCAAGGTCAGACCTCTTTCACAAAATTGTAAGCAAAAAATTACCACATGATATTTTATTTAAGTTAAAAGTAATAACGATCCTTTCTGGTTAATCTTCATAGGTCGACTACCATGTTCTGATTCAAATAAAAACAACCATTAAGACGAACTTCCCGTTTGGATACTAACAAACGTCTTATGCTACTGATGTTGGAACTGACTGGAATGTCATTTAAGCGAGTAAATGCATAGTATCATTCAGATTAGCTACTCCGAACTTATCGGTAAGTCAAACATTTTTATCTTGTCACATGTTACTCCAAATGACAATATTGGATACGCCAGGCTTTTCATCCATGGCGTTTAACACCGTATGCCTGTCTGCATCAGTTTATTTGACGTTGGTTTAACCGACCTGATAAAACACACTTTCCAGGTGATGGCTGAAATAAGTGAACTGAGACTAAATCACATGCTTACACGAACCAACAAGGATTTCTGATCCACTGCCGTCTAGGTCGTAACTTGTGTGAACATGGTTTTTTTCGGCTATACACATTTATTTCAGGATTTTTCGCGTCATGTTGCTAGATAAAAGTAATTTTGTATGATACACATTATCGTCTTAAAATTTTGTAAGACGACGTAAGCTCTCGGATATAAAACAGAGAGAAGGATGACAGTTTTTGCGGTTCCTCAATCATTCAATTAAAACCATACAATACTTCCAAAAGTTTCCAGTGTTAATTAAATATCGACCGAAAGTCAATTATTACAAACATTTCTGTGTTTAACTGTTATTCGATGCACACTAATTCACGCCATTCCTCAAACAGCTATTTTTGATTTCTGAGATCGCATTTCTTACAGTCCAATCGTCATGTTATGGGGGGGCCAAGTCGCAAGCACGATCATTCTAACGTTCAGTTTTGGAGATTTATTGAAGCTCCCGGCGAGTAGGTCACAGGCAACACGTGAGATCGATCGAAAGGTCGCTGAACTAAATAGGACCAAAAAGCGAGAACTGATGGGGAATATAAATCAATCTGTCAGAGTCCAACAGAATTGTGCAGAACTTTTAAATCGAAACCTGGCTGTGTTGTGGATTGAACATCTGGTTGAAAACTTAAGTACACGAAAGGCTGAAGCAGTAATGGACCGAACAATAAATAGATTGTTTTATCGAAGGACTTTCCATTACCATATTACCCAGAAACCTTAAACATAACAGACTTGTGGGCAAATTCACAGTATTCAACACAGTATTGAACGGTACGTTCTCAATCGCAACAGTGGGGTAGTTTATTTGCAATTTAGTTTACAACTAGATTTACCAATAACCTCGGAAAAGATAATATAAGATGTAATCAAGTACCTTCGTTGGAAGCCTGGTTTCCGAGTATTTTCTTCGCAGTTGGTTCTCCAGCCACTCGATCTTCCGGAAACTTCGTAGTCACAATAGAGGACAGCTTATGAGCTGGCAAACAGTGCAGAAACTGATCGACAAATTGGCCCAACGCAGGCATATCTATTTTTCGTGGCACTGTAGTGCAGCTTTAATCACAACGAAGTCTTGTTACCGTAAACTTTGATGGATGATGCACCAACAAAAACTCGCTAGGAACTTAATACACTCAAGTTTGATTCCTATAATCTGTGTGGAGAATAAAAAAGCGTGGTTGTAATGAACGTGTTGAAAGACGTTTACAGTGGCGCAACGAGGAGGTTGTTGAACAGATTTGCAGAAAATTTTTGCTTCTGTTTGTGACATTTCGTTCATCCATGTAGTCGGGAACTAATGGTTGCGTAAGAATTAACGATAACCAGAAAGCTATCCTACGAATCCCATTTACACTGTCTACGTTGTTAGGGTCAAAAACTGTGCACTCCTCTAGGTACTGTTGACTCACAAAGCTTCCCTCAGCTAATGCTATGTACTCCGGACATCTCAGTCCTCTCCTCAAGGAAAGATAGTTTACCGGTCTGGGCTTCACTTCAATTTCTGCAACCCTATTAGTTGCTAGTGTACGACCATTGATGCGTCCTGATTCGTATGTTTCATGCAAATTGAAGTACACCCAGTGGATGAGGTATGAGCTGTACAAGAGATATCTGCATTAGTAGCGAAAACACTCAGGAGGTCAAATGACGTAGTCGGTAAATAGCATAAAATTTAAGAAAATACAAGATAGAAATCCCATAGGAGTACTTCTATCCGTCAGTACCGTAAAAGTGAACAAAGGTGTTGAACCAACTCGATACTACAACTTGCTCTATAGTGTCACCTACAAACGACCATGAAAATGAGGCCTTTCATGAGATTTCGTTCAAGTGATGTTGAGAATGATGAACCGGCAGGATATCAGCATTCTGGTGCTCTAAGGTACAGCTGATACACGCCGTTCCGGCGTTAGGTATGCAGGACGCCTATTACCTGGCTACATGCTCGTTCTCCAACCTATGAACTGCGTTCGAACAATGACATCAGGGACAATCCTCCCACAGTTACGTGAATGGCATTCAGAAAGCAGATCGGTGGACGAAGGAGAAATTACACACCTGTTTTTGGATCCTGACGACCCTTGAGCACTTGCTGAAGTATCTGTTAATCCAGCCGTAGACGAACTTGGTCTGATAGCCTTCTTCTACAATCTGCCGTAAGAAGCAAACACACACAGTCAAACACCCTTTATCTCTTCTCAGCAAACTATGAAACTGAATGTAACATTCAGCCTAATGTAGAGGTTCGCTAGGGCTAAGTTGAACATCATCATCATCATCATAACAGCCATGAGCCTGACCAAAAGGTACTGTGGCTCGGGCCGCCGCTCACCTCAACAGTGACGTGGAATATCCTAGAAGAAAACGTTACTAAAAAGGGTGAAAATTATTGAGAAAAGACTAAGAGGAAGAAGCGGAAATGGAATGGATACAGGTCCGCCATTGACTGCGACA
>JTDE01000220.1:71440-105313 GCA_014338405.1 Paragonimus skrjabini miyazakii | reverse complement strand
GAGACCAGTGAGTAATTTGGACGCAATAGACACCAAACTGATGCCTCTGTGGTTGTCACATTGACTTCGGGCCCCCTTTTTGAACAGCTTGTCAGTTGCGTCGCAATCTAAAAACTATGAAATAACTGCAAAAGGCGCATATCAATCCAAAAAACTAGGTGACGCGCAAAGATCTTTCACGTACATCTTCCACAGATGCCCTCCCTTTCTGATTCCATCTTCCGAAATGTTCTCCAACAGCAATCGTTTCCAGAAAGAGAGAAAAAATTGTTAAATAAGTTCAAAAACTTTAATCCAAAAATGTTTGTTTCTCCGATTCATACTGGGTCGTTTACTTTGCCATTTCAGATGTAACCAAAACAACCAAACTTTTAACATACAAGGGACGTACAAGCAAAGTGGTCAAGTTGTTACCAGTATTATCCATAGGGAACAAGCCAGGTTGCATTCAAATTTCTTCGATCGTAACAAACGAATCCGAAAAGGTGCATGAAAGAAACATCACCTCATATCTCCCCATCGATGGCTTTTTCCGTTCTGGTTCGTCCTAAATACAGTAGATTTTTCAAACTTTATTAATTTTGCTTCCTGAATACTGCTCAGTCAAGCGGACATATTTATTGTAAGAATTTAACAAATTTCATGATTTATATTCAGCTCTATACTGGCATATCTGGAAGAAACACATAGTAGAGAAATAATTTTGGATGCAGAAGACAAACACCAGTTTCGCTGTAATAGTTTTAAAAGTGAAACTTCGAATGGTTTTTTTCACAGAATCGTATAGTTGTGTTCGGTAAACAGCGTTTGTGACGTATTTAGTCTTCCTTGAATACGTGAGAGAATTCTGTTCCTTGTTGAGATGAAATGGCTTAGAAAGAAGAAATAAACATGTCAACTTACCTTAATCAATCTAAATGTGCCTTTAACTTACATCTTTCAACCGTCAGCACCAAGAAACATTACTAAAATAATCTGCAATAGTGCATTCGATGATACAAGTTAGTACGTTGTTCACAGAAAAACTCCAAAAGTCCTACGTGTGTAAATTATTTGATCAATGCCCACCGGTTTGGAGACGACACAACCGTAAAAGGACTGACAAACCTGTTAAAAGCTGATAAACCTTAAAAAATTTTAACAAAGTAAACAGCATCTTTGCTAAATGATAACGAAACGAAAAGGTGACTGACTTACAAGTAAGGGTGGGAGGCAACAGGTGAACGTTTCATGTCTCATTTGAGGACTTTCACTGACAAACATCCCAAACTATGGTTTATGATCACGGGCCATGGACGTTTTCCAAAATAATGTTAATTGTTACCACACGTGGAGAAATTCGTGGAACGTGCGGTTTATAAATATCTGGTAAATAAACAGCGCGCTCTCTCATCTGTTTCGGTGTTGAAGCTGCATACAAACTAAGAGTTGGATAATTTAATCATCCTGGTAGAAATAGTGAAAAATTGAACGGCTGAGGCTTAGATTGTTTTTGCACCAGATTACTTTAACTAAACACACGCCTTATTGTGATGTACCAATTTCAAGTTCTAACGAAAGGATGAATCTTTCAAAACGTTCATCTCACATGTGTTCAACCGTCACCTCTTTCCGTAGTGTTCACCTTGGAACCATTCGGCCGCATTCTTAAATATCTTTTAGGTAGTTTCCATGTTTTCCATATATACTGCCCCTATCCAAAATGACTCTCTTCCCTTCGTACTCAACGCAATAAAATGTGAGTCGATAACTAAAACAATCAATTAAGAACCTTAAGTAAAACGACCTAGTAATTAAGTTCCGTCATTTATATATGTATGCTCATCCACCTGAATAAATTATCACAGAGACAATTCTTACACAAGAAGTATGGTGAGCGACTCCAAACAAAACTTTCCGTTTGTTTCAGAACAAATCTCAATATTGGATCCACGTAAGCTATGACGTTTCAACCTCACAAACCAGAAAGTCAATTAGTTTACTCCGTGTATTCGTGATTACACCTCATTTGTGATAAGTGACTTGTCCACGTTGTCATTTGGGATTATGAACAAGATTACTGTAGAAAAATGTTGCTTATGTCTAACATGACAACCATTTTCAAACACTTGAACCCTACTGATACTTGATTGCAGTCTTGGTGTTCACGTAGGCTTTTCAGCTTACCACCTTAAAAAAGAAGCAGTAGATGTAAACCTCGTTCTTGTTGGAGCCTGTCAATTATTCATAGCCTTTGCCCGGTCGGAATTTCAATTCTATCCCACTTTCTTAAGAGACAACCCTGTTTGCTTTTACATTAGGTGCGCCAGAACATTCACACAATTTCAGTCCAACGGTACATTAGTCAAAACGGTTGCCACGGGAATGCTTAAATCGAGTCCACAATCTGGTCGTGGCATAGATATGGAATACTGACAAGCCCCGAGAAGATTGGAACTGACATCCAATGTTTTCTTGATGAGAAATTCGTAGTTAGACGTTGGTGACAAGTAAATTATACCAATTAACTCATCTGCTTCCTACTTTGGCACAAATAAATCTGTAAAGTAAAAAAACCGGTGATTCCAATAAAAATTAATTTTTATTTCCCATTCTTGCCAGCGTGGCCCACAAACGATGCGGTCGGATGCACCGATTTCTCAAACATTAATCATGCAAGAAACACTACAGCAATGTGAATGAAACCGACTTGACTGAAAGGTGGTCACCTCTGACGGTTTCTATGCAAGGTTATTCAGTCGATACTGCTACCAGTAACTCGTACCAGGATTGGAGGTAATATCCCCAGCGGTCAAACGCCTGCCTGCGTTGTGAACTAGTTCTGTAAGGTGTTACGGGAAAAACGGAAACTTTTGGCCCACCAGTTGAGTGTACAAGGACGTTCACACGTACCATCCGCTCGTTGTATTTCGCTGAGTAGCACCCACAAACTGACGAGGCTAACTGAGAAAAGCGGGGATGATATATCTTGCGGCTGTTCCTCAAAACAATGAGCCAGACTCTAGAAGGCAAAAATGGAGAATTGACAAACTAACAGCGTGGAAGTTATGGACGAGATACTGCTCAGCAAATTGACAACCGCGGGCAGATGCGTCACGCAATTACAAAACGTTTGGTGCGAAAACAGTGAAACCTTTTTGGACGCTCGATCCATAGCGTAAGCATACACAACGTGTTAGACACGACGTCTACTCGCTTTTGATCGGCTGAGCGATAATGACAAAAGTTTTAGCCAGTTGTTCTGTAAGAAACAGGATGGAGTTGACTGAGAACATCGCGCACCACTGTTGCGGCATAATCCACAAATACGGTTTCAGCCGACAGGCAAACGTGAACTTTTCCCTTATTGTGCATGTGTAAAGAGACCGAAGTGAATGAATATCAAGCTGTCAAATAAAAAATGGTGCACAAACTACTATAAATACTCAAAGCAGCCAACTTGCGTAAACCAATAGGTCAACAAAATGACCAATCCAAATGTCACATACATGCGGTTCTGCTTTGCTGTAATGGAAGCTTCACTGAAACAGACAACTTATAGTAGACACCAGGACAACCGAGAGAAAAACAAAGACTGCAGAATAAACAAGACTCGTTTGTTTTCATACGGCTTCTTGCCTATAAACTCACCCTAAAAATGGAAACCTAAGCTTTGGCCGGTATTGCAAACAGCCTGTCAAAACATAGCAAGCGCTATACCGACTCAAATGCAAAGCCCAAATTTTGGAACTATATAGTTCAATGGGTAGAACGAGTAGAACGCTTACCGCGTTTTGGTATGCTCTACCCGATGCTGGCTCGAATCCGGTCAAAGCCCATATTTCGCGCAATCGCATTTCTTTGAAATTATAAAATCTGCCACATTGCTTATTGGTGATCAGTGAAAACCCAATAAAATTTACGTCGCTTAATGCCACTGGTCCTGTAATTTCGTCCATGACTCTATAGGCGACAAACCCCTAACATCTGACATTTCTTTATACCAGATTACCGTTCGTGACGGTTGTTCCAAAACATTGAAGGTGTTTTTCTGTCAAACGTAGGCGATCGTGTGTCCTCTATCATATACTGTGTTCTATCATGCACCTTCAACTGGAAAGTCAGTTGTGACAAAATTGCACTGAACTGTCGCAGTTTAATGTTTACATTATACAGTTGATCTTCTACTGTAACGGTTGGGAAGGATCTTAAGCTGCATGGGCATAAGAGTTTGATGATCGAAAGAGCCCATGATAGACTTCAGCAGCTGATATGGCTACCAAATTCATTTTAAAGACAAGGTACCCCCTCAATTATTTGATTATTTTTGACAATATGAAAATGATCTCTATGAGTTGATGTCGTTGCTTAACTTAGATCAGCTGATAGTGCACTTCGGCCCCTAATATGTGCTCCTATACTCTTCAGGTGCTTCCAATCAGGACAGTGACTTTATGTTCTTGTACTAATTCCAAGACGGTAATGAAAACACGGGTCGCCAGGTAACTTAACCTGATCGTATAGATTTTCAGTCAAACCGAAGATAAATATTTGTTTATCATCCTCGTAAACAAAAGATTACAAAATGTGCTCTATGGGCAGTGGCTCACTAAGCTGATCAATTACAAGCTATTGTTTGAAATATTGGAAACACAAAAAACATTATAATCTGTACAACTAAAACAACATCTCTGACTTGTCACTTCATATCAAACTGTCAATAACTTGACAATTTCAGAGAAGCAGATGATTAATCCCGGACAGCTGATTCTCCGATTTCTACTAACAATTATATTGTCATTGCTGCGATCACTATCGAAACAGAAGATAATTTGGATTACTCGAGTGTTATTTGTGCATTGCCAGTAATAACCACGGTATCGTCTTTATCTCAAATATAAGGATCAATCGACGCGCAAACATAACTATTTATAGAAAACCAGGATGAAAAATTAGATCCGACAATTCATCATTAGATTTGTATAATTACATAGGTAAAATGAAACTGAAAAGTAATGTACGTATACAACATAAGCAGGTTCAGCAGAATGTCATTGGATCATTTAAAGCCCTATAAAATAGTTCCAAGTGTTTATAAGCTAGCCATTCAGACCACGAACCATCAATGTTGATGACGAGTGAGGGATGGAACATGACCTAGTGACATTCTGCTATACCTGCTAACGTTGTTTACATTTCGCTCTAACTTCACTAAACGTATGTAAATGCGCTGATCTGATGATGATTCATCGAATTGAATTACTTGTAACATATTTCTTCTGTGACTTTGCGACATATCTGAACACCATGTACTAGTTAACAACATGACTCAACTTTTTCCTGCTGTAACAACCCGGAACCAGTTCTGCGAATTTTCGTGTGTAACTCGTAATCAGTCAGCTATGATACCACAAATTCACGAACGTTAGAATACAACTCATTCTCGCAGCTCTTACCGGATTTGTCAACATGATGGTGTATTGCACACTTGATTCCCATTTCTTTGCAGGAACCAAATAAATGACCGCAGTCATCTTTTAATGTATTCAAGAAAGTCTTCCGAATGGTTAACTGAACATCACAGAACAATAATGGAAATATCTCAATGTGCCACCGTGTAACTCCTAATGAGATCGGATTGAAAATACGGTCAGAAGCGAAGTTCACGTGTGGTACAAAAGTGCAGACAATGTTCGACACCATGCTGTCAAAGAAAGCAATAAAACTGATAATGATTGTTTGGATAAATTGTTAATTTAATAATGAAAATGAAGCCCAAAGATCGATTGACTACATGCTATTTATGCGCCCGGATCTGTATATATATATTCTCAATATAAACAAATTTGCAAACACATTTATAAGCACTACATCAATAAAGCCCGTCCAATATACTGTGTTGCAGATGACTTTTCCTAAACGTCAGAGAAGAGTTTATATCTGTTCTTAGAAAAATTCGATCACCACTCAAGGGCAAATTATTTGAACATATTCGCAACATATCATTCGGTTAACCGAATGCTAACGAATTCCCGATTACCGACATAACACTGACTGCCTCCGTGATACACTATTTTGAAGCAGGGAGATGTGGAGGCAGAATCGATATGAATATTTTCAGCCAACTGACAGATCTGTGATTACCCTTCACTAGGAATGCTTTCGTTCATCTCAGGCTAGCTTACTTGGCACACCCTTCAACCAATTTGTATGCGTTTTTCTGTCCAAAACAGGTTTTGATTGGTTGTTGCACCATGCTAGCATGTGCCATCATGCGTTTACAAACAAAAAGCTGGTTGTGACCAAATCTTACTGAATTGCTGCAGCATAATTCTATGCAATCAAAAACTGATCCTCTTCGTGTTTTTTGTTAGTTGAAGTCTGGGGCGATATCAGCTGGGTAATACCAGTCGTTGTGTAAGCTAAGTTGACAGAACCGGTCCAGATGGATAACAAGATGAGTAAGATGCGGAAATGAGACGATGCTTCACGTGAGGTTATGCTGTTCGGAATGGGAGTCTTAAATGTTTTACACAAAGCCAATTACGCCGAACATGTCGTAAAATAAACAGATTCTAGTAAAATTTATCTAACTCAAAAGACTTTAATTGCGCGCCTAAATAATTGTGTTACCAAATGACAAGTGCAGAATGAAACTTGTGTGATAAGCAGCCGCACAAAATCAAGACAGACTTCTCAGATTGTCTCGAGGTAAGCTGCCCACACAGGAAGGGAGACAGTCAACAACGAAGCTTAGTAACAACGTAAACAAAATGGATACATAAGAGGTTGGATAAAGCAACAGAGTCACTCAGGCGATGACAGGTATTCTTTTGTTTTGGAAAAATGAGATTGGTAAAATAAAAAGTGGCATACGTTGAGTCAGAATTGATGCATTCGGCAAATTTGTCACCATTAATAAAGAGCCCAAAGATCGGGAAGTTGAGCAGCACTGTACAAGAAACACCGCCATATTATGAAACTTAACTTAATGTTCTTACCAGTGACATAACAGCGGTTGTAAAAAGTGCAAACACAATTGCAAGAAAACAGTACACCTAGTGTTGAGGAATCTACTCGATAATAAAAAGACTAACCGAAGAATAAAGCGCAGAAATAGTATGCAAAACGTGCACTGATGCCTGTCTCACCTCACAAAGCCCTGTTCTCACAGGAAGTAGCCTAGTGCAGTTAAATGATGGAGGTAGAAAGATGTGGTAGAAGAAGACTTGAGAATAACTCCACAATAGATAGACCTCAGTTAGTAGAAAACATCCACGACGTTGACTCGTAACCAGTGAAATTGAAACACTCATTTGTGAAGTAAGATAACATTAAATAGGTCGGTTCGTTAGTTCCATAAGTCTTTGTTGCAAAAGTGGGCAGAACCAATCACAGAGGCATAAACCCCCACCTCCCATTTCATCCCCCTATTTGGAAAGGGAAGAAATAGAGAGAAACTATTGACCGGACTTTCAAAGTAATCTTCCTGGTTATTGTAGTAACGTTCGCAGTTTATCAGACAGTTAACAATATTGTCAATAACGATAAGGTCATAAAACTAACTAGGTAAAAAGGGATCATCGAGAATTTTAGTATGCTGTCTAAGAATTTCTGGTACTAAACCATGCGTCTTGCCCTCTTCTTTCGTCTTTAGTTAGCCCAGTGGATTGTATTCTTGTGGACGTACCGGCGGATTAGTAGAGTTCAGGGTTAGACATACATCAAGGGGAAATATCTTGTCAGTGCGTGAACCGGTCAAACATTTTGCACAAGATGCCCCAATTTTACGTAATTATTTCGGCATTTTTCACACCTGAAGACAATGTGTGTTGCCTTTCTTATACACACCTCGCCTGTCGTCAGGTTACTAAATGAAACAACTCGTTGATTGTTGCTTGGCAAGAGTGCGATTTCATCGAGGAATACATTCTTAAGAATCAATACCGCTTTTAAGTCCGAATTTATTAAAGTTTCCCTGGTGATGTGGGCAGTAACTGACAGAGCGATAATTGAATTTGTTGTACACGATTGGAGTTGTTTGGGACCACAGTTTTTCAAGTTATCAAGCGCTATCCGCCGTTGATTAAATGAGCTGGTAATGTCAGTTTTGCTCAGTGTTTCAGTAAACCGTGAGCAACCGTACACAGAATCGAAGCGTGCAACAAAATGCAGGCGCATTCCTAAATTTCCAGGTTATTTGCTGGTTAGTCGAATGTTAGTCAAATATGCCTAAAATTCACCATTCGAAAGTGAGACACACTGTTCACTTTTTATCAGTTGTATCCCAAATGCACTAGCTGGGTACACATTTTCCACTTGCTCACCTAACACCAACTGCCTGTATTCAGTGGGCGTATTACATACCGGTATGACTGACACGTAAAAGATCAATCATAACGAAACATTAAACATATGGAATCCTGACATAGCATAATCGTCGAAATTAGGCCGGATAGAACACAGGGCAGATTCTGAAGCACTGCCAGCAACAGTACACTCAGGGAAGCTAGAGTTTAACGAGCTGGTAAGCCTATTGTATCACAACATTAGACACAACTTCGAGCCCTGTGTGACGTAAACACAATTTGCGTTATACATCGGTGTATTTATCAATTCAGCATTAAGAACGCTAACTTTCGGTCGACTTGATAAACTCCACAGTTCATAATGGGATAAATGGAGATAGAAATTTGTAAAACAACTGAAGGTCCTAGGTCTGCTCTTATAGGCCTCCGTAGTGAAACGCGTCGGATCTTTGGTGATTTGGAATCTTATCGAAACAAATTATTTTTACTTCGGCAACTTTCTGTACAAAACACTTCTTCTAATCAAGTTGAATGGTAGGTTAAACTGTGTCAACTACACAACCACATGCTCACTAATGAAGAAAGCTTGTGGTGTCTGCCTTAGTTTGAGCGTTGACGCATACATTACTGGTCAGTTTATGGAAGAAGGCAGTTAACATTGCTTAGATAGTGCGAACCGGGTATGAAAGTGCATGGTTTGCTACGCAAGCGAAACCAATCCTCGGTATTCCTCGTCAACGTTTTGATATTTGTCAGCATGCAAAGCGTGATGGAATGCTACTAAGTTGGCAAAACTGCTGAAGGTCACAAACATAATCGCGTGAAAATGATGACTAATTGAAATAACGATATCTCACAACATTATTGATAAGTTTTGGAAACCAATAAATTTCATCTTTCAGTCTGAGCAACCAGATACAATGTCGGTATTTTTGACGTGCTAGGTATCCGCTCGAGTAGTTAACTGATTAATCACTCTTTTGAAAGCTTACCCGCTGTATCTTCCTACCTTTGGTCTGCTGTATGAGGTACCCTGCCAGTTCTAATCATATCTACGTTATCCTCTTACTTGGTACTCTTTACAGACCAACGCAACAAAAATTAAGGTCTACCTTTTACAGCTGACTGACTGCTACCAATAAACTTTTAATGTCACTCGAGCCGTTTTTCCAAATTTAGTAAGCTTGGTGTGCTGTTGAAATATCTGCAGACTTTGCACGTACTAATGGACATCAACACTTGTTTTCTGAAAGTAAAACACCTCGGATCCGACCACGGACCTCCGTGTAGGTCGGATGGAAAATGTAGACAGACAAAGCACACCCAGAACACAACCCTGCCCGTCATTTCCAAAAGAAAAACTTTCATTTTTTTAGCTCAGAAACATCTGTAGTTGTTGTGCTATCTTTAGCTATGGTGGTTGTCCTCCATGTGACTGGCGGCCGCAGATCTATGCTATGCTATCTATGTTCCTCCAATTGAAAAGGTAGGCGTTTTACCCTTATTGGTTTTTATCGTTTGTAGAGCACTCGTGGAAATTTGGCAGCCAGCCATAAAGCCCATCAAATCCCTCGGCGGCCATCGACAAATTGATCTTAAAATAGTCGAATCTTAATACTTCTGTTACGTGAAGCCAACTAACCCGTGGATCGATTCTGTTCTTAGTCAGCACTAACACGGTTAGAGAGAACAAAGTGCACTACAGAATCTTTGGCAAAACAGGCAAATCACCTGAGACTTTATCGAAGGTATGTCATAAATATCACCCTATTATTTAAATTCTGGGTATATAGCTCATATCTAGGAAAATATGTCAAGGTAACCAAACGACTAGCAGTTCTACAAGGACAGTCCCACAGCTATGGCGATCCTACTCGGCAATTGTGCTAGCACCGAATGTGATTTTGTAGGTTCTAACATAACCACAGCCTATTTTATTTGTGCAGAACCCAACCAACTATTCAAATCAAGTTACCAAAACAGTAGCATATTCCTCGGATCGAAGCACACAAACCTTGTCATAGGAGGATGATTGAAACAAACAAAAACAGCCTAGTAATATTGTCTGGTCTCGTGAAGTAAATGCCGTAGACACAAGTAACTGCTCACCAAAGTTACCGCATAATTCACGAATAGCCGCGTGCGGATCATTAATCGAATTTTGTCCACCTTAGAGTAGCTTGGTTATGCTTGTCGATTTGTAACTGCATGATAGACAAAGATAATTGGATTTGTTCAAACAGTTTGGTCCTCCTGAAGGACGAGTTTAAAAACCAGAAAGTTTCGACAATAAGGACATCCAATCAATACATCATTTTGTGTTGTTTCTCGTAAGACAGATGAAATGGGGAGGCAGATGACGTTGTAACAGCTTAGCAATGCTAGAAGCGTCAACTCCATTCGAGTGTGCGCAAAAACTGAGGCAAGTTTACCAGTCCACAATACTAATCCAAAACTCAGGAAGTGGAGAAGCGTAAACACACATGCGGTGTACCTGCTTCGCAGAGCCGTGATGCCCTTTTCCAGGCACTGCATGAGGATTCCAGCCGCCACATTGATTTCCTAAGTCCAGTAGTCTCTTATGTAACTCTTCCGTTCCGTCTGGTTAACTCCGTACGTGAAGATCAGATGCAATTGTAACAGTAAGACTGCTTCCCGGTAGTGTTTTGTGTCTATGTACCTCCATTCTTTAATAAAACAGGCACGTTTCTGATCCTATGTACTCAGCAAAGTGTGCTTAGTCCCCGAACTGAAGCACCTCCTCGTGGTGCCGACTGAGCCTTCTTGGTGCAAACCTTGACTGGCTAAGAGTTCAGCAACTCCAAATAGGGCCAGCCACTCCACCTGGTTTTAATCGTACTGGTTACATTCGATCAAGACAATGAAATTACCGCCAGAACCTCCGTGCAGGCTACCACCAGTACACAGGATAGGCGAGCGGAGTACACCTGTTGAGAATGTGGTCAGATATGCAAATCGAATGCTGGCTTGTCGGCACATACTCGTGTGCTGATGCACTGGCTCCGTCGTGTCCTACTCGACGCGAACTTCATCATCGGCTTCTGTCACATTTCCCAGGTCGTACTTTGGAGAGCATTCGGATTCGTCTGCATGTGCTGAATTGGCAGAGGAATACTGCCCCCGCTGCCGATCCAACCACCGTCTCACAGACTAACACGACATCGGATATTGGGTCCCAAGCTGCGGATCACTCTGAGTGGATTTCCTGCTTGATCCAAACAGCGATTGCCCAGCTAGAGTCCAATAGCGAGGCTGTCCTTCACAGTGATGAATTACCAGCTATTGCCCGCGGTCTGCAGGCAAGTATTTTCACAGTGGTACAAGCTAAATAACTGCTTAACATGCACGCTTCATTAGCTTTTCCGTACACCTGCGGACTTGTCACTCGATGACGTGGTCGTGTTTATGTCGGAACCCACCTGACCGCAAAACAGATACGGAAGGCTAATTACGCAGCAATTCAAACGCTCTGCCACCATCGTAAGAAAGACGCCGCATGTGAAGTTTTTTCTGGAATTTGGCGAACTGCCTATAAGACGAACCCCGCCCCCCCAGATAATTCCAACGAATACTGGTCCGAGGTACTATCGGCTCATCCACATGTTGATGAGCGACCATCTCGCACAATTCTGCCTCCGGACTGGTCATTGGTCAACCCGAGCACTGGAGATGAAGTATTACGCACCTTGAAGCATATGGAAAACACCGCTCCGAGTTTTGGACAAATTGTTGCCCAAACATTTGAAGCGTATGAAAGCTGATGCCTCGGCTAAATATTTCAACCTTTTCCTGCTAACCCAAGGTTGACCAATCCATTTGTGTCGCTCTCGCATCACGCTTGTGCCCAAAGTAAACAACCCTTCATCTCCTACCGAGCTCAGATCTATCGCCGTATCTTCAACGTTGATAGGTTGTTTCCACAAGATATTGGTTGATCGTTGAAATTTGCCCTTATAAATGCCCACTCTCCAGTTTGTATCCCTACACCGTGACAGTTGCCTTGAGGCGACCTCCCTGCTTCATGCGCAGGTTAGGAACTCATGTACCACGTCCTCAAGTCTGTCTGCGGCTTTTATCAACGTGTCGAAAGCGTTCCATTCTATCTCACAAGACTCGATTATCAGATCGGCCAGAGCCTTTGGTGCTCCTCCGTCTCTAACACATTACACTGCTGATTCCTACAGGAATGCTCCCGCCAGCGTGGTGTTCGCCAGGGTGACCCACTGTTCCCGCTTCTATTCATCATGGCAGTAGATGAGGTGTTGGCACTATCTCAACCGGAGCTTGGCTACCAGTTCCACGACACACTGGTTAACGGTTTCGCTTACGCCGACGATCAGATCCTTCTAGCTGAGAGCTTGCAGCCGCTGCTAGTGCCCTGAACCTATCCGGACTGCAGATCAACACACAGAAGACTAAACTCATGGTCATCCGCGGTGACCATAAACATAACGCAACTGCCATCTTTGATGAGTATATCCACTTCGGCCCAGACATCGTTTATTCATTAGGCGCTTCCGACACGGTGACCTATCTAGGTATTCCGTTCGCTTGGAAGGGTAAAGCGTCCACTAACCACCAACTGCAAATTCGTACGATGCTGGACAAAACTACCAAAGCGCCCTTGAAGCTACACCAACGTCTTGTACTCCTGAGACAGCATCTGATCCCGAAGATGAATCACTCATTAGTGCTGAGCCCAGTCCACCGTAACACGTTCAAAGCTATGAACTGTACGATTCGCCAGTTCGTTCGGCAGTGGCTCCGCCTACTCAAAAACACGCCAATCAGTTACATCCATACCCCAATTCGTTTGGGCGGTTTGGGCATACCGAGTTTGTCTATCATTATTCCCATCTCGCGAAAATCGGGAGTGGAGAGATTTCTCGCCAGTCTACGTCCAGTTCTGCTGAATGTGGTGAAAGATAATTCGTTCGGTCTTATCTTGAGGGAAGTACGCGTTCTGGGTGTAGTGGTGACGAACAATGAAGAAGCGAATGTGGTGTGTATGGATAAACTCTACCATTCGCTTCACGGCCGAGGTCTTCAGGAAGTGTCACGTTCTCCACTCTCCAGTCGTTGGCTGTTTTACCCAGATCGCATCTTCCCCAGAGTCTTTATTCGTGCCATCCAGCTCAGATGTAGTCTGTTGCGGACTAAAGTCCGAAATTCACGAGGTGGCCGAAGTGACCACTCAGTTCTCTGTCGTGGCAACTGCGGTCAACCGGAAAGCTTTGCTCATATTCTACAATCATGCTGGATCACCCATGACGTGCGTTGTGCTCAACGCAACTGTGTGGCCAAAGACCTGGCGAAACAACTGCGCAAATTGGGCTATACAGTCTTCGTGGAGCTGCGAGTACCAACGGCAAGCTCGTACATCAAACCCGATGTGATCGTGATTCGTGACGGCGCTGCTGTGGTGCTTGACGCCAGTACAGCGGACGATTACCGAAGCCAATTTGCCTGGACAGACAAGATTACGAAGTACGGGACCGACTGTCATAATGTTGCTATTCAACCAGTCCTCCATACTTTGGGCTGTGATGTGAACTCTATTTCTCAATCACTTGTGATCATCCCATTTCGCGGTATTATATTTTGTTCTTCAAGTAATGCTATTCTTCAACTGGAGCTGCCCTCCTACACAGTCACGGATTTATGTCTACTGGCTGTTCTAGGTTCCCTAAAAACCTACGACACATTTATGCAGGGAACCTGGCGCTAACTGTTGCCACCTTTCGGACGGTTGTCTCACTATGAAGGATATTTTTCTGTCCCGATGCGTGAGCTTTGACTGTGATAGCACTTCTGCGCCCTGAAGAGCTCTTTGACTTTGTGAAACTGACCGTTCACCTATTTTCTTTTTATTATTTATTGTGTAGTTTTTTTAAAATTCTAAACCCGTTTGTTATATACGGCGGAAATAACTTTTCACTTGATGACTGGCCCATTAACGCTTCCTATTCTTGTGAGAGAGCTAGTCAACTGTTCAATTCTGCCAACTATGCAGCGTCTCACATTTGACAGACAACTTATTTTCGCATTCACTTTTTTTTACATATCTGTTGCATATTTTGGTGTCACCGTTTGTTTTTCCCTTGAACGAAGCTATGTATATTGCTCTTCAAAATAAACTATATAGGCACTTCAGAGATTTATTGCAATGAGCAATTATGAATGTGGTTTGTCCGATAAAACACTTGGACGCAATGCAATAGATCAGCGATTTAACTATGATATAGAACAATCACTGGCTAATAACACAAGCTAATCCAGATTGTATTGTCTAGCAGTCAGTATTGACAATAACCATAGTTTATACTTATCTTCTGTTCCCTCACAATTGTGAAGTAGAAGACAGCAAAATTGTTATCCTTGACATCAAAGTGTTCTGCAACAACCGCGAGGTTGTTTAGAAGGTGATGCAGCTCCCTTCTTTCAATTTATTAACCAATGATTTAACAAGTCTACAACCGGATGCGTTTGGACCCTCTTGAGCCATCTGGTTACTAGTTAATGTCTCCCAAATTTTAAGTTTTTACGCAGTGTAGTCCACTATTTGCCCCGTGTGCAGACAACAACCGATTCAATTTTTCATCGCGCTCCGTACAAAATAGCACCTGTAGGTCATATTCACATTCTACCAATAGGTGATTTTACTCAGTAATAGCTTAATCTATCGAACCATTCAGTCAACATTTTAACACTCTTCATGACTGCAAAGTTCTTTCGGACAGGCAAAAAAAAGTTGGATTATAACATAACAATACGTTATCAAGGAATTCTGTATAGCTAAGGGTCAAATGAACTATCTTAGGTCAAATCCTCACAAATTCCGGTCCATTGAAGAATCACGTTCTACACAATTCATCAAGTCCGAGGCAAATAGCGCTTGTCGTCTTGGAAACCTTTTCTGTGAGTTAGCAATATTGCAAAATAATGCTTTGCAATCATTCTCTATCAACGCACCGTCCATTGAAAGGTTGACAAGTGTTCAGAAACGCTAAATTCAACACTGGACATAACAAAAATGCCTTTAACTACCGTTTAGTAGCTTAGCCTTTAATCATTTTTATAACATGAATGAATGACTTTACCAAGTTTAGGGCTTCAAGCTTTACGAAGTGATACTCATACGTCACTATCACTGATTGTTTGTGAGATTTTGCTCAAATATATCTTATACTGAAATGCTTATCGATGTGTTCCAGATTGAAGGTTACAAATTTTTTGATGCATCTGATCGCTCTATTCTGCAGCATATACTCCAAAACTACGACCTCTTACAACCTGTGGTTAACTGACTGAAGGGCTAACTAGCCAGAGATAGGTTCAATGCCGGGGTGAGTGGAAAATGAAGAGAATGGTTCCACGATGACATCCATCTAGGGTCTTTTTTTACTCACATCAGTTGCGCCCAACCCATTGGCTAATGTAAAATCAATTCTGCTCTACGCCAACAACAGATAAATCCGGTGGGTTGGTCAGCGTCCAGAAGATTTACAAGACCTATATGACATTTCAATTTATCTTTACCAAAAGACCAGAACTAGGAAGTTGTGATAAAATTTGAAAAATCAAGAGTCTTGCATATTTATCATCGCAGTTTTGCCAGCTGCTATCTTGAGGATATCAAACCAACTGCATTCATGTACGGGGTATCCGGAGACAGATAGGCAACTGATTCCATCTACTTTGTTTGAAACTATTAAACATAAACACAACGTCAACAAGTAGATAATACAGTTGCTCACTTACAGGGCTAGGACTAAGTAGTTACAGAGACTTATAATAATATGGAAGTCAATTTCGGTAAAATTTAGTTGGTTGTAAGCGAATGACCAATCATGAGGCGGTAAATTAAAAAAACATCAATCAAGAAAAGCAATGCTTCACTTGCCAGAACAATGGGGTTAATTATAGGGTTTTAAAAAGGCTTGACCCAACAGTTTCCTTACTTGACCTACGGACTAGAGTGATGGATACATTAAGTCTCTTTAAGAGCTGTTCAATCGTGCGTACTAGTGTACAGATTGAGATGAATAAACTAGATTGAGTTCTCGACAATTATATCAACATTCCCTCCCTCAAATCAGTAAGTTGCCAAAACCTAGTAAAGAACGGAACATTGTTTCATCTATGTAAAAGTAATTTGTATGTTAGGGGACCTAATTTTTTCGTACAAAGTTGTCCTCATTCCTGAGAAAACGTCTTTGCTGAATCAGAATGAACAAAGGTTCCCAGAACCACCCAGGGTTAACCTTGGCTATTTTTCTCCTGCTCGACCTTTATTTCATCATGATCATTGGTGGTCTAGTGACCCTAACTACTACTTTTAGTGACTGCCTTCTAGTCCTCTGATTCGAATATGTCTATATGTCACCATACATCTAATAAATACCATGTATTTTCCCTGCTGTCGCACACATTTTGCAGTGGATCAAAGTGACTCTTCTTGTTCGTCTTTTGTTTTGATTTGGGAGAAAGTTGCAGTAAAAAGGTTTTCTGTTCTCTATATTACAAAGAGGAATATTCGAGTTCTGTAAAGCGTATTACTACTGCATTGATGACCCAGCGTATCGGGAATATACAACACTGTCATTCATTGAATGTGTTTAGCCCACAAGGAATAAAAGCCTCGTGTAATGCCTTGTTCCGTGTAGACTGGCAGTATGTGAAACCTCAGATACGTCTTAATCCTAACCCATATAACCTCTACTTCAGGTCGTCCAATAACAGACTTCCTATTATTTGCCGGTAGCTAAAGCTCAAATGACTATTAGCAGAAACAAGCTTGGCATTTATGTGGCATGATGGTATTAATGTAACAGCGCAACTTTAAATTCCGTAAGTTTACTGGATCGATTTAGAATTTCAACATCCACAGTCGACTAACCCATACGAGAGACACTAACTACTCCGAGTCTCGTGGTCGTATCTTATATTATCCCACGGATTACCAAGAGCACATTTTTTGTTAAACTCTCGATTCGGGATGTTTCTAGGTTGGACACCGACTAGAGCACACTTCAACAGTTTTTTGAGAATTTTCCTTTATTCATTTCAACTTACCTTATTCTTACATACATGAACCAACCGGTAAAATTTAGTTTTCTGCTAACGCAGAGATAAACCTGTGAATGTATAATTGTCTTCCTTGTAAAAACACTGTTTTACGCTACATCCGGGTGAACCTTATCAGCAAACGGTCTAATTATTCCTGTGACCATCTTGACTACTGGAATACATTTAAATATAAAATCATATCGATTACGTAAACCATCGCCAGGGCCCGTAAAAACTAATTAAATGTGTTTAGAAGAGATCCATGTGCGAAAAACCTTAACTTCGGCTGGATTCGAACCAATGACAGAAACACCATGCCCAAACGCTTCAAGCGCTCTATCAGCTGAGTCACAAAGCCACGCCGGAAGCTCAGAAATTTAACATTTGGGCCCAGGTACCCACCCAACCAACTGTGTCATATGGAACCCATCAAATGATCCAGCTGATTGACTGCCCGAGCAGGATTTCTCGATCAGTTCACGCTGGAATCCACCAACGCCACCGATGAGCACTGACATTGAATTACAGATTTGGTTAGGTGGGTACCTAGGTCCAATTCAATTAAATGTGTTCTATTACGAAAAACTTGCTGTGGATTATTCGAACTTATAATGTTCAGTTCGACTCAAAATTACAGATTGTTTTGTGTTATCAGTCCGCTATCGTATGTTTTAACCTACATACATTGAGTATGTGTTGCAACTCTGAATCGTCTTCCCCACAACATTAGCAAATTAAAAACTGAGGCGATAATCACCTGAAATTTGGGTTAACTAATAATGACGGCTTTGTTATTCGGCCAAAGATCATTGTGATGAAAACGTGTGGTCATCAGTTCGCCGTACCACTTTACCAAACACGCAAAGTCCAGACGCTGTAGAATTTCTGAATCAAACGGACGTTAAATTTCAACAATCAGTTGAGCTAAGTAGTGGGCCATGCATGAATTTTCCGCTCATTCTGTGATGATCTACACAGAAACTATGTTTTTATCGCGAAATAGTATAAGCTCATGTTGGCTTAACGTTTTTGTCATTTCAGTTTGAATATCACTCATAATTGATAACAGGTTTTGCTCTCAGATAGACTTTTCCGCCGGCCTTCTTTTTTATTTATGTACAAAACAACTGTGGTATAAATTTTTGTGTTAAACCTTAAAATTGACAGACAGAAAAGTCAGCTTTGACTTACTGCACCTTCTGAGTTTAATTAAACTAAGAATGCAATATTTGGTAAAACTATACCAAAAAAATAGCAGTTCAACAATGGTTTAGAGGGTTCGAGTTCACAGAGTTGGCACTCAAAAATGTTCCCGTAATGAGTAATCTGTAATTTGTCCAATTGGTTACCTCGGCATATTTAGCAACGTTTCATCCACTACCATTTGGAGTCACTCGAATGAAACGGAAAAGGGGAAGTTCGATCGGTGACTGCTACACAGACTGATGGATATTCAGATTAAGATACTTTCGGAGTTGTGTGAATCACCTTTACAGCGAAACAAATGTGAACCACTTCTACTATTTTGTATACGTTAAACATTTCATTTTTCACGTTGGCAAAAAACAGGTCTGCAGAATATCCTGACAAAATTGAACCTCCGAAAAAGATACCTAGAACTTACATTTGCCTTAAAAATAAAACCGTGAAGATTTTACCGTAGCTTACAATCAAAATAACCCACATTACTTTGATTTTGTAGAGAAACCTTACTCGAGCGGTTTGTTGCAATCAAAATCCGGATGAATATGGCTATCCCCACATGTTTACTAATACAGCTAGGAATGTCAAAGTGCTTCACTATTATTTCTGTTTGCTACAGCATGCCTACTTAAGTGATGGTTTCCAGTCACAGTTTGACATAAGCATAGTAGATAGGTGTTTGAGGTTCAAAACTAGTATAAATGGAGCGAAACTACCAGCACTACTTAATTTATTTTTTTTAAATATTCCTTTCGACATTTCAGTGTTATTTGTCCTAAACCATTTTGTCATTTTGTTTGTACTCATTTTGCTCAAAACTGCATAGACTTGCACTCTCAGGGGCACTAGAATGTCTGGTATTTCGGTTTTGTAGCAAACGATCGACACAATTTTAGACGTAAAAAACGTACCCAACTGCAATTGCCAAAATGGGCCGAAAAAAGTTAGATTGACCACAGTTAACGAATCATTTGCCCATGGGCAAACTCATGCAAATTTTAGCAGGACGTAGATCATCATGAAGATGTGCAATAATTCAAATGATTGAAAGCAGGCGATCGATGAGGCCAGATAAGAGTATCAACGAACACAATTTCATAGAATTAATCAAACTAAGCTAATTACCGGTTGTATGGAAAGCTTGCAAATTAGATGTCCATCCTTTAACCCAGATGAATCCAACTTTTTCACAGAAGAGGTCACATTACATTAAGCATTTGTACGAGTAACAGAGGAAATAGTAAATCACGGAAATAGATTCACGCTGTTGAATTTGCGGTATTCACGTAATCGACATCATACAATTTAAATCAAAGGGGATAATTAACAGTTATTTAGTGTGTTCGTACCGGATCTATCAGAATATTAGCACTTCTTTACCATGTTTAAACTATTGCGAAACTAAAACGTCAAGTTTTGATAAATCAAGAACCAAGATGGATGATCATGAGAAAAAGTTACCAGATAGTAATACGTGAGTTGAAAACGATGGGATATTTTCGGCAGCGAAGTCAATCGGATTTTAAAAAGTACAAACTTGACATGCATTTACGCCACAATCATGAATACATTTTCAAAATTGGTTTTCTGAACCAGATATTATATTTCTCGCGGGAAACGAATATAATTTCAATTCGCCCTCTTGAAATATTTCACAACATAGAAAACAAGCCCAGATATGAAATTTTATTTGGATATCACGTAGCATCAGCTTTCCCTGAATAATTCGTGATGCGCAAAGCAATCGGAATTGACGTTTCTGTCATCTTGCAATTTCGCATTTAATTAACGCATGTGATTTGTCAAGACGGTAAAGACTGCGCAGTTCCAAATGAGGTTGAAATCGATTCTTTTGTTCGGGAAACAAATTGATCTCTGTTCCGAACTAAAATAACCCCAAGAGAATCTTTTCACGTGTGAACCAGTGTTACATAATACACCAAATAAATGGACTTCAACTCAGTTTCTTCTAAAAATCATAACAGTGGCGTGGATTAAACTGGTCAGGTCAAATAAAATTCATTACTAAACCGGCAAACTCACTTCCTTAAGACATATCTGCGTATTTTCCTCACGATGTTTGCTGATGGACAATGCAATAAAATGTTATCAGCTTCAGTCACCCACCAGCTTCACGAGCATTTGAAAGTCCCCTATTCTCATCAGACACGTTGCTTTCCAGGCAGATGTGATGCTTCATAGCTTATTTGAAAGTTAGATTTTTTTTTCAAAATTTTCTTCTCCGGTAATTGTTCTGTACACATCTTTCACTGATATTCACACTAAACCTACCACCAGTATCATGGGTGAAGTTTCGAGCTGTCACACGTTGCAGAAAGTAATCAATTTTTTTCAAATATAAAGAAAAACTAATGAAAACTTCTCGAGTTCTACGTTACTTGCTCAACTACATCACCCGCTACCTTATCAATTCCACGAACAACAGTAATCAACGCGGATGCTGATTATAAAGCGGCAATTTTTGACTCAATTGTATCAGATTCCGTTATGCATCCTTATTGAAAACATTATCGGTGAATAGTTTTCGGTTCCTAACCAGTAGGTGAAAGGTTATCTAAAATGTCGTGATTTTGGCTTTGTGTTCATAGTAAAATAAAGTTCTTCAACAAAATAAACTGCGCTGCATTGATGCAAACATTTGAGAACGTCATACTTTCATGAATCCCAGATAACTTGATCTGCGTTTGTTACCATAGCGCGGACGTAATTTGTACTGCTTCAACAGTTCAGTAGTGTTATGATATATACTACATAGAGACCTTCACTTTGCTGCACGGGTAAATGGTTAGGATCAACTCCCCATTAAACAGGTAGCACGCACCGTAGCATTTGTTTTTGTTGCCCCTTCTATAACAGAAGTGATAAATTATCCGCACTAAACATGGCATGATGCACTATCAGTGCAAGTACTAAGTAGATTAAAATAAGACATAAGACATTAGGTCCGAAATAAACATCTGATGACACGTTAGTGATCGTTTCTCAGCAAACTAACCTGCTCATCATCTCTATAGTATACTGTTATTTACAGATTTTTCTTGTCCCAATGGACCATATCACATCGGGTAAGGGTCTGTCCGTTAGATTCTCTGACACTGCTCGAAACCGTTTGACAATGCCGAAATGAGTCTCATTCTGCGTTCTTACAAAAATCGAAAGTAGTTCAGTCTGAAAACTATCTACTTCTCCGTCGATGACAAATACCAGACATTGTTCACTAGAAACAGACTTGGAAAATAAAACACGTTCTTATTTTAAGTGTTCAAGTTATCAAATTTCGTTATCATACCACACTTGCTGATAAGGTAAAACTAGTGACTGTAGTGGAAACAATAAAAGAACACGTAGGATGTGTCTATCTAAAATAACCACAAGTTTTTCATATGGTTAAAGGGAACACACTTATCAAAACACATCGTAAGCTCCATAATTTTTCAACATCATTACCGGAGCATGTTTGCAAGTTCGTTAGTTCATTGCTGCGTAAATCAGTCCTTTGAGAGTATTCTCTGGACATGCATTCCACGAAACAAGATAATGCCAGACATCTGGTGACACCTGGAGGGATATTCATCAGTAACTATTACGACTAATGGTATTAATGATAGTAGTCCTCCATGCATATTGGAAAATACAATGCAAACAGAAGATGATTTGGTTTAAAATTGTTATCACGGCAAAAACAGACTGACGATTTGTTTGAAAGAACAGCATCTAGAAGTACTCACATTTTCATTTAGGACTGTTACACCCTATCAACATACAATAACAATCCACAGACAAAAACATAAGCACACGCAATTGCTCAACTTAAATTTGGCGAACGATAATGCCCTGTGACGGTTTAGATCCACGTTAATCGACCCTCACGATTAATTCACAACAGATATATTGCGTTGGCAATAGCTATTGGTAATATGGAAAACAGAGGAGCTCAAACAACTGATACAAAACATCAGTATTCATAAACTTCACTTAGACATAGAGGTCGGTACCTTTTTGACGGTTACAACCTGTCAGACACAAAGAACACACACTGGTTTTCCAACCTCAACAAAGTTCAAGCCGGTGTTTGCTCCTGACAGCATGAGAGGAATAAAAAAGAAAATCCCTCGAGAGAAGCTAGCTTTGACTTAAGATAAATTAACTGACGAAGTAACGGTAACAGGCATACGTACACAGTGCTGAAAATGCACAAAGATGCTGAAACTCTGATGTCGGCTATCTGAATGATGGAATGACCTGACCCCAAACTTGTCAAGCAGCTGAAGAATTAACTGAGGCTGAGGATACCAGTTGCGGCAACCCATCAGACAGTAGACAACTTTTCACTTTCTGTGTCAACTGTTATACGAAAACGTTCAAACAAAACAAATCACTTCAAAGTAGGTGCATGAATATTCTGTTAGAGGTGAATATCATCTCCATCGATCAAAAGTGTGAGGAGCAGCAAATCTATTTAAGAGCTCCACACGGCGTTTTGAGACTTCAGATGTTGCTTTGCGTCGTAGACGAAAAGTTCTGCGTGATGAAGGAAACAGAAAAACTGTCTTGGGTATTCCACTAGAAACTATTCTGACTTACAATCATGTCTAACAGTAGAAACGGCAGCCACAAACTCAGATTCAAAGCACCTAAAATATGTATGCCATAGGTAGGTGATGAGTTAAACACAACAGAGAGTATAAGTGTGCCGTTTGCGCCGGAATGCAACCGGCAGAAAACAAAAATACAACTCTACTGTGAACGAAGGAAAGAACCACAATTTCATTGTGGTTGTCAGAAACAGATGAAAAGTTGGTAACGCGGGTTGACAGTTTCCTTGTTCGGTTACATGTCGAGCCCGGAATTTAGGTTGCGAACGTTTTGCCACCAAACGAAGTGACGTCGTCACCATGCAAGAGTTTAAGCGTTCAGTTTGAGTATCGCGGTCAGTGAAAGCTGATGAACGCCAACCTATGTAAGATGGTAGATTGACCGTTCGATCTGAAATCTGATTGGCTACTACTTTTCGTTGTTTCCATCATCTGAGGTCGGATTGATTGCAGCTTGTTGTTATAGTCGCTTGAAATGAAATCTGGTTAGCCAGTTTTGTTTTCAGTCTTCTGACACGTTATCATATAGGTTACTTATTGCCGTTTTTCGAGCCATGAACGGGGCAATCAGGTCTACTCTTGATCATCCATTTGATTAGTTATGTATTGTCGATCTTAAACTTTTTCACGTAAATCCGTTCAGTAGTGTAATACTATTCAGCAATGGTTTGCGTCTTCCCAAGTCACAAGTTCATAGATATTGTCGTGTGTTTGTTTGTTTGTTTACTGAACAAGTTGAGGAATATCAGTCTGACAGAAACTCTTTCGCGCGTTTTATGATTGCTCAGTGAGAAATGTATATTGAATACGTATCCAGTCTGGTTTTTATGAACGGAAATCATTGAGAAGATGTCGTGCCTATTGATGGCTGGTTTGTGTCTATAAAATAGCGTAGATAGCCATCGTCCGATTCGGATGACTAAATGTTTTTCGTAGTCACTGCATCAGATATTATATAACACGTTACTTTACCAGTGGATCTGCGTTTTTTATTGGGTTTTGACAAGATTTTTCGCAAATGTGTGGGCGATTTGTGTGTTATCGTAACACCCTGAAACCACAAGAGTCTTCTGAACATTCCTAGTGTTTTTCGATTTGTAGTTAAGTAATCCGTCTATCTGATCACTTCGTAGACTGTGAATTTCTTTCTTCTTGCAACTAACTGCGTCAGGTACAACTTGCCGGTATCCGTCATGAAGACTTACCCAAAAGGGTACTATTTTTAGCCCTTCTGAGTTTTGCGCTAATTTATTGTGTTTCTGTTCTATCAAAAAGATCGGAAACGTAACTTTGACCACTGTCCAATGATAAACAAGACGCTCTGGTTTAATGGACTCGATTTTAATCTGAAATATGCTGCAGCCCAACAGCAGTTAGCCAACTTGGAATACATCGCCGGTTCTGGCTGTTGTTTAAATGCAATACAACAATGAAGAAGATATCAAGTCGCGGCCAGGAAAACAGAGACAAAGAAATGGAAACGACCTAACTACCACACACAACTACGTCCATACTCAGAAACTCAACATCAAAATATCAATACCTTTACAAACAGACAACCAAACTATAAGTGAACAGAGGGCTTTGACAGCTAAACAATGTCTTTACAGCTTCCATCACTGTGTGTCATAGGGTGCACTTGCTTCACAAGTAATCCGGTCGAATAACAAAATCATTTACCTCACTAAATTCTGTAAATTGCCATCTTACCTAAACTCAGCAGTCATCGGCTGTGTGAGTCACCGGACGTCCATCCCACGAGAAGATTTCGACTTACAATGACCAACCACTTGGTGAATGACTTCATTTCTGCAGGTCAGATCATCAACCTTCCAATTTGCCCCCATGGCCATTCGATCACAGCTTCGGCAAAGTGTGTTCGGCGTAGCAGGCGACTACCTGACAACTTTGGCACATGACCTAACCATCTAAGTCTATGCAAATCTAAAGATTGAACAAATGAACTCGTTTAGAAATCGCTACCAAATATACATGTATTGGCCTCTTCGTTACTCACTTGTTGGTAACATCCGATTTGGGTAAGCAAACGGAGATATCGTCGGCCAGCTACCTGAAGGCAGTTCACGCTTTCTCGTCGGGCTTGACAGCCGTAAGGTAGCAAAGCCCTCGGTCATTTTATGTACGCGACACTTAGACCATACAGACAATTAGATCGAAACTAAGCACGATATATTTATGTATTTCACGCGCAAAATAAACTCACTGATGTTGCTAATGAGTGTTTGCATACTCGTGTGAACGACAAATGTTCGATAACAGTTCGGCACAGGAACTCAAATCAAAGAATGTTGTAATCATCAAGCCATACAAAAGCTTCGGAGCAGTAGTCATGGATAAGACGAGCTACGTGGAAAAAATGTTATTGATCTTGAGTGATGGACAAAAATTTCAACTCCCAGACAAAGAGGAAAAAATTTGTCTAATAGAGAAGAGAATCAGCCACCAGTTAGAAGTCATTCTTAAACATAGCTGGATAGATGAAAAGACATACAAATACTTGAAACCAGGTGGCTGTTCGTTGCCTCAACTGTACTGTCTTCCCAAGACCCACATACAGAATATACCACTTCGACCTACAATAGCCGTGTCAAATTTACCTCAGCACAAACTGGCCAGATTGTTGGTTGAGATTTTGAAGCCAGCCATTCAAAAGTTTGACAACTATAGTATCAAAGACTCGCTAGAACTTGCGAATGAGTTGGATCGAATCAATATCAAAAATGAACATATGTGTTCCATAGACGTTCAATCTCCCTTTACCAATGTCCCCCTAAGAGAAACTGTTGACTTTCTGTGTGAACCGATTGTTGCCAAAAATATCCCTATGTCCATCCCAACTGATTACGTGGAAACGATACTTTTATTGTTTACGGAGTTTGTCAGTTTTAACTTTCTAAACACACCGTACAGACAAATCGATGGAGTAACCATATGAAGTCCATTAGGCCCCCTTCTCGCTAACTTTTTGATGATCATGATAGATGAGCAACTAAGTGATATCATCTCACAACTATCACACTACGGACGTTTTGCAGATGATACCCTGGTCATTGCCAGAAGTCGAGAGCTATCTGAACAATTTGTCCTGCGGCTTAACGGCGTTATCCCAACCTCAAGGTGACGTGTGAACCAGAGGCTGATGACAGTCTGCCTTACTTGGATATACTGATCACACGAAGGGCCGACGGATCAATAAAGCATGGCATCTATAGGAAACCAACATGGTCTGGTCAGTAAATGCATTTCACTAGTTTCAACCTGGCGAAATATAAGCGGGGTGTAGTGAGAACACTGTTCACCAGAGCACGCCGCCTCTGCACAGTCGATTGTGTTGAGCCATAAATGCCCAAGAAGACTCTGGAGGGTAATGGGCACCCCAGAAGCTTTATTCAGCGTTACAGCTAATGGAGGCCCTAAAAGCAGTAAACTTAATGAGGTCCCGAAGAAATTAATATATACTGAGCTACCGTTCAAAGGGGCTATCGCATCGATGTGAAAAACTCAACGAATTGTCTCTTAGTCAAAACGTACTTAGAATGCAGCCGAATTGAGGGTCCTTAATCAGACTCGCAGGTTACCTGTGCTTACAATCAAAAGAGATCAACCTACTGGCGCCAAACCACACTGTGTTCATCAATTCTCATGTAACTGTGGAGAAAGTTAAATAGGCAGAACCGATAGATCATGATTGATCTGAAGAATGAAGGAACGTGTACCAAAGTGGGTTCACAAACAGGTCTCAAAACCGGACACTCTAGTCACAGAGAATCGTAAGTCCCCAGCTTTGTCGATCGGACAACACATCTAGTCAGCTGGCCACAACGTGGACCTGACCTCAGCCTTCACCATTATAGTGCGCCACCACAACCCACGGTTCCTAGAATTTGCTGAAACCGTCGCGATAAACCGGGTCAAACCTGTGTTGCGTGTACTAAAACAATTGTTTGTGAACCTGAGGTTGCCTTGGTCCTAAGTCGCAGTGAGTGTCATTCAGGTCTCACGATTGAACGTTTTGTTATTGTTGGTTTCTTTGTTCATACCCCCAAGTACTGTGTACGTTAAATTGGAAGTTTACCGTGTTATTGGTTATTTGGTACTGACGAGCCAATACAAAATGCTAGCATCTACCAGTGTTCGTCTCCTAACTGTTTTGTTCATAGCTGTTATACACGTGTTCTAAATTGGTTCAATTACAGTTATGTTTGTAGTATTTTATTCCACATGGTCTGAAAACGTATCAATGAACGCGCTCAATCAGATCTTGACGAAGTAATAAGATCAGTACTCCCTTGTCGATAACCTTGATCACTGCCTGGCAAATTCTATTTGTAGACAAGCGCCCGTTGTTTAATATATCATGTGATTCATGGCATCGCTTGATTTAACAAAGTCTGATTAACAACTTATTCTAAATGATTATAACGAATTGAAACATACAGAACATGATCACCGTTTCCATACAAATTGTCATCTGACATTTTTATTATAGTGAGTGGAAAATGGTTAGAAATTGAACACTACATTTATGGTAAGAATAGCATCCAAGGAATGCCAAAATTCTAGAGTGGTAATTGTGTAATGACATACCGTACAATATGAACAAATCAAATAAATAACTTATAATAAGAAGGAGTCTTGTAATTGTTCGTAATACTAGTCGCTAACACTGATCATCCAGTGTTGTAAGTATCGATCTAGTATAAAGCACCCAAAACGGCAAACTCAACAAATAACTCGCTGGAATCTGTGAATCAATTTTGAATATATTCAAAAGCAATATGGTCAGGAGAAGATCACTTTAAACAACCGCAAGCAGTAAGTTTGTAACACCTCAAATGCAAACAGCGGTTTATGAATTCACAATTGCTGAATACAACATTTTTCTTGACTAGATATATCTTTCTATACACGTCAGCTTGCGAACCACTTCACTTTGAGGACCATTTATTGCACTTGATAGGCGTGATATACTGATCGAACGTGCATGCGGTACAATTTTAAGAGCACTTCCAACTGATGCATTTCGAATAGTGTCACAGCAGGCATTCTATATGCCGCAATTTAAAAGCACTAAAGTTGTCACAACTGGTCATTTTAGTTTTCAGTTTTTCAGCGTTAAATTAATTGGAAGCTTTGGATGCCGAAACAAATGTAAAGGCACTGAAAGCGTCTACTGACCTACTTCGAAAAAACACAAGTCGCGGATTCCCATATTCACGTTAATTGTTGTCCCACTGATGGTAGTGTGTCGAGTTGACGGAACATAAACTACCAGAACCTGTGGAAATGAAGCTATTCTGCTTTTTGATTTTGCTAAAGTATGCACAAACCTTTCAATTTCGACTGGACAATTTCCATAGAACCTATAAACACAAGTATCACTCTGAAACTGTATATGGTAGATTTTGTTTGTTTGTCGGCAACGTTTGAACTCCCATCACAAAAACAACGCACAAGAAGAATAAAGGATTCAGTTTGTGAACTTAACCACGAAGAGCTATTTCGGACTGGTTTGTTGTTCAACCTTAATAGTTCAGCCGGATTTCCCAATAATCACTCCAATATTTCACGACGGAAATTCACATAACTGATTTCATTTAGAACAATAATCAAAGAAACAAGATGCTGAATTATATAACGTACGCTTTTCGAAGAACGATATGTAAACCAGTTGGTAAGAGAAACAGGTTAGATCAGATTGAAACAAAACGACATACAAAAGATTTGTGCATAGGACAAAGTTTACTGCTTTTGACAATGTTCAAACGTTAATAAAACCATTTAGTGTGTGTTAGTTTAATAATCTACATTACTTCGTACCAATGCGAGACTAGTTAGTCCACATTGAATGGCTTTATTTAGTGGTAAGCAGTCGGAGATACAGCGGTTAAAAACTAACCCCTACTCGCATTCTGTTACAGTGTCCGCATTCAGAAGAACAATTGAAATGAACATTAGGTTTGTGTGTTGTTCTTATAAATTATCAGTGTTGTACATCCGTGTTTCAAAACAGATTTGAATCTCCGTGCACGTTTATATGAGAAGAATGAAGTGACCACAATTCCACTGTCTGTAAAACAGTCGCTACCAAGACCCATAATCACTTGTGAGTTACACTCACGTTGTCTAGATGTCTCGAGATGAGACAATAAATATCGTGTTAATTGCATCCGGTCATCTGATCATAAGGAGCTCCTAGTAACGGCATAATTGATTAACTTGTCAAAAAATTAACAAAGAAATTGTGGACAATACAAATCGAACTCAGATTTTTTCAACCAATAATCCTTCTATAGAAAACTTAACGGATGTCAGTGGACTGTAGCCAATTACAAGCAAAGTGGGCACAGTACCTGATCGTGCTTCCAAAAGGTTGGTGGTTATTGACATCCGCCCGGTTAACGACGGTTTGTGCTTGGGCTTCATTTGATTGCATGTTCCCCAAGGAGCTGCCGTTCCAGTCCTTTCTCGGCATGCTGGTCAAGTTAAAGTCTTGGAGATCGCCAAACTTGCTGAACGATGTTTTTATTGGTGGTTAATAGTAGGGAACTGGTTGACATGAAGTGAACGCCATTCAGCTGTGACCCTAACTGCTGAAGTCATACATAATTGCGTAAATAAATAAAAATATCAAATCCGAATTTCGCTGTTGTTAAAGCTTGCCAGTGGTGCGTATCCAAATGAACCACTTGTCTAGAGGAAATTTTCTAAAGGAAATCTTATACTTAATGGTTCCGTGTATAAGATCTACGGGTTGTGATTACACATGACGATGTGTAACTCAGTTCGATCATCCATAATGAAAAGGCTCAAACGATGGTAAAACGGTCGGTGCGAGCTGGCATTTGTACGCCTTTGAAAGTCTTCCCATTCCAATGGTGGAAAGACAAATCAAACTGCTTTTGCTTTCATGCAGATCTACGGGCGGCCACACACTCGGATCAAGCAGATGAAACCTCAGTAGAGGAAATAAGAGACTCATTTAGCCGACATGTCTGTACACTTTTACTTCATGATATTACACTTCATTTGTATATGTTCCAGTGAATTTGCGTGCTCAACTGGATGGTTGCGAATACAGCTTCCAAGTCATCGGTTTCATATATAAATACTGTATCATACTTTTTGGTGCGCCGGTGTCTTCCTCTATACGGTGATCTACCCCATCGACTAACGCAAATTCTTCAATCTCGGAGTTCTGCAATATTGCACTGCACGGTCAGCGTATTACCTTGAAGCCGACTTACTTCAGCTGTCATCATGAAGTATCGAGTTCTTTTAGCTCGTGCATGTCAGTCTTTTTCTTTTATACAAGAATGTTAGGCCGGTTTATTTATGGTTCGTTCTTCCTCAATGTCTCTACGTTGTATACGAAACAGTCACAAGCCACAGTGTAACAACAAATCAAATTTGAAAATCAAGTCATGGCATGAACATTTGTTCTATAAAAAAGTCTAACGTTGTTGTACTGACGAAAAACTGGGCAAGACGAATGTTCAAACATGTGCATAAAATAGAACAGAGGGTTACAAAACGCTTTTGGTCCGTCGAAATTACGGTTCACTGCCGAAAGTTCAGTGAATCATAGGAGAAACAATGTGAGCAATAATCTTTTTCTTCCAGTATTCTTCCTCAATTTGAGTGCGTTTGCTAATAAAGTTGAAACATCCGGTGAGGATTGGATAGATATGATTGGTCTATTTCAATCAGACACAGAGAATAATAATTGTTTGCCTCATCACAAAGTAGACTGAGTTTGACTAGAAATGGTTGGAAAAACGACACACCGTTAATTCACTGGACTACGGGAATTAGGTCAATGTCACCATTTCGTGAAGTTGCAAAGTGTTTCACAATACTTCACAACAAGCATATAAGTATTTAAAAAACTTGATCGTGTACCCCAACATCGTTGAATTTCTCAACAGACAACACATACAAAGTAATACGGAGGTTATCGTTTCATATGGTGACGAACAGATTGTAAGTTAAACAGATAATACAAAGAAAAACCTAACGTCAACAATACAATGTGACCCGTGAATCTTCCTAACTATTACCAGCAAAGTTAAAGATTCAATGAGTTATTCCAAAAATTCTGACCTAGACTAAATACAGTCAGATTTCGAAATAATTGGTTTGGATTGTGGAGGAGCTAAGACGGATTAACATTCACTACGTCGATAATTCTCCTAGACCGCAAACTCTGTTCAGACTCAGTACACTGTCCACAGGTAGCACCACCAGTGGGTAAATGTCGTTTCGTAGAAAGGTGCCCAGTTTGATCGCGGAGTGCCAATCACTGTCATGTTATTCGTGCGACCATGGATACTTATACAACACTGATCGTAGATGACCACGGCTAAGATATTGCTTAACCAGTTCAAGCATCGACTAACAGAGCAACCAATGCCAAGTAAGGCTGCATTGACGGATATAAAGCCAGAAGCAACTAGTCAATGTCAAAGAAAGACAGTAGTGATGTCTATCATCGTGGAATCTACTGGGATTGCAAACCACTGTTCTACTGTATGCACGTAAATTAGGGTATCTGACGCTCAATTTGGCTCGATGCTCTGATATGGCAGAGATGTTAAGTAAGCAGTTAAGTAAGAACTGAGTGGACATACGCATGTGTGTGTATAAGACTACTCAGCAGACAACAAATGTGTTCTGCTTGTAGAATTACTGACTCCTAGGCAGTATGACTGCATGAAAATGGATGCGAGAACTTGCTGAACAGCCGCTATAATCTAGTGTTTTCTCAGGTGATCGGCCTCGTGAAGACGTTCGTCAAAAGAATAAAGCGACGGAGTCAAACATTAAAGGCATTTTGGGAAGGGGGAGGGGTCACACGGACACATAAACGCACGTACATTATCGTCAGCCCATAATTTTCTTGAGTACTGAGCAAGTGTATAATAATACGGTGATCGTGACAATCTCGTTAGGCGCCGTTCAGACGATTCTATCGAACGTTCTGTGTATCATAAGCCAACATGGACGTGACAAAACATGAATTTCATGAGTTTTGCTCCTGTTGCACACAAAAGATCATTAGTACGCACACTGTTTTACAGAGCATCAAGAATATCCTCTCAAGACAGATTACGAACCGAGCAAACAGTGTTGTATGAAACGCTTCGTGCTAACAATTTTCCCGAACGTTCCAATCAGAAGTGGAGCAAATTTATTCCTGCGAAAAATACAACTTTGGACGTCCCTAAAAAAGATGTTTACATCAAACTCCCCTTCAAAGGGGACAGTCTGGTGAACACCTTCGGTAAGATGATCAGCGCCACGTTAAAACGGGTGTATAATGCAGCAAAGCTTGTCCTGCTCTTACAAACCACTAGGTTACTTCTACCTTCGGTCAAAAAGCCATTGTATCTATCAGTTTTCTTGCAGTTGCGGAAACACATGCATTGGTAGAACAGAAAGGATGCTTGAAACCAGGGCCAAGTAGCACATCCCAAATTGGTTGAGTTGTCCAACCCGCCAATGAGTGATACTCAGCGAGGACGAAACGCCGCTTCATCCATTGCAAGGCACTTATCGACTACAGGTCACAGAGTCAACATTGCATCTTCGTTTAAGATCTTGATGAACGCTTTGTTGATCAGCCGTTAACAGCCGGTCCTATGTGCACAAAAATAACTGACTATCAACCTTTGTTTACCGTGGGTTTGACCGTGAGTGCCAATCACGGTCCAGCCTGATTTGTACTTTCGACTGTTTCATTTAATTATTGTTTGGTTTTGTTTTCATGCTAGTCACAGGTTTACGACTGACGAGAGTGTGCGAAATGAATTCATACCGTAATTTGTGTCTTCTGACTATTCTATTCAAAAGTGACTTGGTTGAAATGTGATTACTTCAATCAGGAATTGCGATATGATCAGATGGTCAAACGTGTGTCAAGACGATCCTAATTAGTTTGTCAGATATGAACATAAACTCTCCATGGACAATGAATGGGGTAATCAGGTAGTATTTTTGTTCCGACTGGGCGGATGGACATTCTGCTTGATAGAAAATACAATTAACATGCAAGCAGGGTGGCAATTGTTACCAGGGAAGTTGCTGTCCTGAACTTATAGATTCATTATTTGGCTACAAAACGGACGATATATAAGATATATGTGTTTGTAATTATACTAAACGCATAATATTTGAGATAGTAGTTGGTGCCAGTGTTTATCAACAAAGTAGCGAGATGTTAGGTCATTCCGGCACCATACGCTTTGGAGAATCGAACCCATGGCCTCGGAAGCAGATGCTCGCATGTATCCAAAGTGAACGACCAACGAGTTTATTTTGAGACATGTGGTGGTTGTCCAAAGCATCGTTCTTGCTATCTACGGAATACACAGAATTAAAAAAGATCATATCGTGGCTCCTATCTTGAGATTCAATCACAAGCCAGATAAGGATAGTAAAAAAACAGCGTGTAAAATGGAAACATCAACTCAATACCAGTGAAAACAGATCTCCCATCAAATCATAAGATTGACATTCAGCAAAAAAACAAAGCATGCGAAAAGTCGGAATTGGTGTTCACAATTCACATTCTCGCCGTACTTCGAATTATGCTGACTCGATCGGTATTCAATCATGTTGGTCTGCATGCACTCACCTCATGTGATAGAAGAGTA
>JTDE01000220.1:21230-67609 GCA_014338405.1 Paragonimus skrjabini miyazakii | reverse complement strand
CCGTGAGAGAAGAAACAGTTACTGACTGTTAACTACAATCGATGAACACTCGACTAGAACTTCTCTCCAAGTTGATAGCACAGAAAGCATTCATTTGTCAAGCGGTTCCTGAGGAATGATCGGTATTAGGGGATTCTGAATTTCATATATATTGAACATCACCCACAATTGATCGCAGCTGTCGCATTCCCATAGACTTTCCAGTCGGACCATGCCGAATACCACAACCACTAGACTCGAGTTTCGCTCTGATTAGAGCTCGTCAGTAGTGCATATCATCGCCACTGCCGGGACTTGAACCACGGACATTCAGTTGATGAGGCAACCGTGTTTACCACTGCGCCATTGACCTCACGTTAGGCACGACCGAATTATCATATGAGAACGCTCATCCACTTTCGCTTGTGAGACAAAGGTTTGAACTTCGGCTACGATCTTATAATGCGACCAAGTTGACGACTGTATCACACATTTCACATTAGACACAATCAGGTTATCAAGGGGACGCTCAGTTCTATTCGTTTTGGGGTAATAATCAGGTTTCCAGGTAGCCTCAGGAGAAGACAGTGCCAAACTTCATGCCTACTTGTTCGCCAAGTAAGAACCTGACAGTATAACAAATTTACTTTTGCCGATCGAAATGCGCTAAAACTGACTTTTAGTGGGGCCCAAAACTTTATATTCGATATTAGAGTAAACTTCGTTTTTGAATTTCATTTTCTTCCGAATACAGTGACTACCCTTAAAATCCCTTAAGTTCATTTCCAATGTATAAGGTATTTGTTCGATGGATTTCTCTGAATGTTCCTATAAAACAGATCGTAGTTCAATCAGTACTAGTTCTTGGACTTCCACCAACACCGCGGTTAGCGTTGGAAATGCAAAGATCTAACATACTGGCATTTTTTCCACTGGAAAAATTGATTCCTTTTTAATGAAAAAAATATTTTCAAAAATGTCAACAGCAATTTTGTATACTTTAATAAATTAAATTTCGACCTATCGGAACAGAATGGAGTTCAGCTAATCAGGATGTAACAACTAAATACACTGGTTTTGTTGTCCATTAATTGACTTCCAAATATTGTGTCAAATCATATCTTATTCAGAGAAAAAATTGTCTGACTTCACCCCATAACTTTTAAACTCACACCAAATCTTCCACTGAAATAAATCAATACACTTCTGACTGGTATGGCAGAGGATGATGGTAAAACCAGACTTACTCATACACAATTGTGGAAAAATTATACTACTGACAGTCCATCTTTGCTCAACCTAATTACTCCGATGTCATTATTGTACAGGGAAGAAAATCCAATTGAACTTTCTTTGTTGCCAATAAAACAATAAATGGTAATAATAAAAAGTCCGGGTTGAAGCGACAGCGCCAGTCTTCTTCATTATAGTGAGCTGGGTTAGAAAACATTGGTGATTGTAATCGTGCAATTATAAATTTTATTTCCACATGTGGTTTTAATTCACATCATGCGATACACCATAGGTTGGGAACCAATAGACTAGCATGTCATTCAGTTCTGGATTTGCGTGCGTTTGTATCCACAAAAGTAGAAGTATGAAATGACGCACTAAACCAGACTGTAAACTGGTTTCGTAAGGTAAGATAAGTGTGAAAAAGAAAGTTAGATCTGAAGAATCTAAATAAATCAGAACATAATTCAAGGAATAGCGGCAATAGTTTATCAGTGAACACGGTTTGTACCAGCGTACCTCAGAGTATGGTCGTCTTAAAACAAACAATAAATTTTATTTCACATGTTTATAATATTTACACTGATAGTTCCAGTATGAGGAATCTCCCGTACTACTTTCTTACAAGTACTACATACAACAGTAATGGCTGACTTAACACAATCAATAAACAAACAATCGTCTAGACAAGAGATAAAAAGCCGGGATTTTGTCAGCCGTAAGATATTGATGAGATTGACAAAGAAGGGATTGCTTATGGGGTTTCTAATAAAAATGGAAGTGCTCATTTTTCGACATGGCTTATTATATCGGTTGACATTTCTAATGTACAAATTCCGGTCCCTAGCAATCGTTTGTCCGTCGATTCTCTCCGTATTTTTATCCATTCACCCATGTACTGTTGTCAAGCGGCCTCCGTTGAGAGGATCACAAAGAGGTTATAAAAAGTACTGGTGAATATCCCCCGGAATGGCTGTGCAATAGTCAAATGCAAGTGGGTTTCATACAATTGCTACCGGTCATTAAATAACACCAAAATAAACAGTTTGAACCATATACAAGATACACCAAGACAAATTCCGATCAGTTGCAGTCAATACCTACAGATAGCATGACCACGTCTGTATGCCACCAAACAATCTGTACAAATCTTTCATCTCCCCCGACTGAGCACAACAAAACCCCACAAAAATCGTATCAAAGTTAAACCCCTTAACCCTAATGGGCACAGCAGGCACATGTTTCATTAATTGAAATGCACAAACACTACCACTTTTCTCAAGCGGATTATGGATCCTATTGAAACCTTACAGATTTGCGATCAGTTTTGACTTTCACAAATTAAATCCCTGTATTTCATGTAATTGAAACTGCATGAGGATGTACACAACCAAGGGTATCCTTAAAGAACTCGAACAGCAAAATTAACGTAAGTGAAGAAAACTACCCAGTTAATATTTCATCTATTAAATCTTGCCTGATTCTTCGTCACCACATCAGCTGTCAGTTACATACCTTATGGTTCAGCTTCAGGAAGTACTTTAACTAACTAAACATATCACCATACGCGAGTATATATGAAACGTGAACTGATTAGTTTTTGGTCAACTAACCGCTTGTTTTGAAGACCAGGGGATACGGCAGAGCGGGGACTCGCATTTTCCAAGGCGCCTTCTGTCGCCATAGCCGCCGCGGCTGACGCGACCTTCTGTGCCAACGGATGAGACGGCGAGAAGGTGAACTCGTTCACGCTTTGAACTGTATCTAAAGTATTCCCAGCTAAATGATCGGTCGCAGTCGTTTCGACGGCAGGCGTGCTATCATCACTAGACGGCACAGGTTTCCGAGCGCTGGCCACTGAGCTGGGACCAGTAATAAACGAAACACTGCATTGCGTCTTTTCAGTTACCACTTTATCGGTTGGGGCTGAGACCGGTGGGACGGCTGGCTGTTTTGGAGACCAAACCTCAGCCTGTTCTGTTGTCAACGTCTGCATAGAGAAACAAACAAGCAAAACAAATTGAGAAGTAATTCCCATGGTGAATAGTTTCGAAAATCACAGACAACAATCCACATTGTTAGACGTAATTAATCACGTGTTACTATTGCTAAATTCCGTAAAACGGGCTAATGTGCTAATATGCTTGTTAGTAATGCAATTTTTATTCTCAGAAGTGTCGTTGGTGGATTCTAGCGTGAACTGTTCGAGAGATCCTGACGAGCAGTCGATTCCCTAAATTATTTGGTGGATATCATATGAGACAATTGGATGGGTGTGTAATAGGGTCCAAATATGACAATTCCAAGCTCACTGCGTAGCTTCGTAGCTCAGCTGGCAGAGCGCTCACCGCGCTGGGGCATGTTGTTTCTGTCGCTTGTTCGAATCCAGCCAAAGCCCTGACTTTTCACAATTGGGTCTCGTCTAAAATCATAAATCTGCCAAACTGCTTTTTAGTAATTTGGTATGGAAAGAAATTGTCCATTTTGAAGTTATAAAACTAGACAAATTATATTATGTATCAAAGGGCTGGTCACACATAATAGTCATTTGCATAAATACAGTGACGGGAAAGTGGTCTATTCGACAGTCGCCTTTAGCCACGACGTTGTGACTTTACCTGAACAGTCTGAAGAGTGATGAGATACAAAAAAAACACAAACAAAATGATTATCAGTTTCTCGAGACAAACCAAATCCGACGGAAAGTTCCCACATTACAATCTAACCTGAAGCAAGTTGTTGCTATTTTACCCGAACATGGAAGCGTAAAATTTATGTAACCACATCAAATAAACTTTTGTGTTGCGGCATTACCTAAAAAAGCTGTTATCTATTTTAATTTTGTTGCTGTTAAACACACAATCAGTTGATGCCGTTTAGAATGGGTTTGATCCACACAATTGAACACAAATTTTAATGAATGAACATATATGTTCAAAACAGAAAACAGGCAATACATGTTGATATCCATCATCCAAATTTTACTCTTGTTGAAAAGCTAGCAAGAAAAAAAATCAATCTGTTATATTATCGATCTCGGAACAAAACATTACGTTGATTCGAAATTTGGACGATAACAGTACCACGATAATTAGACCATGTGCAAAAGTTCGCACCCGTAGATTACTAGTCGAGAAAAACGTAACACAAATAAACACATACCAAATTTTCACCAAAAAACAATAAAGCAGCTACTGAAAGTGTCTAAACAGTGTAAGCGAATCAATCAGGCGGATCCAGCTTCAAAACACACCTCTTTTATCTCGTTATCTGAACTAGCCGGTAAAACAGTCACTTTGGGAATTTGAAGCGGATTGTTGACATTGCTACTCAACAGGTTGCTGATATTACCGGTTTTGTTGTTAGTGATGTTAGAAATCCCATGTAACTCGTGAAAATCGGTGCTACCAACGGATTTCCGATGCTGATCCACAATATGTTGTGGATCCCGTCTGGCCTCTGTATCAGTCAATTTCATTTGCATTAGTAGCTGACGACGTGTTTCCATGTTGGCCGTGCGTTGAGCCACGTAGGCTGACAGATCAGCGTTACTCTGTATTAGACAAACATAAAAAGCAAGCAAACAAACACATCAGTAAATGCAACTGACTAACATATTCAATAGTGAAATAATTAAGGTGACAAATTTAAAGGTTGTTTCAGTGACAGCAGCAATAGTTGTGCATTTGGGGTCGAATCATTAGAATTAACAATGGTTCTAGTATGGAACGATAATTTTAACCAGAAACGAATACAAATAACCTCATCGTGTGCTACAGTGAATTTGTTTGTGTGATTTTCATAATGGAGTACGTACAAGGTGGATATATTTACCGTCGTAAAATCGATCAGACAATCGCAAAAAACGATGCCACTCATGAGACATCCATGGGTTTGCTCGTTCGACAAACAGTAATGAGGGAATTATGATGGAAGAATTAAAACAAACCGAATGTTAGTATCTTATCCAGCAACCAAGATGCATGTCGCCCAAGTCACGCAACGTCTTCTGAGAATGTTCTAATCCGAAATATTTATGGGGAAACAATTTCCCCTCGCATGTGACAAAAGCTGTTATCGCGTGAGGTGTACTATTTGGAGTCAGTTGCGAATGAAGCAGTATACTAAACACTCAATAGTTCGGAACAAGGTACTCGGTGAAATAAGGTCAAATAGCTTTGAAACGAGAAGAATAAATTCGAAAATTACGAAAACGAGATAAGTGAATTTGACTAATGGAAATGTCAAGATTCGTAAACCCGATTTGAGGTCAGCATACAACCTGATGTGGCATGCTATGAACGTACAGATGTGTGCAGATGAAATGAATTTCGAAACAGTCGGGTCAAGTGAGAATCACAGAATATCGGTCATTCGGTTTGCATTCTTCTGCTCACAAGGAAACAAGTGGGCTAATAAAATAAAATTGTATATCATGAGAGGGTGAACGTAAATAAAACGAATGCAGTTTTAAGTGTAAAAAGTTTAACCAAGTATACTAAATAAACAACGTCAAACTATCACAGTGTGGTTGAGAAAATCAGAGTGTTGTCATACAAATCTGCGTGAAAATTGAACACCACCTATACTTTTCGCATTCTCACATTTCGCCAAGTCACGTCCTTGGTAAAAGTCATTCGAATACTAGTGGTGATAAAGCAATATCAACCAAAGTTTCTATTACTTATGGAAGTGTATGGAAAAGCGTATGCAAGAAAAATGTGTACATATGTACGAAGACGTGTAATGTCACTTGTTTCTTGGATGAGTAATCCGAACTCAAGAAATACGAACGCTAACAAAATTTCAGAGTTTAGAAGACTTGACCAGATTAATTAGTTTAACGAATACTGTGTTGAATTTAACCAAATAAGTTTGTTCAACGAACACAAAAGACACAGATGAAAATATTGTACAATTAAAACATTATGCAAAAAACAACGATAAATCACTATCATTTCTACGAAAGCAAAAATTATACAACTCATTCATCTTATCGGAATGTGATAAACTGCAAAAATTTACCAGGGCAACCACATCCACTGCTGCATTGATACGCAAATCATACACAAATTTTGTCATGTCCTTTTTCAGATTGACCGTATCATCTCCTTCGCATGCCACAACGAATATGCGTAGTTCACATCTGCGCCAAACACGGTTACGCATTAGCAGGTAAGAAGTCAGCAAGAGTAGACCGCCATCGTGTACAATACACCAAACGTCTACACTGCCCGTCATCTGTGTGGCTCTGCTTTTGGGAAACGAGTCGATTCGTTTGGGGACTAACATAGCTGCATCACACGCCTGAGCTGCTCTAACAGTGGCTGTTCAAGTGCGGAAACAGAGAGGAAGTGAGTGATTGAAAGATGCTAGCAGAACGATTAGTGGTCACTAGGATAAGTGATAGGTGTAATGAACATAGTAATCTAAAGTGAGTAGGGCAAAGTGACCTAATCAATCACATTCACAGAATCGTACAAAACTATCTTCATGCATTAAACTAAATGAAACGACTTGTACACTTATCAACGGGACAGAATAAAAGTGCTATGAAAATGCGCGGTTAATCAGGCGCTATCTGATAGGTGCGTTGTTACTTTTCTGTTTGAGAGAAGGATAAACACAAAAGGTTGAACCCATCATTGGAGACCTGAGCAATCGGACTGTAATTTTGTCAGTGTTCAATCTTCATATTTTTGTCGTTCGAGGTCAGGTCGAAATTAGGCCAATAAAACGACAATTAGTGAAACGAGACAACTTGGAATAATAAAACGACGGTACTCAATTGATAATTCGAATATTGAAACAGGATAGTACACATGCAATTACTGTGCCACAAACTACTATGAGACTAATACTGCTGACCTAACAAAGAGATCGGCTATCTCAAACCAGACTCAGGTATACGGATCATACGAACATATATTAAATGAGCAGTAACCCAATGTCTTTGAGCTGAATGTACTAAAATCATCCATTGTTTGTTACACACGTTCTGCACTTGTTAGAAAAGTAACCGGTTTCTGTGAGCTACTACAATATCACTGAATTTAGATGCCCAAAATATCCATCTATTGAGTAATGAATAGTGAATCGATGATTGTGTTAAAAGCAAACATAATAAGCATCCTATCAGTGCATCTTGTGTGTTCACAAAAAAGGCTCTTAAACGGATAGTAGAACTTCTTTCAATATAGATAAACCAAACATGCCTGCAAAGAAAAATCGGTCTCCAGTCAATAGCACTAAAAGTGAGAACGGTTAGCAAATGAAGTGCACAACAACGAAAATCAGAATAACATATGCATATACAATCATACAAGCAGGAAATTTCACCGATCTGTTCTCCAAATTGTCTGTAGGTTCACATGCCGGATAAGTGCACGTGCTTCAAAACCACAATACTTGCCGATCATACTGCAAACCAAAGTGAAGCGTACAAAGGTTACCCTTCACTAATCCAATCACGAATAGTACAGAAAGAAAGCAACGTGATGCCGTCTTCCAAGAAATTAGGTGTGAAAATGACAAACTGCAGCTGGTTATGGAGTGAAGTTGTGTAAACAGCGAATTAAAAGTTGACTCGAAACGTCATGGAAAGGAGGTTGAAGATCGGTACGGAGTTGGCTGTGCCATGACGAGTAAGCACACACACTGAGGCAAGGAAGCAATGCTTGGTAGCATAGCTCAGTGATAAAGATTAACAAATGTCGCCGAATGAGAAGTTGATAGTTGAAAAGACACATGGTACTGCGCGCATGCTGATAGTCTACATCGAACTCAACGATGTTAAAAAAACACTACGATTAAAATATACTGTAGCTACAGAGGAAAGAGAGAACAGAGAAATCAACAGTTTGCTGCGGCACATCGTTAGGTTCTCACCCTTGATTAAAATTGGACAATTTGTCCAACATCGCTTCCTGGTACCCGTCCTTCACACTCTCCTTAATCGAATGTCAGTCAATTAACTTGCATTTACGGAGTCATTACCTCTTGGCAAATTATAAAACAAAACGGGCATGCATAACAGCATCATCCGAATCCAGATGGTTGCTCCAAAATGCACTAGTGGATTTGACAAAGTGGCGCCACCTGTAGCTGATTGCTGTATGATTGAGGTGTGTCCATAGCTGAGAAGAACAAGGAGGATTCCATGTAACACAAAACCCCATCCAACGTTAAAATGCGGTAATGAAATACGGTGATCGTGAGATGCGCACAGCTAGGAACAAATCGCAGCAGCTGTTAAATCATGCTAAGAAGAGGCATGTTTCGAAGGAGCTGTTCAGTTGCGACATAACTGTATTTATGTCACGTCAATAAAGACTATGAACAAGCGTCGCTCGATTTCACTTGGATCTGAACAAGATGACGACCGTCGAGAACTTAAACGCAAACTGACGAAAAGCTTGCGCAAAGACTGTGAGCGCCGTTTCGTCGGACGGTCGAAAGAGATGGAACGGGCCTTTTTAGGTGGAAAGAACAGAAAGCCTTTTTCCAATATCTGTGATTGTACTGACCATCGAATTGGTGTGAGACCATATGTGATAAAGGTGGTTCGCTTATCACCAATCGATCGCGCCGACTTGAACATTTTGAGGAATAGTCCAGCTGGCTTCAACCTGACCATATGATATTGCTTATGAAATATCTGCGGGGATAGCAAGGGCACGAGTTGCCTTTGCCAAACTACGTCATCTGTGGCGCCGAGAAGGCATTCGATTGTCGCTGAAGGGAAGTGTATATAATGCTTCTGCGCGTTTTGTTTTGCTCCATTTCTCGTAAACGCAGTTTTTTTGCAAAGAATAAGTCAACCTACTTGCTATGTTTGAACATCGTTTCCTCCGCCATTTACCGTGAAAACAAAGGTCGTTTGACGGTGAGTATTCTGGAAGACTCGGGATGAACGATTGTTTGGCCAACCAATCACTCTGCACAGCCTGCGACGGTTTGGTCACGTATTCCGCATACCACCTGAGCGTTTACTGTAACGGGCATTATGTACTGAGACCACCAACAGTTAGGCAAAACCGTGTGGTGGTCAGAGAACAAGGTGGTTACGGAATATGAAGACTCTGAATGTTCCACTAAGCAAGTTCGGTAGGTGTCCCATGCCTGGCTGAGTCCTCCAGACCACTCAAATCGTTGGGTAGAAACGTTCAATGAGATTACAGTGTCACAGTCAACGACGTACCTAAATTCATTTCATTTCCAGTTCTTCCCCTTGAACATTTTTTTATTAATTTTTAATCTCTTCAATAACTTCTTCTTCTTGAACATCCCACGTCACTGTTCAGGTGAGCGGTGGCTCAAACCACAGCACCTTCTGATCAAACTCAAAGCTGTTGTGATGATCGTGATGTGACACATAAACAAGTCACCCAAGGCTGAATGTATATGTCAAAGCTGGCATAATTAATCACATAAACGCAGACGTAGAAAAGCTGGTAAAAGGCCAAATGTGATAAGTGTAACAACCGTCGAAAGAGGTCGAGATTACTCACAAACAAGCGAGACCATATTTTTGTCCTTCAAATGGTCACTAAGTTATTGCGAGGATAACATTTGTAACCTCTCATGATAATGTTACCACAGGACATCAAAGAAATGAATGCATAAATCGACAGCACATAAAGCTGTAATTTTGAGAATAGTAAAACAAACTCTCTGAACAGATGTTCAAAATAACTAGCACAATAAAGTCGAGTTTACTCTCAGTTACCTTGCGTGACAATAACGTGAACAAAAAACTAGTTAAGAATCAGAAAAACTGATAATCAAACCCTAAATGTTTGGCTGAACTGATTACTAAAACTGATATACATCGAACTAGTGATCACTCACCAGAGGGTGATTTATTCAATCATTTCGAGTATAGTGGCATTATATCGAATGAGTAGTATTTTAAAAAAGAGTTTAACTAGGGTACAAGAACTGACGTTAATTCACTGGCAAGTGTGACCAAAAGAAGTGAACGAAACATACAAATGAATTGATACACTTTAGTGCCGCCACGTTCACTATCCGCACGCCAATCCTCCGGAAAAGTAACCATCAACGTGTTGTGACGTAGATTTCCAAGGCCGGCACATTGAGCCCTGAATAAGAAGAGAGTAGTAATGAAGATAGGCTACATAATTGCAGAAGTCGAAGAAGACAAAAATCTTTGACTCCACAAACCTGGTTACACTAAACGTGCTTATTTCTCGCAATAGAATAACACTTCTCAGGATACGGTGTTAAATCAATGGACAATTAAAAAAAGTTGGTACTTGATGGATAATGCATACATAGAGTGTAATGAAGCGTTAATGGGCAGGGCAAATAGTCCGGTGACAGTGTGCTGGATCAACAAAGAATGGTTAGAAAGGGAATAAATGTTGAGGCCATTGAGAATGAAGAACATAACAGGTTTATGGTGGTGTGAAAGAAAAGGACAAAATCAACATATCTAATATCCCCATGAAGTACTGCTAATTTGGTTGCCAAGATACATAGTATGTCATTGTGCTGAGGACGCCATAAAAAATTGGTTCCTTCTAAAAAAAGGTAACCATATAGCATTTGTTTCACGGACCATAGACAAATATTCCTTAAGACAAGACAAGGAAAGACAGATATTTTTCAAGTTTAAATTTAGCAAAGTGGTCATGCTAACAATGATAAATACCTAAACATCCTTGCAACAAAACCATCGTTTGTGTGCTCAAGGAATCAAATCAGTGTGGTGGAGGTATAAAAAACGAAACCGAAGATCGTAATTCCAAGGCTAACACAGTATTCGCAAATCTGGGACATCTCTAGGAACAGAACCATCGCTCTGAAGCTTGAGGGTGGTGTAAGTGCTGTGCTACTTTATCGATGCGAAAGTTTGCAGCCCAAGGTAAAAGTCGTCAACCGCCTTCAGGTATTCGACAATCAATATCTACGCTCGATTGTACGAAACGGGTGACACTGACAGGTAAATAACAAAGATGTTAGGAAACGAATATTTGGTGGTGATTCACAAATAAGTTCTTTTTTTTATCCTTAGATTTGTGCAGACTTAAATGGTTAGGCTATGTAGTAAAGATGTCAACTAGTCGTCTGCTGTGCCGAACACACTTTACCGAGGCTGCGGTCGAATGCCCTAAGGAGAGAGGTGAGAGGTTGATAATCTGACCTACAGAAATGAAGTCTGAAAAAAATGTTAGAACACAACAACTGGAAGATGCAAGCATTTCGTATTGACTCATCAGTACCAAATTTACAATAGCATGGACCAGTTTTTTATAGCAAACAATTCAGGGGGTTGATAATCAATAAGTGGGTTAAAATAAGTTACTAGGTCCAGGGAAGGGTCAAGTTCACAAACAGATTTTTCCGAACACAGAGAGCTAGCTTGAGGCGATTGATTGCCACGGCTTCAGCAAACCTCAGGGAGCTTGAATTGGAGTGACGCAACAGGATTCTGAATGCACAGGCTGGATCGATAGCATGACCAGTGGTCAGGACGTGTCTGGTGACTGATGAAACTGACCGTTTACGCGTTACAGCAACATTGCCGTTCTCTGGTAACACGGACTTTTGCATCCATTTGGGCAAGTAATACTTCGCTCTGGAGATCAGGCAACTTTCGATTCTGTCCATGTAACTTTCACCGCAGTTACATGTGAATTGGTAAACACAATGTAATGTGGCACCGATAGGCTGGTCTCCTTTGATTGAGGGCACTGGTAACTTATGGGTCTGAGAGAGTACACGGAGGTCAACCGCATCAAATTTTTGTTCGTCAACTTCTCAGTCGTTGTTTTGTTTGCCGCATGACGTGGTCACCCTTGAAGGGCAACTCTATGTAAACCCTCTTTTTCTATACAGTGATCACTTATTCGGACGGCAACTTTTGTCTACTGTGCCTTTCTATGAACATTTTTGGGTAACCATTAGATTTTAAGACAGAAGCGATCGAGTCTAGTTCCTCCGCAAAATTGTCGTGAGTACAGATTCGTCTTGTGCGTGCGAAGAGCGTATGTATTAATGCTCGTTTATGTTGGATCGGTGTGAAACTGTTGAAGTTTAGGTATTGACCGGACCATGTGGGTTTCCTATAGACAGCTCTTCTTATCGAGCCATCTTCTTGGCGACATGTGAGTACGTCTAGAAATGGCAGACAGTTGTTAGCCTTAAATTCATACGTAACCTTCAGGTTAGAGTGACAAGTAGTTAGGCGTTTCACTAGGTTATCTATCATCTGTTTGGATTGACTGAATATCAGAGTGTAGTCAACGTAACCCTTGTAGTATGACAAGCCTGCTAGCTCGGTAGCTAGCTCTTGCTTAATTTCTAACATGAAGAAGTCTGCCAAGATTGGACCCGGTGGGCTCCCTATGGCCAATCCATCTCTTTGACGGTAGGACTGTTCTAGAAAACAAAAACTGACGTTCTCAGTGCAGAGCAGCAAACCTTCTTTCAGTATATCGGTTGGTAGTGGCAACGTAACGTGGTTCGATTCGGCGAGCTCACAAATATTGTCAATCGTTTCATGCAGAGGGACGTTTGTGAACAGCAAGTGAACGTCTACAGAACATATCAGTTCATTAACAAGGTTAAGTTTGTCCAAGTCACCGATCAATTTCGAAGAATCTTTGATAGAATGTGCATGAAACTTTTGTTTCAGTGGCATTAGAATAGCCATCAAATAGAGAGCCAACTTATGGTATGGGAAGTTTGTCATTGCCAAAATTGGCCGAAGTGTCATCCCAGATTTATGCGCATTCAGCAGGCTGGGGTGTTGATGATCCACATGGTTTAATGAATGCAGTCATTCACCAAGTGGTTGGTCATCGTGAGTCGGATTCGTCTCGTGGGATGGACTTCCGGTGACACACACAGCAGATGACTGCCGAGTTTAGGTAAGATGTCAATTTACAGAATTTAGTGACGTAAATGGTTTTGTTATTTGACCGGATTACTTGTGAAGCAAGTGCACCCAATGACACACAGTGGTGAAAGCTGTAAAGACATTGTTTAGCTGTCAAAGCCCTCTGTTCACTTATAGTTTGGTTGTCTGTTTGTAAAGGTGTAGATATTTTGATGTTGAGTTTCTGAGTATGGACGTAGTTGTGTTTGGTAGTTAGGTCCTTTCCCTTTCTTTGTCTCTGTTTTCCTGGCCGCGACTTGATATCTTCTTCATTGTTGTATTGCATTTAAACAACAGCCAGAAACGCTGATATATTGGTGTCTACAATGAGGATGATGACTTAGCAAAATTGAGTGTAAAAATCTGAATTTGCTATTTAAAATAAAACGCAAGGCGCAGATGACTAAAATCAATTTCATGTCCTACATGTTTCCTGCAACCTGACTACGTGCACTTTAAGCGACTGTCATGTGGCTGCATAAGTCGAGAATGAATAAAATAAAACCACCGTGAACCCCCTTCGAAAATCCATACCACAATCTGTAACATCATAAACTGTTCGCCAGACTTATTTACTGTTAACCAGCAAAAGAAAAATTGTCAGTCACATGCTGATGCTCTTGCTGGTTACAACTGAGCAACCTGAAATGTGTGCAACTGGTTCCAATGGGTTGTGGTAATGACAACGTTCACATGCAAGTCATCGCGTCACAAACAGTTGGTCTTAGTGATCTCCAGGGAAGTGGCAAACAGCTGTTCGGGTGGTACTAGGTAGTATCATTACCTTTCGAATGGGGTAATAGTTACATAACTGTCCTTCGGGAGACAAACACTAGTGACAACCAAGTGAAATCATGTGTTCCGAAAAACCACACTGAACATGCAAGCGCCTTAAAACTTAAACATAACTGACATGTCACGATCGGCACAGACATCAGTCGAATGATTTGTGGTTTATCGATAATGTCGGCACGGATATATTCGTGCTAGATGGGTGCAGCAAAGACAAAAACAATAGACTCAGAAAACTACTGAGTATGTGACTGCGAAACCGGATGTTGGTTGAATGATTAAACACGCACCCGGATGTGAAATTGAACGCGAGAACATAGACAAGACAAAATATAGAAAGGTTGCGTTGGTTGCACCAAACATCATCAGTAATTTCATATTAGCCTACATTTGATATGTGTGCATATTGTCAGCCTGGTAAAGAACTAGTAGTCTGTAAACTCTATTAAATTGTGCGTCAAAAGACGACATGCAATAACGGTCAGAGAAATACTAGCACTTGTCGGATCAGAAGATATTATAAACGATAGTCGACATGTTAAAGAACTACAGGTAGTGATTTTATTAATCAAATTGAACGAACTCGATTTCATTATTCCCGCAAACTGAACACGAGATATATCATACACATCTAGACACTGAAATATTAACATTAATGATGAATGAAATGAAATGAAATATTAACATTAATGATGTCAGAAAACAATTGATTCGAACGTGAAACACACTACCGACACAGGTGAGAGGAACGGTAACAGCCATTAATGAAACAATTAAATTGAGCTTGGATGAAGGACAGTAGTTTGCCACCATTGTTTGACACCGTCATAATTATCCGAAACAAACTATGAACATATAACACGCATTCACCTGCGTTTGATGATATTGTAATATATTGGACACAGAAAGCAATTCTGAAAGACTATCGGCAATAAGTTCCCAGATTACAAGTTTAGCGTTGTAATATGAGTTACACTGGCAAAACTGACAAATACTCGACTGCTAAGCGAAAACACTATCGAGTAATTGTATTAACTTGGTTCACAGGCGGAAAGAACAGCAGTATAGGCTAACCGGTTTGTTTATTGCAACCGTATATGCTGATATGCTGCACAAAATTCAACAGTCATCCGGAATATTTCTTATGTGAGTCAAAGTTTTAAAGCTGAATTCAGTGACGGTTGGTTAAAAAAAAGTAGCAGAAAACAGTGAAAACGCCTTTATAATTCCTGTTTCAAGTGTTCACCTAAACAGGTTTATAACCAAAAGTAATCGAAGTCAGGAAGGAAACTGTTTTAGAAACAAATATAATTGTCCTGAGTATCAAGGAATGACAGTCTAATTTGTAGAAAATAGATCACAGTTATCCAAAAGGTCAATATGTTTAAATAATTCGGAAACAACCACGAGAACCATTCGCCAAAAATGTGAATAAAGTTTGACAAATTAACAGGTGTTTTCCTGTAAAAACATTATTCCCGTGGTACAAAAATGCATTACATTTGAACTTACATATTTTTCATCCCCTCACTAACATTTGACGCAACAAGTACTTCAGGAAGACCTTTGATTCGATACTGACGAATGAGATCACCCAATATTTGTTTGGCTTTCATTGCATCCTCTTTACGATCAAACACATCACCTTCCAGGATAGAGACCACAAGTGTGAGACCTGCCAATAAGTGCATGTATAAGTAACAATGAAAAAGAATCGACAGTGTTTGGTAAAAAGTGATTAGGAAACCAAAAGATGTTGTCAGTAGGCTCGGACTCAGAAAACCACTTACCATGACCTGCTTTCAACTGATAAACCAGATCCAAAAGATGATCGTGACGGACCTGGAGATTTTGATCCAACGGAATGTAGACCAGAATTTGGGGTCGCCAATTTTTTACATGAATTGGTTTGTCTCCAAGCTTTAAAATTGCTCTTTTAGCAGCAGACATTTGTAATCCTCTGGTGGCATCTCCCCACTCTTTGGAGGCCCTAGAAGTGATAATCAAGAAGAGGCATCAATGGGTTTGTTGTAGAAGGGTCATGAGATTTGTAAGTCAGTTTATGACTGGTTACTTCGTATGGATGTTTTTTCAATCATCATTCAAGTTCTCAAGATATTAAAAGAAAATAATTCCCGCTTCATAAAGCGTGTGTCTATTCAGGCAAACAAATCAACAATTCAACCAATTTGTATAGGTCAGTTCAAAGGCTTTTTTACTTAAAGATGACAGTCCTTTCGTGGATTCAAGCAACGCATTTTTTAAACAATACACGTTGATAAACATAGTGCAGGAAAAACTGTAAACGTTACCGGACCCTAGTAACAAAGAATGTGATTTCTGTTTTGTTGTTTCAAATATCAGTATCCTAACAGTAAAAAATGCAATAAGAAGAAAAAGAAATTTGACTGTCATTACTTCCTAACGTTGTCAGAGGGCACCAACAGCCTTTTTCTGGTTGCATATGTACACCACTATTGGACGCAAACTTTTGGAAAATCAACCGTTTTTCTTAACGAATTAAAACTGTTTACGGTGAAAAAAATTCCAAATCACTTTCACAACACAACATACAACGAAATTTTACTCGCGTATATTAATACTACAATGCAAATGAGCGTTAACATTCTGAATTAAGGTGGAGAATTAAACACTGATTTTTAGGTAAATATACCTGTCTTTAACTGCACAGTACTAGACTTAATAATAGACATCATATCCGAACCAACAGAACCAACTTCGAAATACAACGGTTGTCAGTACAAGTAGATGGAGCGCACGTATGAAAATCACTACCTTTGCTGTGACACTCAACAGAAAGTGAACAGGTCAACGTGTAGATCGTGAAAACATCACCATACATGTTTGAATCTTTTGTGAACTCTGATCAGCTGGTGAATAACCGAACTCTTTATGCCATATTCTCAAATAACACGCCAACCTCGTCAACCTTCGATCTAAACCAACAGTCACAAAGAACAATAAAGATGATGTGCACATTCTTTTTCAAACTAACAATCCACAAATATTGTGGAGTGTGTGTACAAAAGCAATCAAGCGCTAACAAAACCTCAAGTAATACTAACTCCGGAAAAGCAACAGTTCAGGATAATATATTTCCAGAGACCCTTGTAGTGAGAGTAACGAGAATTGGAGCGGAATTCGTCCATCTACCAAAAAGTAGAAAACTCCGTATGTGATAAATTCCTGAGTGTCACACTGTTGGCGTTAGTGAGAAGACAGGAGAAGCGTGGTTGAACGAAGCAAAATAGTGAACAGATCACTCGCGTGTGATTAATCGGAACGAAAAACGAAGCGAGAAAATTGAGTTGAAGGTCGAGTAGGACAGTTCGATTTGGGAACTGTGTCACAAAATTATACCAAGTTTTCTCATTTCAATACGTTCAACGAGGCAAATGTCAATGGCGTGTGTGTGTGTGTGATTAGAAGCGAATGAAACTAACGAAAACATTGGGTAAGATTTACAGTACATGAGGTTCTGGTTTCAGATAATACAAACTATATTTAATTTAAGATTTGACTGAAGTGTTATGTCCTGTAGTACGTTGTTGTATGTCAGCGGTAATTGGAAAAGACGTTGCAAGGTAGTACTGTTGTATAACAGGCAGTTTCGTTGTGAGTAGTATACTGCTCATAGGCGACATTCAGGAATAAAAGATCAAGCCCCCAACGCCAGGAAGACGACGGATCCGAAGAGAGTACCGGAATAGTGTGCACGTGCTATGGGTAGATGACAACGTACTGCTACCCAATGTATGTAAATGCACATCAGCTGTGCAAATGAATGTACGCGTTTGTGGTCTAAAGTTTAACATGATGTCTATGGGAGTTCCTTTAAAAAACGAATTTGCAGGCCAAACGTCCTTTACGGTCACAAAAGTAGTACGATAGGTTATAGACTTCTCACTAGTCTTTATAGGAATCAAATAGTAATACCAAATGTATTCAACGAATGTTATTTGGATTTTTGACATGATAGAAATATCCACAAGTCTTGGTACAGTACTAACACTAATTCCGTTACATCGAAGCAATCTGTCAAGCCCGTGGGTGAAAGGTCCACACAGCTAAAAATATTTTTCCTATGCTCCTGATGACCAATAACAGACTGATTACCAATCACATATGTTTCACATAATGAGAGGAAAAATTTGCTTCTGTCTCTCAATCCAATCACGTAAGACAATACAAAGACTGAACAATTGCGAGTTCTGATTATTACCATAAGAAAACAGATTTAACCAGGAGCTGAGCTGAAAATTCCAAACGTTAGTGCACAACAGCCCGGGAATGAAACAACTGAACAACCAATTAAAGGTATATGCACTGTTGTCGAGCGGAGCTCACAGCGTACGAAAACCGGCTGAGATCAATGCAAAGATATGTCATCAGTCATGCCGTCAAACATCACGGTTGTACAAAAAAAATTGCCGGTAGACGAGCAGGGACACAAACAAGCAAAGTGGTCAATAAACACACTGAAGTGCGAGCTAACAAAACTGAATGGATGGTTGGTTTAGTATGAAAGAAACTCGCTGATAACTCTTGACAAATGAAACTAGATGGGCGCGCAAGCAATGAATCTATCAAACATGCTGCACTTGTATACTATGTATGTTCTCATGAAACCTAACAGAGTATTTTGGATTTGAGCGAAACAGTAAACCAAACGTGGGACAGAGCAAAAATGTACTACAGGATCAAGTGAAATATAGGGTACCCGGAAAGCGCTGCTGGTTCCGACTTTAAGCCAGACGGAAATCGTGTCCAGAAAAGGGCAGATAGTGAGAGCTCAGCTCCAATCGGGAAACTGAAAACATTCCACAAAACCTAAATTTTCAAGGCTTCAAGAATAGAATCTGGAAAATACCACAGCGACTTCGGTGCCATTTTTAACCCAACCTCGATCATGCGATTAAGGCCGAAAGAGACGACAGGAATTCACAAACCTTATCCCAGCCATCGAACTCTACATGATAGGAAAGGTCAATTCCGACAAATTCATGGAAAAACTGTGCATGCAGAAGCAGTGCACATCCAACCTATCACCGAAAGGTTCCATTAATGCCGAAAGTAAACAGGTGCTGCACGGGTCCTGGTTAGTTGAATACCCATTTGCCGGACAAGTTATCGGAGACGATAAAACTATCCAAATTAATTAGGTAAAACCTTCGACAGAAAAGTAAGGATAGATGAATATCTAAAGTATTCACTGGTTGTACGCGGACTGAGATACTGCCAGGAAGTCCGGACCTAGACAGCAGTATGATTAAGGGTTTTAATGAGTGCCTTTATGTCAAAATCTTTTGCTGCAAGGCAGCGGATGAATGACAGTTTACTAAAATCCATACTTTCTTCAGGAGAAGATGCCAAATTTTCCATTTCCCAACCCGCAGGACCAGAAGACTGTGGTTTGTCAGATCCCTCCCAATCGACTTTTCTGGTACGTCAATGTGATCTTCACCCTGCCCAGTTTGTCCCAATAGGTCATCAAGAAACCCGGGCAGTCATACCGCGTCGGGGTCCAGTCTCGTTATAAAATCAGAAATCTACGTAAAAACGTTTCTTTGAACACTTTCATTTCGAATGGCCATCTTTTAAAAATTGTATACAGCTGGGGTAATTAACGCACATCAGAGTATCAGATGGGCGCACCCCATAGAACGCGTTAAATCCACAATTGGCTCCGAATACTTGCCGTTCGAACAACCAATAAGCATCGGTCCAGATGGCCAATCCCTATTTCTACGGGATTGTGAAACCATATGAGTTCAATAAGATATAAGTTGGATGATAAAGACTTGTGAAAAGCACCTAAGTAGAAAACGTGGCGGGAGGTGTAATCTGATGAACTTGCCTGCGAATCAAAATGAATAATGCCTTCAGTTCGCACAAAAGGCCACTATAAACACAATATTTTACTGATCTTCAGCAGTGTATACTGTGGTTGAGCAATGTTCTAAACTAAGTTGGTGCATAACGGCTGAATCGCATTTGCGTCTCACTCGACCCACAAATCGCCCAACCATTATCGTCCAAACAGACAGACCGTTCATGGAATGAACAACACATGATAAAACTCGCCATCATCACCAGCCGCAAAGATAGCAATAAAAATGAATGACCGGCCTTATGGTGAGCTCATTCAAAAGTTGGATTTTTCCGGCAAACTTAAGTACTACATCAAAGTTAAACAGATAGCTGACACCTGCTGCTTACAAACAACAAACAGCAATAAATAAACACTCCTTAATCAATAGGCGATATAGATCAGCAAGTCGCATTTCCTTTTTGTATGTTGGTCGAGGTTTCACGGACAATACGGTGTTGATAGGACAGACCGTGTTAACGATGCAAGTAAACTGGCTAATAAACATTTAACTTCCTACATCATCATCATCATAAACAACAATACACCAGTGGTTCACACTGATGCTCAAGTGCCACACAACTACGAAGAAGAGAAAAAAGCAAAACCTGTATAGGAAGAGAGAAGATAAAAGAAGTGAAGGGGGAGGGGACCTAAGCACTAAAAATAGCTACGTCTATATTCAAACATACAACACCAAGGCGCCTACACCTTGCAAACAAATAACCAGGCTGTAGGTGAAAGTAAGGTGTCATTGAATGTATTCACTTCACAGACAACTTGGACAAACAACGACAGCATTCACAACACTGAGTTCGATTAGCCGCCATCTCACCTAACGTATCCACCCACCAACTCAGTGAGTCACGGGGGCCCTAGCCTGGGATACGAACGCGATCTACAGTGGTCAACACCTTCGTGAACGATTACATTTGTCTACGCCAGGTCATTATCCGTCTACCTTGCGCCGATCGACGGCATTGTCGGCAAACAGTGCTCGGTGTGGCAGACGACTAGCTGGCATCCTTAACACATGACCTAAACATTTAAGTCTGTGCAATTTCAAAATATTCTAATGGATCAAATTGTTCTTCGTGGGATCAGTGAAGTCACAAAACCTATTACAGTGAATACTGAAACATGTTGAAATCACGTCCAACTCGACAAAAAGGTGCAATTGAATATGAAGAGAAAACACTACCAAGGTCATTATCATTATGGTTAACACTGTAATCATCCATATTGGTTTACGGCCAACAACTATCGCAAATTAAATTTGAATCCACAGTCTGTAATGATTAGTTTTATTACCTTAACATTGCCGTGTTCTTGACAAAATAACATTCAGAAGGGCGAACAACGGTTTAAGTGTGTAAAGCATGACAAATCATCGAAAACCGCGAAACTTACAAACAACGACAGTAGTCAACCAAATAATTTCAAACGAAGCGAGAGAGGGCTATTGTAAAATGACCCCAATGAAAAGCATACATGGGACCTGAATGATCTACTTTGCATGTTTCACATTTTGCACAAATAGGGAAGAAATAAAATCAAGATGCTAATATCCAACATCATCAACTTACCCGCGGTATTCAATGTATTTGTATATGGCCCCGGCAAGTGCCCAAGCTACGATTGTATAGTACCAGCTTGAGATGAACATCAAGGCAATGCACAAACAGAATCCGATCAGGGATAGGAACCTAAAACATAGAATGTACACAATCGGTTAAAATTAAAATAGAGCTAGAGACCGGCACAAACGTAATTTCTTTGGAGGACGCAAACAAAATAGCAAGTTAATTCAACATCAAGTCATTCATATAAAAACCAGACGCAAATAAGTGATGCTCATCGAATCAAAGCAAGTATATACCAAAACAGTTATATCCAAATAGAAACAGAGTTCATTTGTAATCACGCACCAGTGAGAACAACGAAATCGTGGTCTCCAGCTTGGTTCTCGGACAAATCCATTAAGCATGGTTGCCAAATTCACGAACCCGTAGCACATTAGAAAGAACCTAATCCAAAAAAAAGAGAAAAATAATTTGACAACTTTAGCCAAACGTTTTCCACTGAATGCTATCAGTGAGTTCGAAAGATTATATGTGAGGGCGACAGTGTTCAATCGTTTTCAAGTGTCTGCGTTTCACGAAAGCATTCACCGTTTTGGTATCCACCAGAAAACTTGCAAATAAACTTCACACCGCTTGTTCAATCATCGACCGTGAAATGTGATCAAATAAACAGGAAAAAAGTGAAATGATAGTTGAAGAAGAAATTAGCATATAAGAACAAACAAGAAAAGATACGACCATTAGGGCACTTTGTGAGAAACTGACTTTTCAAAAGTAAGACAAATTGGCAAAGTTATTACCCTTACTTTGCAAGTGTTATAAATATATTTATCGATCTAGCTTTGAACACAACATCCAAAACAACTACCCGGTCAGATTTAAATCATCTCCGTCGAATGTGATATGGAAATGAGAATAACTGTCTAGAAGGATAAGAATGGTCGAGTCCAAGTTCAGAGGACTGTTCGCTAACAGGAAAGCGTTTGGTCCATGTTCTGAGAAAATAACAACTAAACAGTAACAATAGGATGACAATGCACCACACTTCAGCATTATAAAATTTGTCAAAGCTAAACAACATATGATGCAAAAGAACAAGAGAGCACCACCCCATTACTGAAAACATAGTTTGAAAGTGATAAAAAAGCGGAATTTAGGTTTCAGATTAGTGAAAGGTAACAGCAATCTGCGAGGTCTGAAATTGGCAGAGGGGGCTCAACAAACTTGATTAGGGACAATTAGTCAGACTGTGTTCAGAGAACTGTTAAGAAAATAGACTAAAGCGCACTTTGCAGAGTTGGGCTCAAACGCTCGTTTCCCTAGTTTAATACAATGTAGACGTCACGTCCATAAACACCCGTAAGACGAGGGGACATTGAATAGTGATAGCTTACAATCTGAAATCATAGTTGAACAAAAAAATGACTATCCTAACCATTAACTGATTAAGATAAGGGTGTGTTCTGTCAGCCCTGTAGGAGTTTGACAATTACATCGGTTAGCCAGTCTGTGAGAAAAATAATTTCTTTAGTACATACACTTCAATACAAGTGCATGAGTTCAAATCGGATTGTGCCGTCCCAGAAACAATGAGTCCATGGTCGAGAGACAGATGGAGTGTATGAGATAACTAGCTATACATCGATAAAGAGAACACAAAATACCTTTAAAATATGCACGAAAACTGTTCAATAGAAAGCAATCTGCAAGTTCCTATGGCCACTGTGTCGACATTCAAGAGAAGTATGCTTTCCGATTTACTACACACAGGTTGCTGTGAAGAACACAATTCAACAGATTTCTGTGAAATATCAACAAGATATTTCTGTCATCATCTTCCCATATGTACACACAATTTGCGTTTACACCGTTTACAGCACAAGTAGGTTTTCAGAGAGTAAACGCTTATCCTTCAGAGGTTAAAATGTCACTAAAACTGCGTTTGTTCAAAACAGCTTTTGTACCACGATACTAGACGATTTAAAACAAACAGAAATAATTCTGTCCGTAACCCTACCCGAAACAGTTCCGGTCATTCTTCTTTTTGGACGGAATGAGCCCGCACATATTAATCATTCCCATATGGTTTAAAAGCCGCATTTTTAAAATGCTATTAGCTCTGGAAACGCGAAGAAACGGAAAAACCCAGATTTAAGCTTTCTGATGTAATTTGACAGTCAGTCGTGCTTTGCAGCTGACGCTTACCATATCGGTTCACAAGTTATGTGACTTAACAACGCATATCATAGATTAAAAAAAAGATACATCTGTAAATCCGTTTGATCGTTTCCAAAAATAAGGCATATTTTACAAAAAGTAGTATCAAAACCCGTGGCAGGGCTGTTATTGCTCGAACCCATTAGAAAGTTGAACAGAGATGGCTATAAAAAAATTTCGTTTACAACAACATGCACATCGGTAAACTAATAAAACTACTTTACAATGCGATGCACGGTAACGTCGACGAGCTCTGAGATTATTGTACCAGTTGAAATTACATCGCTGAGGATTTACTCACCATGTTTGAAGAGCAGTCAGTTGACTGAACATGCGTGCAAAATCCTTTGTGGATGTCCACCTACCGAACTGTGACCTAAGTCAGTAAGTTAGTTTAAACTAAGCACACACAGATAAACAACATGTTCTGAATTATAAATGCTGAATTAAACGCTGAGCTCACAGATGGTATTAAATGACAAAAACTGCTATATTCTAGTTGAACTACCCAAAACCACTATGTCAATTTGCATATAACCATTTGCAAAATTAGCTCGTTCGAACAAGTTTATAGTGTACAATGCATTATAATGACAGCGCTACCCTCAAAGATACTGTGGCGAACGTGTTCTATACGATTGTGTTGGCTTTCGTATAAATTCCGAGGTCATGGAACGTGAAGATTTTATCAGCTTTCACAGAATAATTAACAACATTAAGAATAAATGCTGACTCCACACAATATTGCGGACTCCGGAATGGTATTTTTGTGTAACAAAAAAAGTTTGTGCTGTAGAAGGATACGGGTATGATCCTTCGGTTAGCTTTGTTACAATAGTTTAACCACACAAGAACGAACAACAGCATCGTCAGTTCTACACACTTGACCATACCTATGAATAGCAGAACAACCACAATATTGAAAATCTGCTTATCCAGAACTTTCTTATTTCGTAGAACGCTATAACTGCTCATTACCAACAAGTATAAATGAAAGGTAATGGACAAAAAAATAAAAGCTACTCACATTGTGATCAGCGGCGTCAATGAGTCAATCGAGGCAATAAGCATGCCAACTTGTGCGATGCAATAGGACAAGATTTGTGCACGAAGTGGTTCACCTCTTCGAGTGGTCACTTTAAACACGCCCAAAAACGGCATCACGTTGTCCTGTGCAATCGCTTGAAGTAGGCGAGGTGCTCCTAATAACAAAAAAGGGGGAAATTTATCGTGTACACGTGGTGTGTGCATAAATAAGTGTGAACAAAACGTTTGATCGCCAGTTGTGAATTTACAACAGATAATTTATCCGTTGCAACATGCGGAGCTTTTGTTCTGATCTCAATAAAATTGAAGGATGACGCAAAACAGATTGCGTGTCGATAATATATGTACATATGCATCACTTAAACTGACTGAATAGAATATTTATCTGCTCAAAAGAGAGCGGGTATGAGATCCAAAAGTGGAACAGACAACCAGTGTAAAAAAAACAACTAGCATTCACCAACTAGTCACACATTTTACATTACAAACGAGCGTTCGAGTTAGCATAATCACCTGTAAGCATACACAGACAGTTTGGCATACATTCGAAAAACTGTTGAAGGATAAAACACGAGAGGTCAATAGAAATCACGTGATAATGTGAACAAGTGAAGCATCGGATGGAAATGAGTAAATATAAAAAGTCAAATTAAAATTTTTCCAGTCTCAGATTTAAAACGGTGCTCATTTGTAATACAATGCTAACTAATATTAATAAGAGGTGGATGATGTTTTGACAATTGCGTATACTTGTTGAAAATAAAACATCGATTTGAATGTCAAGTTTAAATTCATTCAACATTAGCACCGTTACTGTATTGCGATTCAGTATCGCAAAGAATACCATCCGCGTGTGAACGAAAACGAAGCCAAAATGAGTGACTCGGAGGTTAAATAATTTTCGAGACAGTTTAGTTTTGAAACAACTAGAGATCTAGTTTCGTTAAAAAATAATCCGTCGGTCAAGTATTGCCAAGAATGTGTTTATCACAATGAGTATGCTTGAGATGAAACTTAATATGAGCCGATATTTCTTACTGTTTAATTTAGGCTAGTCACTTTTGTATAGGTTTTTAAGATTGAGTTAGTTCAGTAGGTAACAGTAAAATATGTCAGCTAGAGACGAGCATTTTAAAACAGATTATGCAACTAAGTTGGTCAAATCGAACTGGCAGATCATACGATCTATAAAAACTAAATATCTAGAAGCCAAAATCTAGGCAGATCTGTGAAGACAAAGAAGTTCGAGATAACAAAAAAGTATTGTCTGCCATAACAAACAACTTTTCAAGGAATCCAAAATAAATAAGTAGAGAATCACGAAACGCAGAGACAGAATAAAGAGGAATGCAAGGTCAAATATCCACTCCGAATGTGAAACCATAATTGATAACATTTGTTTTGATCGTAATAATTTTCGTCATGCATTGTGCCAGCGTATACACACGATTAAAACCTATCCACAACTGACGTATGGTCTTGTTGTTACGCAGGATATAAGCATATATATCCAAATGAAATTAAAACAAACCAGTAAGTCATCTTATTTACCATTCTCATGACAAACACTCAGGGATACACTCTTCCTAATAGATTGCATACGCATCAATTGAGTGGAAAGTGATGTCGGTAAGAGGTGCGGTTGTGTGTGTGTGTGTACGACCAAGTATTGAAATGAAAAAACTCCCATTGCGTTGGTATGTACTGATTAGTAGAAACGAAAAGATCTCGCATGCGCGTCATTTTTCAACGTATTACATAAACTGACAAACTTGTGCTTATTGTTGACTAGTGATAATATTGTCAAGTGAACATTCTGTTCAGAATCGCACTAACTGAACAATCTACGTAATTTTACAAAATGTAGAACTGATGTACAAAGGAAGAGGGTCAGCATTTCACTCAGAAAAACGTAATCGAATGGATAACCAGTGTAAGATAACTGTAACAATTTAAATCAGAATGCTTCCGGTTAATAATATCATTAATACTTAGTGGACTGATTGAGAGTATCATCGATTTTAGTTTCAATAATGATCCTGATTTAAATGTAACTAAAGACCAATAAAGATTAAAATAAGAGATTGTTAGAACGACCAATTAAATTTCAAGAGAAATATAAGGTGTTTAATGAGACACAACCTGAAGTTTGTCCTGGTTATGACAGATTGGTAGGATGCTATCCGCAATAAGTGGATAATTGAATAAGTATTGTTTGAAAATGCTATTTAGTTGTATGCTTTCATTATATTCGAATGTTTCAGTAGACAATTGAAACCAGATGACACATCTCTGTAAGTAAATACTGTTTAAGAAATATATGTGAAAAATGGAATGGAACGGCGACTAAGAGTAATATCAAAAAGAAATCAAAGCAGAAGAAGAAGAATTGTTCCCAAACACAGTGGATGTGCGGAAGATGATGAATCAGTATGGTAGTGAACGTCAAATATACGCCTGACAATCAATAAAGTCTGAGGTTGGTATGTAATCGGAATGAATAGCCCAAGTAGTCCGGTCACCTTCTGAAAAGGTGCTGCTAGTTTATCATTCATTTTAGACGTAAAAGCATCCAGTCTGCCAACGAATCATTCCCTGCACATATATGCAACATGGCATAAAGTGTATGATGTAGAATTACCATAATGTTTTCATAGACAGAATGCTATAGTAACAGGGGTTTCAGTGTGATCACACTTCCTACTGTACCATATTCAATCGATCAATGAGAGGAAGAGTTTAAAATTTGCAGACAGATGTTGACATTCTTAACGTACAAGTTCAGTGAGAGCTACCCCTTGCCTGTCAGGGAGACTTCGAGTAACAGGTTCCCGTATTCGGTTGTGTCTATCGATAAAGCCTTCCCACCGTTGACTATACTGCAACATTTCTGTGAGCAAACCGATCTCGAACAGGCGAACAACTATGTCTTGCGGAAAATGATAACTTTCTAGCCTATACGTGCTCGGTCGTTCTTGTCGTAAGACTTGTGCAGTGCAGAAACTAGTCAGTTCAGATTAGCTTCCAAGACAGATTTCTCCAATGTTCAAACATCTGTCAGTTCACATGCGGCCTTCACAGCTGCGTCCATTTGGTACACCATGTTGTCCATTGGTATTGAAGACTTAGGGAACACAATATTTATGCATAAAGAAGTATCACAAATTTTATGTGGACCGTGCTTTTAATGACGCTGAGAAAAAGTTCTCAAACACCAGATCCAAAAGACATGCCAAAAGTTACTCGAAAACTGAAACCTTCTTTACAAAATATATATATATATATAGCAATAGTCTCATAAGATTCGTACGAATGGGTGCGGTTAATTCTTTCGAACTCAACTATACTTCTAGTAAACAATTGGTTATCTGTACTACTGATTTGGCCAATGTCTCTAAGTTATCAAACTGAAATTCTCAACATGTACATATTCAAACGTCAGCTCAAGGGTATCGTAACTAGTATTTAAATGCACTTAGCTTATATCAAGAGGAATCGCTTTCGGATTAAATCAGTATGAGCGATACATCTACATCAACTGTTTTCCATATATCTTAACGTATTAACGTCGAACAGCCTACGTTTCATTCTCGTTTCCCCTGAGGTGGTACAAAGTATCTAAATTAAACTAACTTTATGTCCTAAAAACAACCGTTCATGAGCCTCAAACTTCTGAGAACTCATCAAAGAAACACTAATATCTTCCTCCTGTTCATTACTTTAACCTCGTGGCACCGATAACACAATAAAGAATACCAGCATTTACTGGTTTTTGCTTATTAACACCAAAGCTAAATATTTATATCTCCAGTAACGTCATGAGGTAAAACAGAGATTATTTTATATTATAAAGCACGTATCATAAAGGATTTGATAGCGTCCTCATCGTGATGCACAGTTCCAAGCTAATTTGTTATCACTGTATTCACGAAGAGATTGAACAAAAAAATTACGAAGCCTAACAACTGTGTAGATAGTAAAAAAACATAGATAACTCATTGTAAACAAATTGGTTGTTAGAAAATCTAGTTTATTAACTAAACAGTCAAGCGTGATGGCACCCTACTTGAGTCAATCGTCACACCTACATCAGTGGATGAAGTTAAGTACAGACAAAATGCCGAAATCCACAACACGTCGGCAAATGTTCACATAATGCAGACATCCCAGTGGAACAAAACTGTTGTCGACCTCTGACCGACTCGACTGTTGTTCCGTGTACAAGTAAACATGACAACAGACGCTAGGATAAGCGTATACGGCCAGTCTTTCTTTTAATTGTGACTCCTCCACTATCAAATTAACTACAACCACTTGTCGAATCATTTGTTGAACACTGTAGGACGGGGTTTTCGACAGTAGCCTTGAGAAGAAAGTTCATTATGTACCAAAGTGTAAAAAGTAGCCGGCGAAATTATAAAGACATCTCTGGTGCCCGCACACCGTTATCAGTTCATAATGACACCAGGTGCATTGCGGACCAGACACGCGTCGTCACGTAGTCGGGATTGTGATTTCCAGATCGCGCTATCAGTATTCTGGGCGTAAAATAACTGTCATGTAATTAAGTCCAGTGCACTGGCACTATGTAAGTTATGCCACAAAAATGTTAACTGACCGGCTTAGAAAGATGCACTATTCTGGCGTTGCGATAAATGGTATCTAACAGTCCTGTAAGAAGTAGCTATACCTTCCTGATACACGACAAATTAATTAGGTGTCACTCCGCAAGAGATTTACGGTCCCTTGGTAATTTGAAGAAATAAATCGGAAAATGTTCTAAAGCCTAAACATAAGTACCACCGAGCTGACGTAGACTTTAAAATCCCTAAAAGAGGAGTAGAAAAGTAAATGTTTGCTGAATCAGAAGTAGATACAACCTTAGGGCTGACAATCGCGTCTTTTTTCGGATTTGTCAATGGTAACTTGTTCGCGTCAGTAAAATAAATACATTATCTAGGTAGGTTCGATGCATAAAGATATCAACGGTATGATGTCTTGAGGGAAAAAGCACTACGACGGTAGGAAATTTGAAACTTTCTCTTTTCAGAGAAAAAGTTTTCATACTCTTGGCATGAAATGGACGGAAAACATGTAAAGTGAAGTGCTAGTCACACGATGACTGATTCACACAAAGACCACTGGCAATGCGACTTAGAAACCACAGTATCAACGAAATGGTTGTGCGTATCCAGTTCACAAAGAGCCTGATGTTCAAGTGAACAAGAATAACGATAGGCCAGCGAATCGCCCTAAAGGTGCATAGCAACCTGGGATGGTCGTGTAATTTCAGTGCACAATTCGTTTGCTACATGTTCCATTCATTCAGATTTCCAATGGCATTTGCTCGTTTTCTTTTTTTCCGCCGAAAATGGTTGTTGTTGACATGTGAATGAGGTAAATATTTTTAAGGAAAGAGATGATCGCTCGATGAGCTGTAATCGACACTTGATTCATTCGTCCTGTTATCACATTATTGTCTCCAAATCTGTTCTCACTCCACGCTCTTGCAAGTGTTCATTCATCCAGTTCGTTTTACCGAATCCATGTGACCATATGCCGATTATTTTTTTTTTAAAACCATTCGACAGATAAGAAATCCCTATCGACGCAACTTCCCCATGAATCTCACATAGGTAGCATTCAATGTACATAATAAAACCGCTTTTACGTTCAGGGTTTGAGTCATAGCTTAGAAATTGAATGTGACTGAAATACGTAGATGAATAGCTTCGCATACCAAAAGTTTATAGTTCCCGAGAAAAACTAGGTTGCAATTGGCAGATTATGCGTTCTTATTGCGTTATACTTCATGTTAGGGATGAGTAGCCAGATCAACAGGAGGCAACCAAGGGTGAGACATGAGCCAAAGCAGAAAACCCTATCAACAACGTTAAGCATTCGAGGGTACAAGATAGGATAGAAATATCCTACCAGACTGGTACTTGTGGTTTCATAACCGACATTTACCAACACCATGTGAACTATTCTGTTATCAAAGCTTCAGGATTTTAGAATGCAGATTTTTGGTGTAAACAAATAATTTGACAAAAATAAGCAGGGCGGCAAATGTACTAACGTCGTGACGAGTAATTACAATCTACCAGCCAACAAATAAATGACCCTTTCGAATGCTAACATAACATAACAAAGACCAGGCTTAAGGACGATTTTTAATACAGTCAAAATTATTTTTCATATAAGGAAATGTGCGGTCTCGAAATTTTAAAAAAATCAGTTAACAATAATATGCTCAAAATTCTGTGACCCAAATGAGTACTACAACTATTATCTACTAATTCTCAAGCACAAGCCGGGTGTTTTGAGCTTAAACTTTTGAGATCAATCCTTTCGTTCGCGGGGGGTTAAAATCTGCAATTTAAATGCTAAGTCCGCTGAAAGCTGAAAACCAAGGCTCTTCATAATGCTCAGTTTGGAATAGCAAACGATACGTCGCATTAGTGTACGAGTCAGATCGAGGGATGAGGAAATACACACAATGTGATGAGTGACTACCAGATGGGTGAAAATGGATTAAAACCAGCTCTGTCAGTCTGTAGAATGCGAACACATCACTATCAGTCGCAATGATACAAACAAGTACAGACGTGCATGAGGGGAGAACAAAACATATTCACATTCCACTGTTCATCAACGACTCAAACTCACAAGTACTACTCAAGCTGCATACATCGTTCAAAGCTAAACAACTAGAACGTGGCAAACGGTCGGCAATCGTTTGACGAAAATGAGTTTTGTAAGCAGAAGACAAAAAGTGACAGCAACTCGTCTAACATGCTTTTGTTCCGTTTTAAAGCGGATCAGAGAGTGCCGGAACAAACGACGATATACAGTTTTTTGTAATGTGGACGATTAAAAAGTTGAAATGTTCATCAATTCTACAAGTTATGTGAGTAATATTTTAAGACGCAATAAACATGAACAACGGAAAAATGCGATTGAGATATTAGGTTACCTGAAAGCTGATGAAAGCTTTATATTACAACAGTGCCAGGTGAAAGTAGGCTAAGTAGAATGCACAGGACAAAAAAGTTGGTGTGATAGTGCTCACTTTAGGCACAAACACGTGTATGGTAGGAATACAAGCAAATAGTCAAACCAAGGCAAGGAAACAGAAAAATAAGCCGGATTGTTGTAGAACCTATTCGCTCAGTACAACTAAACCTGCCAGTACCGTCCCGTACATCTAGAGTAACATGGTCTTTCTATCGGACTTGCCAGCGAACGATTCGATAGACAACACCTCCAGTAGATTGAACAAAACGAAGTGTCTTATCCGAACGTTTTCAAGTAAGTAAAATAGAGGTAGAAATGAACATTCATCTCATCTTTTCACATACATTGTTTTGCTTAAGTGAAATTGGTTGGAAATTATAGAATTTTTCACCCTACATTTGGCTTATTCGATTACGATGTTCTAAGGTATTTGATCAAACAATAGTTGTTGACATAATCGAAATTGATCAAAATGGTAGATGGTCACACACTTTCCGGTCAATTTATCCTGTTCTTCAAAGTGTTCAGGAGAACTCGCTATTTTCTATCCCATTAGATTAGTCGGTTAGCCCTTCGTTATCAAATTTGCTAGTTATGGGAATAGTGAAACATTTTGTCGTGTTAAATAGTTTTGTTTGTCAAACTCTTCTCCTTCTGGCAACCATAGTTTGCTGGATTATCAATCTGTTTGTTCTCAGATGCGTGATCAGACTGGTTGCAGACAAGCAACATTTACTAAAACGTTACTGGTGTTATTGATCGTCAGCTTCATAGATTTATTCGCGAGCATCGTGAACTGATAGAGATCGTTCATTTAGTTTGGTTGCAGCAAACCTTCACAATGCGACGCATGCCTGAAATAAAAACAGACATTCTAACTGATAGGTGTTGGTTGTAACAAGGTGGAGGACTTTCAGGATCATCTGTACACGAGGTAACATGTGGGAAATGGATTTTATCATACCACTTACGTATAACAGATCAGTAATCAGCCTTAGGCCATATCAAACGATAGGGAGTGCTGACCCTTTATCTAAATAAGCGAACCAATAACTTATATCAAATCATGGTTGTGATCCTAATAAACCAATCTGGAACTGTAGATAATATGGTACTGATCAAATTCATCTAGGAACTCGTTAGCACACAATACGTGGAAAAATGCCTCGCGGTTACACAGCGCTTGAACTTCGTGTGTTGCGAATAGAAGGATAAGTTACCCGCTGGCATTTAAGTCGAACGGTTATGGAAATGTTAAAACGGAATAGTTGACAGATTGACAACAAATGATTTCAACTTAACCAGTTATCAAACCATTTCTAACACGTTTTACTTGCGTCTCAGAACGTAGATTTAGCTGTCAACATTTGGCTACGCTGAGGCTAATGCATTCATGAAATTTTTTTTACTTATGGTGAATGCACTTGCTTACAAAACCAATAGTCGGCAGCCATTTACTTTGATCCCAATTTCGATTCATTTCATTCCCTTACGTACACCAAATAATGAGAACGTCAAAAACTCAGGGATGGACCATGATGACAGTTGAAATGAAAACGGTATGCGCTTCTGATTAACAGAAAACTTCAAGCAGAAGAAATATCACCCGTCACCGTAAGAATGTGGTAGTGGTAAAATCAATGTAACACGGCCTAAGGAGAATCAAGGCCGGAATAGATCCAAACATATCACTGATTAACCCACACAAACCTGTAATTGACTGCAAACCGGCACCGATCGTTGACAAACAGGAACCAATGAGAACCACATAGGCGTGTGGCCACGAAAACTCTGCAACCAGGAGTCCACCACCGTAACTTTCACCGAATCTAGAAGGTTAGGGGGACCAGAACTTTCACTGTATATACTACATGGTTAACAATAACATATCAGCAAACGAAGAATGTTATAGAACAAACAAAATGAAAATGTAAACCTCAATGAACCAAATCAGGGTAAACAAAGTCAAACGTAACAAATCCTTCCAAATATGCGCGCAACTTACCAGACTCCAAATATGTGTGCAAACGAAAATAAGTAGTGACTTCAAAACAATAGGAAAAACGGAAACAATAATAACTGATGAACCGGCACCTGAAGTGGTGATGATCTAGTAAACCACACGGTCATTACGATCACACGGAACGCCAGAGAAAACATGCTGCTAAATGATCAACGAACACAATGACGTTCTAATATGAAATAATAAAAGCCAACGCGCCGAGAAGCGCGCTTGCACGCCCCCACAAAGATGCACATACACATCTGTTAGAAGCTTGGAACATTTAACATACAAGGATAATTTTGTTTGTTCTACGGATCGCACGTCAAGTTGATTTTCGAAACAACTATCACAAGGCCAAACATGCATACAAACACACCAGTTCAGTCTTAACCCTACTGGTGACAGGAACGGCGTTAAAAATGAGGTAAATCCGGTAGGAGAAGTAACAGATACAACCATAGCGTTTGGTTGGATAGGGACGTAAGATCGTTGGTTCTTGATGGCAAAGACAGAAAAGAAAATCTTTAACCAATTATACTGAAAGTAGGCTAGTTGGTATGTAAACACTCACTTGTCTCGCATAACAGCCCCGTCACAAATCGCTGCGAAAAACAAAGGACTGGCCAAGTCTGGTAGACAGTGTACAGCCAAGTTAAGAAAAACGGATGGAACCATTCGGCTGAAACTCCTACGAAGTTTCAAGCCAAGTGTGAAACCGACATTCGGGTTGTGTAAAATAAGCAACCATATAAGTAGTTGTTGTACAAAAATTTAATACGGTCAATTATTTACATTAACTGGAATTTCAAGTTGACCATCACTCATAATTGATCGCAACTGTTGCATTCCCATAAACCACTCAATCGGCCCCTTTCGAAAAGAAACACTAGACTCGAGTTTCGCTCTCATTAGAGCTCGTCAGTAGTACATATCCTCATCACTGCCGGGACTAGAACTCCAGCCCCGCTGTTCATGAGGCAACCGTGTTTACCACTGCTTCACTGACCTCACATTAGGCACGACCGAATTATCATATGTGAACACCCAACTACTTTTGCTTGCGAGTAATGATCAGATTGCCCAATCGCCTCGAGAGGAGACACAGTTACTGTCTGTTAACTCTAATCGATAACCACGCGATTAGGACTTCCAAGATAGGTCGAAATCTCCGATCTCATTAAACCTGCTAGGCGATATTTTAAATTACTGATGAGTAGTCGGAGATTTGGTCAATTTCAAGTTGAACATCGCCTAGTAGGTTTAATAAGACTAGAGATTTCGAACTGTCTAGGAAGTTCTAATCGCGAGGTTATCGATTAGAGTTAACAGACAGTTACTGTGTCTCCTATCGAGACGATCGGGCAACCTGATCATTACTCACAAGCGAAAATGGTTGTGTTCACACACGATAATTCAGTCGTGCCTAACGTGAGGTCAATGGCGCAGTGGTAAACACGGTTGCCTCATGAACAGCGTGTCCGTGGTTCAAGTCCCGGCCGTGGCGAGGATATGCACTACTGACGAGCTTTAATGAGAGCGAAACTCGAGTCTAGTGCTTCTTTTCGAAAGAGGCCGACTGGATAGTCTATGGGAATGCGACAGCTGCGATCAATTGTGGGTGATGTTCAAATTAAAATAAACCAAATCCTCGACTACTGATTAGCAAGAGTGTTTCCCAAACCCAAGCAATTAACGTACTGTAGTATAAAGTGTTTTGGTGTTGGAACACCATGTCCAGTAAAAACCTCAATTAACATGCACACATACACACACGATACAATTCGTAGGGCATATGCTTCGCTTAGCCACTCGATCAATTTGTCGACGATAATGACCTATAGTGGTCAAATCAATGGGACTTTTCCCAGTCTAGACAAGAGAATGGACAGTTTTGCATTGTATCCTACAGAAAAACAGAAGGCTATATGTTTATACATGCATGAAGTGTTTTGGAACCAATATTGCATGCGTATTAAACACGATAGATGATCCGACAGAGCGCATAAAAGGATACAGATAAAAGACGTTACTACAATCGCTGTAATAGTTCCGAGAGGAACCGAAACTTGTGGATTCGCCAGATCACCCGAACGATTTGAACCGGCCATAATACCTGATGTTACGGGAGAAAAGCCACAAAAAAAACTAAATTAAAAAGTATACAATAATTAATTTAAAACATTGTTGTCACAACACCACTAACGTAACAAACTGAGTAACGGAAGGATTAAGCAGAATTATTTCGAGACAACCGCATTAGCATCGCATCGAAACTGATAATCCATCAAAGTAAAACTAACATCGTATATAATTAAAAATAGATATGAACAGCAACAAACATACAAACAAACTACAGAGTTACAAGTGAGAGTTATGGATCATCTGTAAAAAGGTATTTTATGATTTTCAACGTGCTATATGTTACTTTTCAAAAAATTTAATCAAAAAAGGCCGCACGCAGGTCTTTAAAACCTATTAACTACTATTCTTCCTGTCGAATTCTTTAACCGATTCTGTGTTCGTTAAGATTCCCATGCGGAGAAACAAACTAGATTAACAGTCGGCAACCCACTGTTGGCTGTCATCATTTCCGTACACCAAGTCACCACCTATCCATCTCATACTTTACGTCAGCTGACGCCGGCGTGATAGATTACCAGTGAGTATCCTTGGTCTAACTATATACGTCTATACACCCCGTGCATCTGCCGAAGTGATTAGAGTTGGACACCAGAACCATCACAGTGAGCTTGAACGGTTTCCTAATGTTTCAGGTGTATTGTCAATCTGAATCCGTTTCTACTACTACGCCATAACAAACTATCTATATGCAACCCCAACAATATAATGTGCGGCGTAATATCATGAGAACATCACATACATATAGTATCTAACCGTAGTAATGAATGTAGCTGAAACTGTTTGAAATGATTTTCCACGGTACCCTAAGCGATAACAAACTATTAATCGTTTCATCAACCCATAAGAAATAATTAGCGGGACACAGGACTTATCACATAAAATATCCACCCTCCCTAGTGTGACCATGTAGAGTCATAGCGAAGGAGCAAAGACAGGCTAGATGATCTAGTCACCTTGATTCTTTAATAAACCGCAGCTGCTGGCAAAAGTTTCCAAACGCCCACCCATGAACACTGCCTAGAGCATAGAGCTCGAAAGGCTAAAATGATCAGAGAGCGAAACGAGATAATTAACTAGATAATCCGACGAAGATATGTGTTTACGTGTAAACGAGTAGAATGTCTACACAAACACTGATTAGTTATACCAGTTAATTACGACGTGACATCCATTTAAACCGACGTGAAGCTTCAAAGAGAACACTCAAGTAGACGAACGTTTCACAACCAGATAGAAAACTGTATAATCGTGAGATGAATTTATCACGCCAAAAGTTACCTGATGTGTAAGATGAAAAATTCTGAACAAATAAACTGTCAATGAAACTAAGAAAGTGGAACGCCAATCACTCAATCTGTTCGATAGTCAACTATAAACGTTTGAGCCAAAATTAATTTACAACAGAGTTTGTCATGTATACCCCAAGAAACTAACGATCTGAGTAACAGATGTTTGACGAACGCCAATCACATGATCTAGGTTATACGTCTCACGGAAAACTAACGTGGGTGAGAGGTCAACTCAGTGGATTAACTCTACCCAAAATTGATTAACCACTGGCCAAGCCGGTTCATTGGTTCGTAGATTAATAGGTCAGTAAACGAGGAGAAAAGATCTGCGATTATGCGTTCATGTTCGTGTTGGTTGAGGATTGAAACGTATTGGACGGTTCATAAATCCAAGTGAGTGAGCAAAATAAAAATTGCATAAAGCTACACTAGCGCATAATCATGAATTCAACCAACTATGAAACACTGAAGCAAATTTCCCTGAGAAATGCACGTTTCGTGACCTGTGGCAATAGACGAGAGAGCTTCTATGAATCCTGTAGCAAAAGTTATTTCCAACGCATGTCGACAAAGTAAAATCTTAACGCTTCCAACAGATTTCATTGGGTCGGAAATGATGTTTCATTGTGACCAGGTTATAGCTGTGAGATTTTGTCCAAGGAATAGCCTGTTTATTCCATATTGAAGTTTCAGAGAGTGACCCTTGAATGTTAACCCTTGTTTAGCAAGAAATCATAAAGTGTATGACATAATGTGAGAAATATTTGGTTAATGAGAATCTTCAAAGTTGACTTCTATGTGCTGAAAGCTATTCTAATTTAGTCAATCTCCATGGAGTAGGATTTTCCGGAGCCACATAACCGTTCTACTGACTAGTCCGTGAGTTCTTTCAAGAAATTTCAGATCCACTTTAAGATTAAGAGGATAGATATTCGTGTTAGTTTCCATGTGTAGACAGATTATGAAGCTGAATTTGATAGCAGAGACTTCAAGGTGGGATGTTCCTCAAGTTATTTTCAAACGGCTCAGTCATCTGTGAACTTTTAGTCGTGGTTGTGCAGTTTGTAGACGGGCTTAAATTGTTTGTAGCCGAGATCTCTAGGTTTAGTTAACATACAGATACGAGTAGTTTGATGTATCCAAGATGCAAACTTTCTGGCTATTGACGTTGAAAGGTAAACCTTTTTCTAGCGGCCATTGATTAAGACAGTTTACGTTTTTGGTTCAGTTCCCACAACTACCAGTCACTCCAACTCGCCAGGTGTTCGTGTCGTCGAGGTATAACGACATCGGTGTTCTGGCGATAATGCTTGTTGGTAATATTATGTCATATAATGACAAACAGCATGAAAAATATAAGAACTAGAAAAGGGTGTTTGTAAAATATTACGATCGCCAGAGAACCAGCCATACGTTGAATCCACGTCCGGCTAGATAATCCAATAACTAACTGAGAATGAGCACATCGAAGCCGTAGTTGGGGAAAATCCATGGAGGAATAAAATGAACGACTCTATCAAAATTTTCGGAAAGAATAGGGTGGAGTTCACTGACATCACCTGGCTTCTACCAAACGTTGAGACCAATCAGCAGATATGTAGCTTTTGCGTACCTCGTGTAGAGGGATGATGATGCTTTCCAGAGTACTATCTGAATAATTACTCGCATGAATTGACTGCAATTTATCAGTGGTGCATGGAAACAAATGTATCATGAAGTGTAAGTAATTATCATCTTAGGTTTTGCAGCCTCGTAAACCTAGAGGATAGTAGGGTCAAACTGGCAAGTCCAGTTGCTAACGTGTTAGTTATCCACAACATGGACTGGTGGCAAGCACCAAAACAAAAACTTGATTATCATTATGAAAATGACCCTATCAAGAAAACACTTACCAGTGACACATGGAAAGTAAATAGCCAACAGGACCATAAAACTGGTAGTCACATCAGCAATATTAGGGCCTTGTCCGTATTCGCGTTTTGCGGGAAAAGTCAAATTGTCGTAGGCTTCACCCTTGTTCCGATAGTAGGATGGAAGAAAATTCTCTGTCAACAGGTTAGGGAGAAAACGGTACAGAAAAAAGTGTCCAGTTTCAGAGGATTTAAAAATCAAATGGAGAAAGAGAGAATGGAAATTATCCTGTTCACTCGTTATCAAAGTATAGAACAGCGAGAGAAAAACATTCATGGATTATGTTTACACGCACTTACCGAAAAAATTGTTGGACGATAGTCCTGGCATTGCAGGATAGTATACCAAGGGATAGTCCATGAAGAATGCACATGACTCGTTTGTGGCTGTTTCCGGATTTGCGCAATAAGCCTGATAGATCGGTCCTGTCTCGTTCTTCGTACAATCTGCAGTCCCGTTGATTGTATAGAATTGTTTGGCTAACAAGCGACCGCCCAGAGCACAAACACTAAGGTAGATCGAATAGGAATGGTTGAAGAAAGATTACTAATTGATGATTAATTAATGATTAACTGAAACAGAAGCTTTAGGAGCCACTGTGTAAATTGTGTGCAATTTTAAAAATACTCAGAGAAACACAACTTCTGATTACAGGTTCATGCACACGCAGGCGCCCATATTCAGCAACTACCTCCTTATGAGTGAGCCTACAGTGCAGTAAACAACAGATGTCACATCATGATTTTCATGGATAAAATATTTGACTAACTACATGAAAGTCGACGACAACATCACAACCTTGTTGTAACTATCTAGCAAGTTCAAACAAGGACGGCGCCATCAAATGCATACGTGAAGTGGAAAGAGGACCCAAAGAAACGTGGGCACCATTTTAATTTCTAATCCTATGACGATAATCAGTAAAAATATCCTATTTTTATTTGACCAATTAAATTGATCTAGTTCCTGACTGATGAAAAACCATACTACAATTTTGGTCGCACACTTAAAGCACAGTCGTGAAGTGGAGTACAGAAGTATAGTGTTCGTCTGCTGCTTTTTTTCGAAATATTTACCGAAGGATTTTACACTTTTTGTGGACCGTTAAGTCATTCGTCTAGTTTAGTGCATCTTTCTGTAAGCAACTTATTAAACGTATTGCTCGCCATCGCTTTACAACATACAAAAACTTGGCATCTAAAATGTTCACTCATTAATTCAGACCTCGTTGGATGTATTCCTGTATTTCTAACCAGATCCGGGTAACATCATTTGTTTGCATGCGCTCGACCTGGAGCTTTTTGCTTTCCTTTCCTCAGGACGATTTTTGCATAAATCCAGTCCTCCTTCTGTCGAATTAACCATAAATCTAAATCAACAGTTCCTACGATAAAATTTATTATAGCCCTTCGTCAAATTGTTTGCTGCTATTATTGTTACACTTAATGTTTTATTATTGTTGGTAGTAAAAGTAGTAGCTGCAGTGCCATTAATATTCTGATTTCATTCCCCTAAGATGTAGGTGATAAAAGGATTTGAATTTGCCGTTCAGCTGGATAAGTCGTGCTCCCCTTGACGCGAACTTCATCACCGGCTCCTGTCACACTTCCTTGGCCGTATTCTGGACAACGTCAGGATATGTCCGTATGATGTGAATTGGCAGAAAAATACTAATCCCATTGCCTTTTCAACCGCCGCCTCACAGACAAACCTGATGTCGGATGTTGAGTCTCAAGCTGCTGAACACTCCCAGTGGTTTTCCTGTTTCGCCCAGACAGCAATAACTCAACTGGAGTCCAACAGAGAAGCTTTCATACACAGCAATGAATAGTTAGCAACTGCCCGCAGTCTTCATATGGGTATGTTTGCAATGGTACAAACGAAGTCACTGCTAAACATGCACACCTCACAAGTTATTTGTACACCTCTTGACTGGTCATTCGATGACGCGCTGGTGCTGTTGCTGGCACCTACACAACCAGAAAGCAAGGACGGAAAGCTCACTACGCTGCAATTCGAACTCTGTACCACCAGCGAAAAAAAATGCTGCTTTTGCAATCTTTTACCGACAACTAGAGAAATGCCGACAAGACGAACCGCGGCCTTCTGCATAATCCAAACGAGCACTGGTTCGGGGCATTATCGGCTCACCCGCATATTGATGTATGATCGTCACGTACGATTCTGTCTCCCAACTGGTCCTTGGTCGACCCAATCACAGGAAAGGAAGTTTCCAGCACCCTGAAAAACACTGGAAATAGCGATCTAGGTTTGAACAAACTGTTATTGAAACATTCGAAGCTTATGAAAGCTGATGCCTTGGCAGGATATTTCGACCTCTCTGTACTAACAGAAGGTTGTCCAGTTCATCTGTTCCGCTACCGCATCACGCTTGCCTCGAAAGTGGATTACCCTTCCGCTCCTCAACGTTAATAGGCTGCTTTCATAAGATAACGACTGATCGTTGGAATACGCGTTTGCAACTGCTCGAACTTCAATTCGCATTCGTATATCGTGATGATTGCCTCGCCGCGACCCCACTGTTTTCGTACGCTGTTCCGAAAATCCTGCACCACGTCTTCCAGCCAATGAGCAGTCTTTATTGACGTGTCCAAGGACTCGATTATCAAATCTGCCCAAGCTTTCGGCGCTCCACCTCTGACACACCACATTACTGATTCTTATCAGAACGCTGCTATCACATTAGAGGGCTCTGTCCTCCAGTCCCAATGTGGTGTTCGCCAGAGTAACCCACTGTCACCGCTGCTTTTCATCATGACTACAGATAAGATACTGGCTTAATCTCAATCGCAGCTTGGCTACCAGTTCTAGGATACACTGGTTAGCCGACGATCTGATTTTCCTGACCGAGAATCCGACAGATCTCTCCGAGAAGCCTGCGGCCGCCGTTAGTGCTCCGCAGTTTTTCAGATTTGAAGATTAGCAAACAAAAGACTAAAGTCATGGTCCTCTGTGGCGACCATAAGCACAGCGCAACAGCTAAAGGATAGTAGGGTCCAAAGGGCAAGTCAGGTTGCTAACTCGTTTGACATGGTGACCTATCTCGGTATCCTGTTCACCTGGAAAAGTAAAGCATTAACCAGTCACCGACTGCAACTTCGTACGATGTTAGATGGAACAATTAAAACGCCCCCCGAAACCGCATCAGCGCCTATACCTTCTGAGACACCATCTGATTCCCTGATTTCGCTAATTATAATTCGAATCCACCACAATACACTCAAACCCAGTTTGTTCGGCAGTGGCTTTGCCCTCCCAAAGATATACCAGTCAACTACATCCACACACCAGTTCGCTTGGGCAGTCTGGGCGTTTTGAGTTTGTTCACCACTATTCCCATTTCACGCAGATCACGAGCAGAGAGACTGTTCTCCAGTCAATGTCCAGTTCCAAAAAACGTAATCAAAGATGACTCGTTTGGTCCTGCGAAGAGGAACGTCAATGTACCGGCACACGTTCAGAGTGTGGTAGTTACGGACAAGGAGGAGGTCCTTACGACGTGGATGGACAAGCTTTACCACACGCTAGACAACCGTAGTCTTTCAGAATTGTCTCGCTATACACTCCCCACTTGTTCACTGTGGAATTCAGATCGCATTTTCGTAACAACCAGCTCCGATACGATCTTCTTCGAACTAAGGTCCGGAAGCCTTCAGGTGGTTGAAGTGACTACTTAGTTCCATGTCGTGACATCTGCGGTCAATCAGAAATCCTCCCTCATATTCTCCAATCGTGCAGGATCACTCAGGATGTGCGTTGTGTTAGACACAACCGTGCGGCCAAGGAGCTGGTGAAAAAGCTGCACAATCTGAGTTATGCAGTCTTCGGGGAGCTGTCAATACCAACGGCGAACTCGTTCATCAAACCCGACGCTATCGTGGTTCGTGACGACGATGCCGTGACACTGGACGTCAGTATAAAGGATGACTACCGACTACCAATTTGCCTGGACAGACAAGACTGTGAAGTAGGGAACCGACTGTCATAATACCGCCATTCAATGAATGCTATTTATCAATCTCCTGTGATTATCACCTTCGTGGTAGCATGTATCCACCTTCTCGGAATGCGATTGTTCAACTAGGACTACCCTATCATGCGGCCATCGATTTATGCTTACTAGCTTTTGTCAGTTCCCTGAAAATCTAGGATACATTCATGCGGAGAAACTGGCATTGATTGTTGCTTCCTTCTGACGATTGTCTCACTGTGAAGGAAATTCTCCCGTCACGATGCGTGAGCCTTGACTGTGATAGCATCCTTGTGCCCTGAAGAGCGCTTGATTTTGACAGACTTTTTTCTCTATCCTTTCTCTTTGGTAACATATCACACAAGTACTTTTTATATGACGACAGTATTACCGACATTTGCTACTCACGTGGAAGGATTTGTCAGTTGTCCAGTGTTGTTAACTATGTAGGCCCTACATTTAACAAACAACTTGCTTTGAATTTCCTTGTTTTTTATAACATTTTTGTTGCTCAATTTTGGCGTCACCGCTTACAATTTGTTCTAATGAAGTTGTATAAATTTCCCTTCAAAATAAACAACAAATACTGTTTTCATCGGTCTAAGATGTAGGCGGGAAATGGATCTGAATTTGCCTATCGAGGTTCATACTACTGACTAGATGACTAAACCACCGTAGGTTCGCGTGTCCGTGCCAATGTTCCACTACAAACTGGATACGAGTCGTTACCTAGCGACAGCAGTGTGCTGTCCGAATGTAAACAAAGAAAAGTCTCGTCGGTTCTCACAAAAATTCAGCAGTTTGTTAAACTTTAAGACGAATTCATCGCGCATTAAGAAACAATGCTGCAAAAACACCGGCAAAAACAAACTTAGACATGAGGTCGATGAAAACAATATATCCTGTAATCCGTGAACGGGTATGATAGAACATAACGAACATGAACACGTATACGATGCTTATTTATGATGGAAAACAATACTATAAGTGGAATAAATACGAACGCGTATGTTGAATGTGAAACAGGCATCATCACAGTAATGTAATGTTTGCTGATACACTCAGACTTTAAAGAAAATAACAATGGTTTTAAGATATGCATCTTCATAAACATGAAAGATTTCGACCTTCTGTATAACCAGATCAGAAAACCATATCCATAATTTGACCATAAAATTCTCATACCTATCTAGAAGTGAAAGGCAACTGAAAGTCTACACGGTATTGTTATAACATTTAATGTGAACATTAGGTTAGGAACCAAATATTTAAACGAAAATCAGTACCGTGACCAACTATATATCTATCTTTATTGGGAGGAATAAATGTGAAACCTTACAGAAACATCAGAATGACAATATGTATTTAAAAAATGTTTTTTTTTAAAAAAACGAATAGCACTCTCAACAACCTTACTGATTTATATTATTTTATGATAATACGGTCGTATAGATTTTGATAGCTTGACATTGTCCGATTGACGTGTGAATCAGTATATGGGATAATGTCGAAAACTTTGTTGCAAAAGTTAAAAACGTAAATGTAACTTAACCGAAGTTAACACTATCTGAAAAATTTCTCAAACATTCACTGGATTCTCTTCTTTATAATTCGAGTATGATATTTTTGTCTAGCAACTATTAATAGTAATTGCATGATGTAACCGTAGTAACATAAGTGTAATGTGCCACATTGCATGGGTAGAGCCACGATAAATAAAATACGTCTTACTAAAAGGTACACAAAAGTTTTCCATCGAACAAGTAGACAGAAAGCATGAACATGCTACAATAAACCTACTTGCCCCTGAGTTAATTAGCTAAGTAACAATCGTTAGCATTAGCTGGAGAACTAGCTTTCTTTGTCCAGTTACAAACCAAACATAAATCGAAGAAAGAGGTACGTTATCTGAGGCGAACAGACTGATTAAGAGGAGTTCTGTTTGATTGTGTCAAACGATCTCAGCTAACCGAATAAAAATTGACTGACTATTCTGCTGAACATAGGTACACTTTACCTAATGCCTACAACATGTAATTCCTGATTCCAATTATGAAATATGCTCATTACTATCTTCTTTACGAGCTGGACAATATACAGTAATGGTCAGCACAACAGAGCAAGTAACCCGAGTTACACAGAATGCACACGGTCAACTAGACGGTGAAAAATGGTTAAAACCTTGAGTTGAGCATGAAAATAACAAGATGTTTGTAAATTTCGATGAATGAAGCATCAAACACTTGAACCGGGTAGAGCAGTTACACAGAACGAAACTTGGAAGATCGAATTACGAGCAAGTGGTGACTGCAACTATGGTGACGAAGGAATAAATGACATTTTACAAGTTCTTCAAATGAGGTTATGACCAAAAGAAATTTAGAGTAAACCACAGCAAACAGCTGCTAGGTAGATTAACGAAAGTTGTATACTGTGAGGTGAAACTATTTGGTCACGCCAAATGAGACGAATGGTGTATACGACTTTGCTGGTGCGACCTGTGCAAACGTAAATAATAACAACCGCCGAGTTTAAAACTTTGGTGAACGGATGTGACTAGCATACCGGACAACTAACGCATCCGCAGTTGATAATAGACTGGTTGAGTAAACATGGATAGATCAAAGAATAAACCGGTCTGTCAATGTACACCTCATAATACTAGTGAACAACATAATAGAGGAACATTTACCGAATGATCTAGAGCAAAAACTCAAACATTAAATTCACGTGTGAATTGAAAACTGCTACCCACATTAAGCAGCAAATCCTGAAAGCTTATTATCTCACTTACTATGGACTGTTCTTGGAGGAAATGATGAAAATGCCCAAATAAACACAGATAACGGAGCAAATCACAGCCACCAGACCAATAGTTGCAAATCGACTGACGAATTTGATGCCCAGTAACACGCAGCACATGACCAGTATGAGCAAGATGGTGCCGTAAACGCGAGTGTTATTGAACAAAGCCTCATCGGAAGTAATATCGCCAAACAGCGAGGCCTGTGGACACAAATATTTCTAGAACAGCGAAAGAAAACAAATGAACTGACAATTTATATGGAACGCAAAAAATAAGTGGCAAGAACAAAAAATATACACTGTAATCTACGTGAATTATGAAAAATCCCGAAACAAAGTAATGTATATCCTTGCCACGGTCGGGACTAGATCTCCTGCCACGCTGTCCATGAGGCAACCGTGTTTGCCACTGCGCCATTGACCTCACGTCAGACACGACCGAATTATCATATGTGAACGCCCAACCACTTTCGCTCATGAGTAATGATCAGGTTGCCTGTTCGTCTCGAAATGGAGACACAATAACTGTTCTGTTAACTCCCATCGATAACCCCGCGATTAAGACTTCCTAGA
>JTDE01000220.1:6590-20665 GCA_014338405.1 Paragonimus skrjabini miyazakii | reverse complement strand
AAGAATTCAAGCATTGTGCGACTGATTTGGTGAGAGGAAAAATATTTCCAGATTCAGGTGCACGGTTACTACTGAAACATCCAAATATATTACTGCCTTCTGTCTGTATCTGAAAAAGAAGAGACACTAAGCCTAGGGTGAATGCATGTTTCAAATAGTGCGTCTGGGTAAGCTCCAAGGAACCTAGCTGACAGAATCAGTTTCAGCACTGCACATCGGAGAATGGGAGAGACATGTGTTTGACACCAGCTGGACAGTCAGAGCTCTCGGAAGAGTGTCCAAACGGGCATACGACGACTTCCCGGTCACGATTATTCCCTTGCCTCCAGAGCGTGCCCTAAAGACTGAAATAATTTACTCGTGGCTTACGAAAGGTTTTTGACGGCGCAGGTGTACACAAGGTCGACGCACCCGAACTTCGACTCTGTCCATGAAACCCACTGGCAAACGTCGGCTTACAGTCAAAGATTTGTCCAACAGAAGTTGTCTGTTAACCATGACTGTCACGTGAAGCCAGATCTTGTCCGCCAACCTCAAACAAATATTCCATGGAAAACAGATGTAAACAGTCATGCGGACGTACAAAGGAGTACAGTCCGTCTATGGTTTTCAAAATGTGTACATCTGATAAGGAAAGCAAAAGGATACCCACCGAACGGATCACACGATCAAGTAGCTGAGAAAATTAATGCAGCCAAAATAACATACAGTATTACTTCCGGGATGGACCGATCGTCATGATTTACAATAACCCCATCATTTACGGTCGCACGAAAAGCATGGTACTACCGAGGGTAATGGGAGTTATTCGTATGCAATGAACAAAATTGAGCTCACCTATGTGTACATGGTACGGTTCACAACAGCAACACAGGCAATGCTTTGTTGTGGCTTCATGTAAACGCAAAACCTTTGTAGAACTGGGCTAACTGACTGACTTACGTCAGTTAAGAGCGAGTAGTTTATCAACTGTCAGGATTAAACTGAAGATTTGAAGATACTATAACTAAACAATCCGTTTATGAACGAAGTGGGAGATGATATACTGCCAAGTTTGTCCCTCTAGTACAAGTTGTACTAAATTTAACACACGAAAACATACTCAAGTGTTTCAAGTTTAAGAAGCCACTTCATGAATTAGTCAGCAAATGGTTCCGAAAACATGATTGGTAACAAAATGATGAGTGGTCGAGTAGACAGAAAAATTCATGTGACGCACAGTATCGGCTCTCTCAGGTTCAGCCTGGCTATTGCATTCAACGCGTCTTGGAGGAAGTACGAGCAATGTGAAATAGTAATCAGCATAAGTTCCTCATATGTTACAGTCAAAAAGCTCGCACTTATGATGAAAGAAAATTATAGATCTCGAGGTCATTTTCTATGCGACATATCGGGTCACATGTTGGTTAAATACTACCACCGTACGGTTGATGGCTAGTGCTGGGGTCGTTCTACATTTACTAAATATCATAATGTACGATGCACGGGGACAAGTCAGTCATACATAAACTACACCCGAGGTTTAGTTTCTCCCAACCAGGTTTCAGCAATCGGTTTCATTCAGCAAGAATTTCAGCCGATGGTACATGTAGTAAAAAACTTTTTAAAGACTTTTCAAAAAAGGAAAGACAAAACACTTTGCACATTAGCACCCTCCACTACACCTTATGTCGAAAGCAAGTGAAATAAATAAGACGAGTATTTCTTGTGAGAGAATTTCTAGTTGTGCGGTAAGTTTGAAGAGGAAGGACTAAACTGCAATATAAATAGAAGACGGTGGTTAAAAGTTATCACATGATGAAATAGTTTCGAAAGTCTTTTTTAAACTTAGATTTGTTTGAAAAATTACAATACTCAATCTGGGATGAATTAAGGTATTTTCCACATATCTTCAACTCTTCATTAGTAAATTTGCGATAATACTGACTTAACACCGTTACCCCCGCTAAGACCCACTGTTGTTCACAACAAAAGTCCCAGTGTATGGGTAACGTAATAATATCAACCACGTGTGTAGTAAATGTAGACATCCTCACACTAATATATTTCCAATCAAATCAGTCAGAATTGTTCGCTTACTCGCCACAACTGTCAGAATATAAACAATATCTAAGAGATGGAACAGCGGTCACGGGCGCTAAACAAATTTGTCCCTAATTGACCCGGAAAAGAGAAAATAACTTTGAACACGCGAAAAATTGAATTAGTTCCACCATGAAACAACAAAAGAGCTTTGGACCGCAAGGAAAATTACAAATTCAGTTCATTTAGTTGATTAACACCCACGGGTCTTGAAAAGCAGGTCAAAAGAAAACCCAAAAAGTGAAAGAAACAAAAGGCCAGGTAAAAATTAATTTACTGCCATTTTTTCATCAGAAACTTAGCTTGATAGTTTCTAACTGACCTTTTAGAATCAAACAACAGTTTATGGGTATTTGACACGATTAAATGATGAGCAACTTTTCCAAGTAAAGTGGGAACAAACTTTCCCAGAAATATTGGAAACTAAACAGAACCTTATGAACTTAGAGTGTTTGGACAGTCAGTGCTCACTTCTTGTGATGAAGTTAACTGGCTTTTCCTATTACAATATTCATCGGTTGTTAGCCAAACCGAGAATCCAGAAAAACACTCAACACATTCATAAACTATTTGAGTCATGTGCTGGCTCTTGCTTGTATGCGACTTAGACCGACGACGGTACGCAAATGTTAATAGCAAATCACTATGGACATTTTGGAACCACTTTGTGCAGCAGTTTGATAAGCACGATCGAAAAGTCATGAACTGCTGCCACTCATCGGAAAACAAATAGATGGTGAGCAGATAGACAGGATCATTAGACTTACCCTTAACTAGTATGGTTTAGGTTGCAACACAGAGAAAGGGACGCGGAAATGGTGAACCAACAACTGACCATCACACTGCCTTCATTATTCACCTGCACATGTGGCTCCTCACCAGATCTATTCCACAACACGAAAACAATTGATACTGGTTAAAAACGCGTCCCAATTAGCATTTATCTCGAATGAAAATGCGTAGGACAGTTTGGGTACTGTGATGAGAAGTTTTAACCCTTGGTACTTTATGTAGGCATCTGGTAAGTTGGTTATCGTTGGTTATCGTGTTGCCAGCACATTATCACAATGCTCGCTAATATTTTCGGGGAGATTAAATTGGCTGGAGAAGAAATTACTTGTTTGAGTTCAATGTCAATAAGGATCTCGAAGCCTTTGAACATCATGATTTAGATATCCAACAGTCTCAATCTAGCATGACAAATTCTTGCGCACTGACAGCGCACTCAGGCCAGTCAAAGTACTGCGTGAGAAAACATAGATTAAAGTGTTCAAACATCAAAACCGTCATGAACACAGCTAAAACCTTGGTCCGGATAAACGTGCATGCATTTCGAATAAATCGTAACACATACAATACTGATGGTTCGAACATTGCGGTCAATCAGTCGTAAGTAATGCATACACATGAACAATAAATATCCCAGACTACTGGGTATTAATTAGAAACAAGTATGTACATGGTGATATACAACTTGGCATGTACGAACATCGTCTCAGTTTGTCTGTCAACTAGGAATCACGCATAACGCAATAGTCTGTGCGTAGGCTTCGTGATTATTCATGCAACGGTGTATAAAGTCTATTGTTGAAGCTCTGTCTATTTATGGTCAAAAAGTACGCTGCCAGTAAGTCTGCGGGGAAGTTAAGCAAAAATCGTTCGGTCGTAGTTACGTGCTTCCGGGAAACTGAAAGAATCTATCCCTCCGTGCATGTGATCTATAGAATCGCGTGACAGCGCACACCATGTGATGCGAAGTATGAGGGCTCAGTTGGATTTAACAAATAGCCCACTGCCCAACACCTTCACACATCACACATCTTAAGTGTACCTTCATTTTGGTAAGGAAGTCAAGTAAGTTTTACTGGCTAAGATGTCTTTTTCCACAATACTTAAGCAAAAATAATAATTACAAAGCCCTCCTCATTACTATGGTAAAAAAAACTGAAATAAAACAACGAACGCTAAGTGGGAATCTAAAAAATAAACAACTTATTTTGCACAAAAAGCCGAGTCCAAATAATCGACGCACGGTAATTAATGGCTCGCAGTAAAAAACATGTAAAATCAGTATTAAATACTTTCACGAAGCAGAAAAACACAACCAACAGTTACAGTAACCATATATATATATATATATATATATATATTCCTCCAGAACCATGTTCCCGAATTCAGATATCTAGTGAGTGTGATGTATGATTTCGAATTTACCAAACACGATCATCTGTGGTCACACTGCATCATATCCGCAAATAGCAAAACCAACATGAAAGTCAGTTGTTGTCGTAACGCGGAAAAAAAGTGGAAAAAAGTAGACAAATGAACGAAGTATTAAGCTCCGATTTGATGAAAAGTAAGAAACCAATGAAGTTGCTTCAGGGAAACACTGTAAAGACGGAGAGAAGAGAATTTCGAAACCAGGCGATTACGATACACACAATACTAATGGAACAACGTGAGATGATTATTTCAACGGCTACATTAAGATTGTTTCCAAATTTTACCTAACAGATTTTAGTAAGAAGGATGGGATATTTGAAATACAACATAAACTAGGCAGATGAAACTGTAAATCATTGACGCACATCAAAACGAAACATTAACATCAGCTGGGAATCATAGATAGTCCGCCTTGCTTCTAGCGGGTGAATGAAACGAATATTGAAACTTAACCTCAGACGATGAGTTCCATAATAAGTTATGGCATTTCTATTGGCAGATAAGAAAACAAAGCATTTTCAACGTATAACTTATTTGCCCACTACCAATTATTATCAACCTATCCAACAGTCCACGAGTTCATTAAGAAACAGTTGCTGATAACTGCGAAATATAAATCAAGCAGATTTTGAGGGGAAATTTTTTTATGTCAAACAATACATTGTGTCCTGATTATAAACTTTCCGGACTAATCGAATTCGTGGACCATTTCCGTTCAAGATTATCAAGTTTTTAAAAATGGGTTTTCCCAGCCTAGATCAAAATATTATTGAGAAATTTTCTTAGTTTTAAAACTTTCCACACTTAAACGCATCCGCCCACATACACAAACCGATGAAAGTGGTTATTCTCTCTTGAATATTACTGGAATTACCCACACTGATCAATTGGTGGACTCCATGCCACATCGGGAATGAAGTGAAACAAACTATATGCTTTCAATGATAGTCAGTCATTTTAATATTTCAACGAAGCACACAACAATTTTGGAAACAAACCAGATTGAGTCAAACTCAAGTCAATTATTTGCATCTATGGCTTTATTGAACTTGAAGAACATACTACTATCAAAATATCATCAAGTTTGGTAAGACAAAGAATGTAAAATATCAGCAGTAAGGGTGTTACGAAGAGTTAAAAAAAAATATATTTTTGTTTTATTTGTCCCATATTCAATATCTGAGGATAGGATTATCTGAGTACATTGTTGTATGAGTTTAAACACTTGGTTTGTTCGCAAAAAGAAACACGATTCCCATTTACGTGTGTTGGTTGAAAAGTTGACCAAAAGGTTCAAACTCTAGTCAGATGTCAGTCAACTTCAATGTATAGTCGTGCAAAGTGTATTTCAGTTGTGTAGTAATTTGCTTACGGTCTTGGTAACCTTCTACGAATTTTGTTGAATGTAAAACAAGCACATTTGTTTTATGAGCAATTATCAAGAAAATGGTTTTTCTGGAGTGTATCTAGCGTACAAACTAATGGATTACGACATTCTGATGAAGTTACTTTCAAAAATTAACGGTATGATAAATAATTCAACAATTGATTTCTCGTGTTGTTCAACGCCATTATTGCTGATAATTTTCCGTGTTTTTGGCCAAAATCAAAACTGTACACAATGTTGCTAGAATTGTTGATTTCCGACAGCACCAAAGTTTTGTACGCAAGGTGGTTCAGTCGTGTTCACTGCGAAAGCAACTGAGCGTTTCATACAAATTATCGTCATTCTCTAGAATTCATAATGATCTTATCATTTTTGGGTAATTTGAAACTCTACTGTCTGATAACGTCTGGTGACCTTGATTACACTCCATCCCGTGGATGACTGATGCTGATTGGATAGATAATTTATTACCCGGGAAGTAGCTAAGTTTGTCGGTTATTCTGTGTATGTGACTTAGTCTAAGATTTTTCTACTGAAATTTTTGAGACATTCACAAAAAAATCACAACTGGACTGCTCGGTGGTAGATATAAACCTTTTAGCATCTGTTAAACAATATTTTTCCGCGTCTGACAGGAAAAACGCGTTAGAATAAAGCTACTTAATAAAATAGTTCGTTTGCAAAATACGGTGGGTTTGTTTTCATAGAATGACAACATGTACCGTTCAGTTTTTGTGACAATTGTGACATACAGACCTCAGAAACTGTCTAAATGAATTTTGCGGTACGTGTCAATTTTATAATTCATCATAACATCTCGTCTTTGCGATAACGGTTAGCTGGAAACTGTGAATCACAACCTTGATAGGTTCACTGAATCGTCTATTCTTTTCTCCTGCTACTACTTATTACTGTCAGCCTAGTATTAAGCCGCGCTGTGTGCACAACCTTGGGGACTGTAGACTTTTGTTTGCTCATACCACTGGAATTTGTATTGCATCCTCCGCCTTACTTAAACCGCTGCTTCTCTCCTAATTTTTTTTGCATGAATTACCACTATTGAAAAACTATTAATTAGTGTCGCGTGCTCCTGACTTTTGTTTGGGTTTTCCCCATGGTAGATGTCATTTTCAATTAACTATTGAATTTCATATTCACAGCATTTGCGAGTTTCTATAACGGTTGTTCAACTGTCTAAACCATGCGCTAGAACAGGTCACTAGGACGCAAACAGTCATTTATTTACTAACAGCGCTCCTAACTGTGAGTCATACAAAAATGCATTCATACTCAGTGGCACACTAACACATGACTTGGAGTGGATGATTCTGTTTTCCTGCTAACAGTTTGTTGATTCTGTCGTTTAGGCTCAGTAGGAAGAAACGTTTAATCCTTGAAGTGGAGTGGACGGTTTTCTATTGATATAACTGAATGTCCTTTTCATTCCGCCTGTTAATCGCGTTTGACTTCACTCGACCACCTTTAGGATGAATCGCTGTTTTAAAGTCTCATAACTAAAACTGAGTAAACTGTTTGTTTGTACGTTCTTATTGTGCTCACAATGACGTTTCATCATTTCGTTCCCATCTTCTTTTGTCTTAACTCAACAATGTTTACCTGAGGTTGTCTCGTTCTCTGCTACCCAAAAATAGTGATTTTGCACACACCGCAACTTCGCGCCAGATCGAAGTATTAAAAAAGATTTTCCAGGCAGTTTTGATTTATCCTTTCTTCATCAGTAAAATATCTGAATGCACGATCGACTCTGTACCTCAAAGACGCAATCACATGTTGACAGATGAATGCTGCATAATCTCGTGTATGATTTAAACATGTTTCCATAAATTCACTGGAAAACTATACTAGTTGCTATTTTCTAGGGTTGTCTTATCAAATGCAATTCGGCCGCATAAAATTAATATATGATTACCTCATACTCAGACTTAGAGGTTCAAATTCGATGCGAATTCACAATGTAAAAACCATTTGTTTCTGAACAAGTACTGATTAGTTTGAAGCAAATGTGGATGCAAACTTCGAATCTATATTCAATTCACATAAAACTAATGATTTATTCTACATCTTTCTTTTATAAAATGCCGAAAAATGGAGCATACTTCATGAAAATCCGGATAGAAACTATGACTACGAAAAATTGCTTGACGTCATATATAAAACAAGTTTTATTTTAGAATGTTTGAATTCACCTATTTGTTGCACCTCTGAGGTTACTGCAGTAGTTTAGACTCTAAATGTAGATAGTTGACCCTGGAAAAAATACGTCTGAATGGAGACGGCTTGATTAAACCTCATACACGTGACAAGATCTTGCTCGGAAGCATGTAGAAACCACTATGTACACTGTACGTTGGATAGGTATGCTCCGTAATTTATACGAGCTTGGAGTGTTCGGTACAAAAATGGAGTAAAACATCATTTGAGGAAAAAATAAATAAATGAGCGAGGTGACATTAAGCTCACTTTATCCAAGCTTGTGTTTAAGTAGCAGGAAAATCCAGATGACAATGGAACGTGAATACAGATTGAAACAAAAAAAGTATCTAATTGCCTACAGTGTTCACCCTCAAACGAACACTCAAGGACTATTTTCGTCCTTGTTATAATTAACTAGGTAACGGCATTTATACAGCAAAACATATTATTTCCCGGGCACGGTGTCACATTACAAGAGTCATACAAGGGAAAATGAAATAGAAATGTCGCCTAGAAAAGTGAATCAGTAAGACTGTACATAGCTCTGCGAGTCATAAATATGACTTCCCAACTCTTGAAATACCTGCACAAGTATATGTGGGTTACGCTCTCCGTCCTTCTGTTTTGAGATTCCGCCTGCTTAGATGTGCTCGGAATATGCATACATTATTTGATGCGGAATGTGACAAATAAACATGTTTGGCGGAAAAGTGAATGATGGACACTCCATACATATTCACGTAATTCCTACAAGGATAAAAGTGGGGCTTGGTGAAAGGGGTCAAATGTAGCGTTAAGGCTGTAAGCAAATTACCACGAAAGTACATAATCATGCTACTGAACCAAATACTACATTCACCCAGTAATCCTTAGTGACATATTGACAAAGAAAGTTTGACCGGGTGGCAGTGTATTTCAGGAAACTGATGTGCACGTTGGATTCAACTGATTACTGATCACATGTGAAAGGGTTGCCTATACATAGTTTAAAACACAATTCGTTGTGCTCAGTCATTGGTGGAGGAATCTATACTACACAAGAGTGTCACTTCATACCTCGAGTTGATGATTCAAATATATGGAGTACAATCTCAGTGAACCAGTTTATTGCCTGAAGAAATGAAAGTCTCCCCTACAACAAAAGTTGGGTCGACTCTGCATTAGATAACAGGAGACTAAACAATTGAGCACTCAAGTAGTCATAGGAGATGAAATCGGACGTGGTGACGAACAGTGTTGAACAGACCGTATGATTCACAGACAAAACGGTTCACTATGAAAGATTAAATGTGGAGAGAAGCGCCAACGGTGATACACTACGTTGTACTACTAAATAAACAACGCCAGTATATCCACAAGGCTCACTATATTTACCGACTTCGTTAGCAAAGAAATATCGATGTTCAAGGAATAAGAAAAAAAAGTCTTCTTCCACCAGCACGACTATGTGACGTGTGGCTTCATCTGCGTAATTCCATATATTTTGTCAAGTGCTGTACTTCAGTTGCTGCGAATTCGCTAGCACATCATCAACATAACCAAGCAACTTCGAATGAATGAAACAATTTCGAAACTTTATCAAAGCCAGTCATAAGTTGGCTATGGTCATAACACTGTTCAAACGTAGGCGAACGCACATGAACCTAACGAGCCGCCGCCCATATTAACATCGACAACAAACGTTTCAACACAAAAATGTACTCAAAATAAAAAAGAAATCAAAACGATATATAATAAAACTAACTGAAAGAGTTAACAACAGTTTTAATAAACACATCATTGAATCAGAAGAAAATATTAAGAAACTTTCCGTTCCATTTCATATAAACAGATCACTTTTACTGAGTGATCACCGTAAACTCTATACTCCACTAAGGCAAAACAATGATGGCGCCAGATTTTCCATTTCATATAAACAGATTACTTTTACTGAGTGATCACCGTAAACTCTATACTCCACTAAGGCAAAACAATGATGGCGCCAGATTTTTCAAATTCTGCAAACTGAATACCATGTTAGTGATAGTACTGTAAGTATTTCTGATATTACTAAAAATTGTAAAACAATATCATCCCTTTGCTCTGCTTACCAGGAACACTTCCACGGCACCCACAAGATACATGGCTGCGGCTATTGTAGTACCTAGGTAGAACAGCAAACCGACCGCACCTCCGAACTCCGGTCCGATAGATCGAGAAATCATGAAATACGATCCACCAGCGGGCACCTTTCCGTTGGTAGCAATAGCTGACATGCTCAATGCGGTCAACATCGTCTGAAAAGAAGTGAACGAATGTGGCAGTCACAGAAGTAGGCGAAAGCCTACGCCAAACTTATGAACCACATTTCTAATGAGTCAAAACCAGCACTGCATAGTCGTCGGTCGTGTAAGGCCTTGTGTGGTCAAGTGCACAGCACCAGGTGGCTAATAAACACCTTAAGAAGAATAAATCCCTCTGTGAAAAAAGTATACCAGTTACACTTGAGCGTTATGGCCAAAGTTACCAGATGAGCCAATGCAAATGTGCGCGGTTGGGTGTGAAAAAATACACTTCTTTGATTTACCACAGTGATGCTACAAGTTGGGGGAGGCACCAATACGCAATTGCGGATGTGGAAATCCATCCAAAATGTGATCCGGGGCACTTAGTTTGGTAGAGTAAGCTTGGTTGTTGTTTTTTGCATCGGTCTTTTGCATACTAGATTGGATAATTTGCATGTTCACAACGTTCGCCAGTCTGTCCGGATCCTGCAGTCACACATAAATACACGCATACATGCACACATCGGACAACAAAAATCACTGTTGCAAATATTACACTCAGCTTGCGAATACCACAGCCAGTCTGAGCGAGTGATATGTTAGACATACACACATGAACCAGCAACCGCGACAACGATTTCATCTAGTATGTGTTGCAAACTGCGACCACTAGGCAGTTGAAATGGGAATGCTGGGTTGCGCTTTTGATTCGTAAAACTCTCTAGAATGATCAAAGAAACTGACGGCATTTCAGCAAACAAACCATGCCGAACAAACATGCACAAAATAGTTGACCTGTAGTTTCTCATTTTATGGTTTAAACCGTATTAGATAGATGACCGCAACCGGTTGGTATTTGATCAAAATCTCATCTTAGCCCAGTGGAAACAACAAAAATAAGGACCATGACTGAAAGTGTGATAAGCCATGCGTAACGTAACATTGGTCCAGCACAGACTGACACAGGTGTATTGAAGAAAAAGTTGGAAACCATCAGACTACTATTCCACGAAGAGAAAACGTCCCGAGTCATTCAGGAGTGACACAGGTCCGACCAAAATGACAAGCCAGAATATGAGTTGAATTCGTACACTTATTGTCAGGTGACCGATGCAAAAGCCAGAAGCTGTGAAATGTTAACAGCAATATTCTTCTCGGTCACCTAAGAAACGAGCATCGATTCTTATGGCGAACGTTCACTCATCATGATAATCCAATGATGAACTTTTCAGGCTATCATTCTCAGTTGTGTAAGGTTTCTTCGCGAATGCAGTCAAGGCACCAAATCCTCACTTCTTTCCTTGTGTGCTTGTTCATATAGAACCTCCCCTTACCCCACATTCCGCTAGCCAAACGCCCAGTGAACAACCGTTTGGATCGTACAGTCTCACAACATGTGACAAATTAACATGCTGATCAATCTGACTAAATTTATGTTTCGGAGTTTTAGATGTTCACTGAGTTAAAATGAATTATGAGAACAGTTTACTTCTGACGTGTATTGTAGCTATCTGATTCGGATTACTCACTGGTTTGCGTCAACGATAGTTGATAAAACCGGAACTATGTCCGCCCATCATGTATATTTCGCATACAGCTTTATCGAAATGCCTGTTATGTAGGAAATAAACGAACATACTCTATTCAGACCTTTTTGTGTAATGTTACTCAAGACGAGGATCAGCGAGGAAATCTCTTAGTCATCTTCCATAACAATTAAGAATAAAGCTAGAAGCACATTGTGATACGTTCTTCTTTTAAAAGAGGTAGCATGTACCTTAAAAACCGCGAACGCACCCAATGCTTCAATATTACTAGCTTTATGGATAGGTAAAAATACATCGAAATCACACAAGATCATACCACCCTAAACAAGACCGAAAATAACGGCAGAGGTCACCGAAATTGATGGACCAGTTACCCATTCATGTTTTAAAAACAGTAAACAAAATGTGCAAACGACTTAGGTCGGTAATGTTAGTTATTTCATGACCGAGTGAAAAGGACATGTGAAACGCCAATCTCCACAAAACATGCGTCAAAAAGCTGCCTGAATGATGTGGTACTAAGGATCATCTTAAAGCATTTAAACAGTTCTGCATCAAGGACCCGTTCGAAAAGCTTCAGTAAACCTGTTGTGCAACCAAACAAGGTTAAATCCCATATGAATGTTATTGTGGGTACAGTTTCAAACGGACTGAGTGAACCTGGCAAATGTCACAACAACTGCAAACATATCAGGGTTCCAACTAAGTTGTTTATTCTAAAAAAGAATATATGTGCGTAGAAGTGTTGTTAGTTGACATCGAAACTGAACTGATATGCATAAGGATTGCTTCTGTACTGTATATTGTCTGAGTTACTGTGCCTCTCTCATTTGCAGAATGTAATTTTTTACCCAAGGAGAATATTATACAACCAAGTGCAATACTAGGTCCACCAACTTTGAGATGTCCTCGCTTTTCTCTTTAAAACAAAATTGTTTTCGATTACCTAGTGTGAAGCATTGCGAGTTTTAAAAAGGACGATAGGTACCGTCGATTCAAAAGTAGCCTAAAAGGGAGCACGTCGTTTCATCCAAAACGATCACGTATGCGCACCAATAAACAACTAAATGACACGTTTAAACAAACGAATCGTTTCCAAAACCAACATGAACGAAGCGAGCCAACAAACAAATCCTATAACTCGACGCGCCGCTAATAAGACTGATTTGTCGGTATCAATAGATGTTCGTAGGTGAGTGGTAAAGCTGATGACTTGATCGGCGCCGCAATTACAACGACAAGTCACCCGAACATCAAACACATCAAACGCGAATGCGACCTCAGGTACGTACATAGTGTGCACTTGACGCAAACAGACCAGTGATGAACATTACCAAAACAGTTGGAGAGAACAAAACCGTAAGTCTGAACAATCAAAACCCCGTCCAAAATCAACTGTAGGGCTCTGTGAAGTCGATGATAGCTATCTACTAACGGCTATCCGAAGTGGATACATATCAAATGCCGAGAGGAGTACGTACAATAAAGTGAATCCAAATGAGCACAGTGGGTATGGCTATAACAAGAAGAACGAGGGGAAAGACGATCAACAAAGAGTAAATAAAGTTAGACAGATAAAGCGCAAACAGCATAGCGGTTGAGACGATCGCACACTGACAATCAGAGATACAAGCTAAGTTCAAAGTATCATGTCAAATTGAATTCAGTATAAAGCCCGTTCAGTATACACTGATAAACTTTTATTGTCTGAAGCCTTGAGTGTAGCAGTGCACCTATACATGAGAGAGATCCTTAAAGATAAAACGACCGGTCACGGAAAGGGCTCAACCTTAGTGCACCGCATCACTAGTCCAAGTGACCTACAAAGTGAACATTTGAAACCAGAGGATTCTTTTTTAGTAGATGTTCCGTTATATCCGCTGCGCGGTGAATAACACCCATCACTAGCTTCGCATGGAAAGAAAATACAAATGAGACCAGTTTCTTTGTGAAAAAATGACGGCACACAAAAACAATTCACCTCTACCTCATTTTCTTGCTTGCTGATCATAGAGTAGTTTATCACATCAATTTGAACTTGAAATCAACTTACACAGGAACAGCACAAAATCACAATAGTTGCTGACTGTAACGCTCCGGCTACACCAGTGATCCAACCAACGCGGACGAACAGTAGAATGCCGAGAATATTCTGGCAGCACGGGAGGAACACACCCAGGAAAGTCCCCAGCCGTCTTCTCTATAATTGACAAAAATGGATTAAACCGGTTGTTTTCGACGGTATTGATATAGCACATTTTGGACTCTCGAAAAATATACATTATCTAATCAAATCGTGTGACCGGTCGTGCACCTCGGCTTCAAATAAGCTTATTCACAGATGTTTTGAATATGTGT
>JTDE01000219.1:300507-324216 GCA_014338405.1 Paragonimus skrjabini miyazakii | reverse complement strand
CAGAAAACGTCCAATCAATATGGTCATCAATGGAATCAAAGATGATGATAACGATGTGCCCCAAACGCTCCAACTACAGATTTTCCATCACTTTCCGCATGTGTTTGTTCTCCAAATTGTTCATGGTAAATGTGGTTCGGAAGGAGCAGCTACTAGTGTGAACATAGACTGCATACCCAGACGCTGATCACAAATTAAGTCTATCGGGTGGAGCAGCTACTGGTGTGAACGTATATTGCATACACAACCGTTACTCAAAACTTGACTGAATGAAGTTGCAACATCTATTAGTGTGAACCTGTAATGCTGCCGCCCACTGTATATGTTATTCGCGATACTACCAATCCAACAGCGGATGTACTTACGGTACACTACAATCAGTTAAAGCCAGCCCAAACGCCGGAGGAAGCCCAGATGCGGCCCCTGTCAGTTCCACCTGGCAGCGTTCCGATCGCGGAGCAGACAGTCGAAATCCCAGCCCAAGGTGGTTGCAGCAACATTGGCGGTACGGAGGCACTGGGGTCAGTGCCTCATTGAGAGGGGAGTAGTGTAACAATACAGAAACTGTTGCGCATGCGATTTGAACTTACCGCTGACGTTCTCTTCTTTGTTGTCTATTTCAGGTCGTCCGCCTACATACTATTCAACGTGTCCCACACGATATGAACGTCCCTAAAACTGTGACATTTCATTCCCCCCTGGACTTACTTGTTTGAACGATTTGAGAACCCGTTGTTGTTGGGACTTTTGATTTTTGTGTTGCTATTGGCGTTGTGCGGATCGCCGCCTCGTCTCTGTATCATCAATACACGGGTTGTGGTTGTTCGTTACGTCTTTTCCCTGGTCTTGGATTGCGTCAAGACTGACTGTGATCGTTGTCCTTTGTATACTTCAGTCGTCCCGTAACAATTGGTTTGTTTAGGGCATTAATAGCAAAAATGCCGTGGAAGAGTATCTTTATTCTCAGCGGTTTGTTTTTTTACGGGCTACCACTTAACAATTATAGTCATGTTCATGAGTATTCTCGTAAACGAACATGGTTGGCGGCATCCGGAACGGATTAGCCTGTCACAGTGACCGAAGCCAAAGGACGCCTACGCTTTAAACCATAACCCCAAGTGGCTCGTGCTGCACCGTTTGCGGCTCCACTCACACACCACGTATCCAGTGTAAACCCGAAGGAATAAGACCAGTAGGTGTATGAGTGAGGCCTTTGTGTCCAGCCGGCCAATGCTGGTTAGCCAATGGAATGGCTAGCACGAAAAGGAAACCCCTATCTCTCGGAAAATAAACAGTGAGAGAGACTGCAATGACAAGATGTATACTAGGAAGAAAGATGTGTGAAATGTAATACAAGAAGCATTTCAGTATACGAGTGCAAGCTAGTGCATTCCGGGGAGGATAAAGTTGAAAAACAAAACTCAAAGTTGAACTACGAAAAGATCAAACAGACGATTCAACATTCCATACACCAACAAAGCTCAAGAAAAGAAAGGGTAGAAGATCACAGGCACCCAAGTTTCTGTAAAGAGGAGCGGATTAGTGGCCAAACGACCATGGTCCTGGTCGATGCAAGAGTTGACAGAAGCAGAATGCATATGCTGATATGACCTACCTGGGAACGTAACAGAAAAGGTCAGACGTAAACGAACGTAATCACACAAGTCCATACATACGCATACGAAAGGAATTGTAAACGGATGTTGGCCAATTGGCGGATAACCAGACAAGAACATACAGTTAACGTTTGTTCACACAGCGACACAGAGCCCAATCTTGTGGTCATAATCAAATTGGTTGAGAGTGTTTAAAAGTTTACGTAATCGGCCTATACGTGGGAAGCAACGCATATCGCAAATTTCTTAACCAGCACTGTAGCCAAGTTTCACAGGTAGTCAAATATACATATGTAACGAAAGGTTGTTTTAGCGTGTTTCAATGTTCATCGGTGATATGACTGTACACCCGTAGCTTAATTAAGATGTTCCCCTTTTTCAAAAACTTGAACTCACTTTTTAATTAAATCTATGAATCACCCAATACAAGTTTTCCTCACCTGACGCTAATACAAAAAAGCACGAATAAAAATCTTTCTCTAACATCCAATGAAATTGGTAATCGAGTTAATTCCCTACTAGTATGTCTTATACGTATAATCATTCGATTGATATGGTTCATTTGTGGTAGCTGAAACTTCGAATCAGCCACCACGGTCTTTCATTACCATGCTATCGATTTCTGATCGAATCTCTACAATACTGCATGGTACACATTATACCGGTATCAGACCGTTAAAAGCGAAATAAAATTCCAAAACATTTTAAAATAGCTGGAAAATGTTGAGAATGAAGACTATCCGGGATTTTAATATTCACACATTGACCTATATTCACCTATGCCCTTCAATAAAAATCTTTATTGATTATGCCAAACTGGTTGAACTTTAGGCAACATAACGTCGGTTGCCTAAAAATGGGAGTATTCGTCATCCAGGTTAGAACAGTTGTCAGCGCATTTCACACATTTGAGAATGTGTTTGTGTAGCGTTTATAGAAACGCGCTCATCGTCCGTTTGTCTTAACTCTTGTGGATGATTGTATACATGTACATACGGACACAAAATAACCTCTCATCGATTAATAATTAACCCCTGATTAGGGTGGTTTAGTTGTTTGTCCGGCGATCATCTGTTTCGGGCAGTGAGGACAATAGATGAGTGTGTTGGTTGTAGCTGGTGACTTGTGAACTGTATCACCCAATGCAGCATTAATGCCCAGACAACTTATTGATAGGTCATCACATAGCGCAAACTTACAACTGTTGACAACACTGCACTAACTTCCAGACCACCACCTCGGTACTTTACGGGAACCATTATTAGTACAAGCAATCAATTGACACCAGGTGAAAACTTCTGTTTGGTCATCAGGATAAACGTGCGTACCCGACACTCTTACGGTCTTAATTATACGTGACAAGTCATCAGACTGAGAAGTTGATTAACACAAGTTGTTCCTGTGTACGTCTGCATGTGTGCACCTAGAGAGTACAGGATAAACAAGCCCACTAAGAGATACACGCATTTGCGCGTGCACCCTGCACATCACAATAAAGCAAGTGCTTGCATGTGTCCAATGTGAGATGCCTGCGCATCCTTTTCGAGATACCCGAGAGAACATTGGTCAACATGCTCATTCCATTTACACAAATCCGATAATAGTGTTCCTCCGAAAATGGAAAAAGTTTACTTAAACGTTAAAAACAAATTATAACACTCAAACTTGTCGGCTATTCATAAGTGGTAGACGAATGGTATCAACCTGTCTGCAATTCTGAGGACAAGTTTTGCATAGCTTTTGACTAACAATTCACGTCCGACGCTTAATTGTATAAACCCAAACAGGCATTGTAGACTTACTTGACAAGGCAATAGAAGGATATATTCTTCATTGGGTTCCATGCCTCACATTCATTTTGTTCTATAGACAGAATTTTCTGCTTTGAAGAACTGATCATTCTGAAAGTGTAACAAGGTTACACAATAGTGATAATCTTTCAGCAGACTGATTAAAGAAAGAAAATAGAACATCACAATTTAATATTAGAATTTTTTAAACTTTGAACTATATTAGCTGTCTTCCTTCGTGAATAATGGGTCAAACGTTTATTTTCGCCAAATTTGTTAACATGAAGACTCTATAAATGGCTCGACCACTTGGTATTTTCTCGTGGGGTGGTTAGCAGCACAGTTAAATTTCCGTTGTATTTTCACCTTCTTACCGCTGCCCGTTCCACGCAATCGAGTAAAGATCCATTGGCAGCTATTTACGCTCACATCTCTAATAGCAACAGAACATTTCAGCATAAGCTCCACGATAAAGGCATATAAACGAGTATAGCACATACAAGCCAACCTCTCTAATAGAGTCACTGGGCAAAACATCTTTCGAAAACACATAATCATCCAAAAATAGTTTTACACTCGATCACCTACCAAAATGAGTGTCGGATGGAACATTTTCCTTGCATTAAAGTCTCTCATGGTACATTAACAGGTTGGCTGACCACCTGTATGCTTCCAGTTTGGAGTAGACGAAATAGATGGTAGCCACTAAGTGCTCACTGCTGGCTCGAATAATGTACTTAAAGTCTCTAATTATTTTGATAGATGAACGTTGAACTCATTCACAGTTTACCGCGATAGTTTTGACAAGTTATTGAGACATGTGCGTGCATACATTCGTCCGATAACAGTCAATAAGACAACTCAATAAATTTTTCTTGAGTAAGCATCACTGAACTCATTGTACTCATGCATACTTCGTGCAACCCAGAATCTTGCTTCTGCATCCTTTGCGAGACTGAGCTTCACAACCGATGCAATCCACATGAAGCCACTTGTAAGTGATAGTACACTTGATTCCATTCAGAAGGGCAACTGCACACCAGTCATTACCCTTTTCATATGCTTAGATAATGCGTCTGCGTGTTTCAGAAATGATGTAAGTGTACCTGCGTCCACCAGCCATGTATGCAAGAGGACTAATGATAAGGTTTTCACAAACCGGTTCACTCTCACGTTACATCTCGAGGTCTATGAAGACCCTAAACCTCATTTCTATTAGACGTGAAACCCACAGAAACTCATAACCACTCGCAATCATTTACCTGTAAAATAAACCAATACGACTCCCAGTCTGATGAATTAGCAGGAACAGCGTCAAATAATCTGTGCTCCACTTCGATCGCTTACCCCGTTCCGATCAGGAAAATCCCGTGACAACCTTCGGATAACCCGTACCACCTCCTCCATCAAAGTAGCCAATGCGAAGTGCTCTGATTAAGATTGGATCTCCCTACGGGTTGGTTGAGCCAATCATGTTCTTCTTGTTACCTCCAAGTTTCTATTGTGGAAATTCTAATGCACCAGAGTGAATTATTTTACCATGTAATGGAAAATCTTACGCCTAAAGTGTAAACAGATGTGTGAAATCGTTTAGTTTCGTCCTTACGTATTGCTCACTAGCAAAAGCTACTTTGGTAAGTGGTAAAAGCTTTGAAACCATTACATTAGTAGCATATATAGCCACATAGGCTGCTTGGGTTGATCAAGGATCTTGACCAACTCGCTCTAACAGAGAAACATGTTTTTTTAGACGTTCGTCCAATACAAATGTCCCGTTATAGGTCGTGACTGAGAGCTAGACTACACCAGAGTTTTTGATGTAACAAGTCATGTGGAACTACGGGGACCATCCTGGTTTTACACCAGAAAGTCGCCAGATCTTAGTTGCGAAACATCACTTGCCGCCAAATCGATGGGGCAAACCGTTGGAGACATCACTTACCGATTTCCAGGTGTGCTTCACCGATCCATTTGGACACACGCAGATGATCAATTTGCCTGTAATTATTGCGCTATGTAAGAACGGATAGGAATTCACAAGAGCTCATAATAGAACACATCTGTTTGTGCTTTCTGTATGCCAGGACTTAACTTACGTACATTTGTAACACATCAGTTGAACAGGAACTCGGAGGAAGTAATTTGTAAAATGACTCAAGGGGCTAAGTCGCTTAATCAGCTTGGTCGCTTTGTTCAACGTTTTTCCGTGCAATCGAAACCCTATTGCAATAGCGTTAACGAACGTATACTAACTACAAAGTATCACCCACATGTCGGCCCGCAAGAGATGCTGACGTGAAGTTATGGAACTTTTTACCGAAGCGCTACACCCTCATTTGTTATATTTGCCATAATGTGGTTATATAATCGATGGTTTTACCTATGTAACTGACAACGAGTTTGAACTTTATGAGATGAACCATTCGCAATCATTGGCAGTTTTTACAATTAGATAGATGGCCTTAGTCCGCCCCCTTCAAAAAACAGCCCTCCCAACACGAGTTGCATTTCTATTAGAGCTCATCAGTAGTCCCTCGGATCCATGTGATGACCAAAAGTTAAACCCTGTAGTCGTGTTGGTGAAGCATTCGTGTAGAACACTGGTCCCGTGGTTTCATACTGAGTACGGCCGAATTGTCCCAGTTGAACGCTGAGTCATATTGGCACATCAGTACCGTTCAATTTGCTTAATCGTCATGCTGCTCTGTGTTGACTACACTCGGCAATTCAGTACCAAGGATTTCCCAGTCATAGTGAACTCATTTAAACTGTCTTATGATTACTATTGAGAACCAAAATATTTAGTTCAGTCGCACCGGATGTGAGTTTATTGGAGTAGTGATCAACAAAATCACCTTGTAAGCGTCGCACAATTTATCTTTCGGGAAAATGTATATGCAGACCAGCGTTGTGAGTAAATTGTAAATAGCGTTTTACCTAAAATAACCCAACGTTGAACATCTCATTGTGTTTGCTCTCTCCGATTCTGAATGAAGTAAATAGAGAAAGTACAATATTTTTTCATTCATAACGGTTTTCCTTCTCGAACATATCAAGTTTTATAACTCAAAGCAGTCACTAAAATAACTTATTGCATACAAGATAAGCATATAACAAAATGGTTGAGTAAGCATAAAGATAGCTTACCTAATGCAACTAACACGTGTATTGCGAGTGTTGTGTCGAACGTCAGTTAACTTCCATTCTGTGAAGGATTTAACTGAATGTGAACATTAGCAATTCTTAATGTCTGTTCTATTTGTTCTTAACAAGTCATCTGCTAAGTGATCATCAAACGAATCAACCACTCTTTGTTCTCACACACCATATCCGATTTCTCAAATATATAGACTCACCAGTAAAATGTCGTTAAACTAAGTTACAATCTTTTTATTTCATACATATTTGATTTTCAAACTATGGTTGCCACAGTAACCTGGCTGTCACCACAGTAACCATTCACAAAGAATGAATGTGACCACAACCTCCCACATTGGACATGAGATTTTCTTTACGGTCTGGTGAATTGTGTCTTTCAGATGTTTGGTTTGGTTTGGTTAACCGCATCCTATTGGTTAGTTTAAGGCCCTGTTATTCCAATTTCCGTTTCCAGTTAGTTTAAGTTGGTTAGAAATTTCAATAAATGTTCACATTTCTTGACGCCCAGTAATAAACCTGTTTCATCCCTGATTCATACTTCTGGTTAGACATATCAATAACGTCAGAGATGATTCTGAACATAGAAAACCCGTCAACATTAAAAGATTGGGTCATACTTTTGATAATGCGTGTTATTGTTATCTGTATGGATTATTCGTCTCTGCCTTTTTGTATAATGCTTATGGTTATATCTTTGGCAGATGTGTTCAGAGTATCGTTACAACCAGTTTACAAAATAAGCTTGGGTTTATCGAATACAGGTAGGAGGTCAGGTTCTTTGCGGTGAAAGTAGTAGCGTAAGTTTTAGGTTAGAGTACAATGTACTGAACACATCTGCAACGAAAGGAGGCGAAATTGTTGTTCCAGTTATACATGTTTGGTCAACCACATCGGTTGAGGCTCACTCTCAAATATGCTACAATTATGTGTATCAGAAGATCTTTGAACCACATTGTAACAAAAAGTTGTTCAACAAGGCATCATCTTTATTCCCCAACTCGGACGTTCCTACTCCAAGCTGATGCTCACTTTTACGAACCGGAATTCCAGTCCACAACAGAACGGCGGTTTCCACTCACACGTAATGTGCACTTCTGCCTAATTTCTGTGTGTGGCTGACACCTTTTGTCGTAGGTTTTCTATCTGCCTTTCCTCGTCCATTGGTTCGATTTCGTTGAGAGATGGTTTGTTCGGTTGTCTGAGCTGTCCGCAATCCATTCGGTTTGGGCTTTTCGGCATACTTTACCGGTGAGTTGAGGTGTTCCACTGAGTGTTGGAATACTCGCACCTGCGATCTGGTCTTACGGTGTTACTGTATTCCTGTTCGGGATATGAAATACTTTTTGATCGCACGATTCTCATGCTCAGGGTGTACAACTGTTATTGTGAAGCCTGAAAAAAGGGTTAAAAGATGCTTACTGACAGTTCAGAGACACGGAGGTTTATCATCTCAGTGAAAACCAACTACTAATTCATTCTGCACATCGTCTGTCCCGAGTATCCACTTCCAAGATCCTGTGTGTCACCCAGAGCCTTTCAAGTCTGTACGACGTTTGTCTACCTTCAAAATCTTTGAGCTTCGCCCTAAAAATCACTCCGAACTTCGCCTTCTAATCATTTTTGAACCAATCGATTTTTTATTTGACCTCTTTAGTTCTTTTCGCCTGGACAATTCAATATGTGGTTAGTACTTCAGTGATATTGTGACTCTGTATACGCTCGAAAATACGACTTCTTAGTCTCACAGACTTGTCAGCTAAAGTCGCCATGTGATTGGAACTGTGCGACAGATTTACTTTAAGTATACAAGCAGATCATCAGATCCATTTGCGGATGAACAACCAGCTATTACTTTCCAGGAATCCAAGCATGTGTAGCGTGGTTCACCTGGACTATCATCCTGTATGTTGTATGGAAGAGGATGCAACAACCACGAAGCAATGTTAAGTGTAATTAACCCACCTCAGTCGCAACCAGAGGAACTAATTTAGTTACAAGGCCAGTTTGATTAAGCATCAGGTATTTTCTATCGGTTCTCACTCAAAAAATGTCAGAGATAGTCGAGTCAATGTGTGTATTTTTAAATCTATCACATCTCGCATAAGTGGAACCCTTTTGATTCTGCAAGATACAACAGCAGTCAGTTTATGACAGTTGGTTAAATACAGCTTTTGGTTAAAGTAACAAAATCCAGTTGTCATGATTCAGTGGACCGTTCGTTGTATGAGCGAATACTCTGAAATCCTGTTAAATTAGCCATATGTGGATGGAATCAACCCATCTGCCGGTGATTCACATGTTCTTCAGAACACGATGTCGAACGGAAGCAAAAGTCGATGAAATGTATTACCATTTTGGTATGCGCTAATATGATGATGTGCTGCACGTTTCATTTGCAGCTAGGGATGAATTAGTGAATGCCGGCTTTCCATGTTTATGTACAAATGTCTCAAACGATTGAGGGTGGTGTAATGTTTGACGATTTTAACGGTAACCATTTGGGCATAACATACCGCCACAAATGAAGTGGCCTAATTACAACTGAAACTCCGTTACAACTGGACAATATTCTTTTTCATTACTAGACTTCCGATGAGTCTACGCCCAATCGGTAAACTAATCTGTTCACAAGCCTCCGACTGAACGGATATTCTGTCCCCTGTCTTAATATACTAAGTTACTTTACCTAGAGAAGACGACCTCAGTAGATCACACAATGTTACCTCGCTCTTTCCTCACAAAGCAATCCGTGTTTGTAATTCAGACTGGTATGCACACGCGAATCAGTTTCTACAGGGTTAGTATGGGAACGCATGCAAGTTGCATACAGTTGGCTTAGGACTGTGGTAACACATCAGGTTAGGGTGGCTGCAATCACGGTTGTATACACAAACGTAGCCCAGACGACGTACGGATATAATATATGTTCAGATCAGATGAGAACTGAAAGATTACATAAATCCCGTGATCAGCTTCTCAGTAGACTTATCGTCATCAAACAATCTCAATATTCAGCATAATTTTACGTGTTTGAGTCATCCACAACTACCAATAGTCAAGTTGCGGAATATAGTCAATCGGACAGCTGCAGGTGATCGGGTGCACACGCAGATGCGAATTGCCACGGCCTCACTAGAAGCATACTAATGCGATCCCCCACATGAGTAAGTATAATACTGCAGGTCCGATATAAAGCCTTGAAAATTGGCTAGCTTGTTTGCCCACGCTCACCTTGGTCACTATGCTTCTCACGTGTCCCACGGGGGATCGAGCCAAGGAATCAGCATCACCACCTGTTTGTAGTGATGCTATTGGCTTAATATCGTTAAATCTAGAACAATTAACTGGGATTTGAAACCATTTTTGGAACAAAACTGAATCAACCTGTTGAACAGTACTAGCATTTTCACCTCCACTACATTGAGAAAGTGAACTTAGAAGTAAAAAGGATGTGGACAACCAATAAGTTAATTAATTTCATTGTCCCTCAGAGTACAAGAGTAAAGCAGGTATGAATAATACAGAATACACTTTACTATATTTCAGTTACTAAAGATTTTTCACCCTCAAGGAATAAAATTACTGATTAAATCAATACCGGTCCCCGTTTTCAGTGCTACTCCCTCTTCGTGTTAATTCAACTAAAGCATCTGTGACCAAACTAATGAAGAAAAATAATCGCAGTCAGGATGGACCGGCAAGGTGTGACATTGTGTTTGTCCACGGTACCCTAAGTACTTGAACGAACTACTTGTATGCACACATCATGTCTCTTTCTCAAATACCAGGATTGGTGGAACAAAATCATGATTGAATGCAACCTACGAAACACTGAACGACCAGTAGTGTCAGGAAACAACTCCCAGGATCAATAAACAACGCCACGGCATACGTTGTCAGCTCGGAAACTGATGAATACAGTGTTGTAAGAACGCACTTACCAGGCGGGATGAACAATATAGTTGCATTGGTTTCGAGCTATTCCTATGAAGTTGTTTCATCAAGTTATTCGTCAGTACAAGCAACGATGTGTGTTGGAATTTACAGAGTTAATTCTTTTGTGATGGTCTGTGATAGCGGTACACACTACTTGTACTTGACTTTCTCAGTGATAGAAAACGGAGGAATTGGCAATGTGGTGATGCTTCCGAGATGTCTTTCTCTTTTACGGTTCACATCCTTCCTAGTAAGATAAATTCATATCTATCATAATATTGTGTTTCGTTCTGACTGATCATTACCTACATGACTTAGATTACGCATGTAGTACATGTGGTGGCATGCCACCAAAATTTAGCACTCTATATGGTGAGCATACCTAACGGAGCCATTTTGCCCAATGTGGAACAATGAGCAGTTGTGGAAATGGCTACCAATAAAGACGGTTGTTTTTCCCGTCAGTACCGACCGTTCATTAGGTTTTCAATTCGGATGTTTTTGTACGTATGGCAGAGTGTCGATTGTTCTGAACAATGGCTACCCTTAGAACGACTCAGCTTTACAGGCTGCTCTGAGTAACTGCATACTCCGGTGGATGACATTATTGTTCGACATACAAACTGACTGAATAAGATACAACGGCATCTAATTAGGTGATACCAGAAGACTTACGGAATGGACAAGAATAAACCGATGACAATTCCACTATTGTTTGTTCATTCGCTCGTCAGTTAAGACTGAAGTATTGCAGACTACAGTCATCCGTTAATTCGGAAATACCGCTAAGCCGTACCAGGTAGTGTCTTAGGTCGAGCCGCCGATCACAGTAACAGTGGTGGGTACTATTCTGGAAAAAAAAACCGCCAATTGAACGTTAAAAAAGCAGAAAACTAGATGGATAAATTTAAACAAGAGGCACTTGTCGACATACCACTGAGTACTGCACACGGTCATCTCAGATTGATTGCCTAGCTAGTGATTCAAATGAATACGGAGCTCCAAACGGACAGACAACATTTACTGATCCTGTTCAACGGAACTGTCAGGATCTTCTTAGTTTGACATTTCCATAACCTTATACAGCTGTTGGTTTTCTTGGTGAATATGGCCCAGACGCATATTTGTCAGGTGCCTTACGTGACTCAACCATTGCAGACTATGCATTTGTCACACGACGAATGGATCACGTGTCCGGAGATTCGGAGCAACGTCCCGGAGAGCAGCGGCACTACCTAAGTAATCCATTTATGAAACACACGTTCGTGTTTAAAACTGATGGCTGTTGTTATTCATGAAACCCAAAGTTTTATATATCACTCTGTTGGACAGAGGAGATGAACGAAAAGGTAAGGTAGCATTTTTACTCATCTGATAGTTCATCGTCTAGTAATGTTAATCCTTCAAATTTTCCGCACTCAATGAGAGCATACGAAATGCCAGTCACTTGGTTCCTGAGTACCCTGTATAGAATGACCACGAAATGGACGCTTATCTATCTTTCACTGCGTCGCGACCCCCCACAGCACTATTACACATTGCAGTCATATGTGGTTTTAGTTCGACAGATCGTTTCCTGCGTGCTAGTTCCGTGATTTTCCTGATCTTATCGGAATTCATAAAAATGTCTCACACAGTGTCAAGTGTTTGCACAATAACCGAACTATAAAACGGATAACAGGCTGCGGCTTGTTTGACTCTTTTGCGAGCTATCTTATACTACAAAACACTTACGTCTAATGGTTCTAACTATCGTATGTTAGACGAAACAAGATCAAGACCAGGAAATATTGACCGAAGTAGTTCGTGTTCCAGAACAACGTGTAACGAATAGACTATTATGGTTTTTGCGACGCCTTAAACGAATTAGTTAAGTTTGGGGTATCCATATGAATTTGACGACATATAAAGCATAACTGAAACGTAAACTAATAACAAACTGAGAACATGTTACAGACAAGACAAAAAACAAAGCCGGTACAATTATTTGGATAAGTGTATCAAAGAGTTATTCGATTTTGAATGGAAGAAGGGTTAGCTGGGCCGACAAAAAGGTTACTTTATTCAGCCAGCAGCGTAATTCAGCTTGGTCGATCTACAAGCGGCTGTCATTTGCCAGAAAGATTTAGCTATCTGGGTTTCCATGGATTTTGCAATTAAATATGCTTTTGCAATTCTAAACCCCTGTCTAACTACCTTCCGGCTTTCATGTCTAGTAAGTGACCAATGCTTGTGACATCCCTAATGATGACGTACTGGTCAAGTCCATTTCAGTGTCGTTAAGTGATCTTCCTCCGATGATCGTTTGTTTTAACTTTAAGATTTCGTACAGTCTATCTACCATGAACAGTTTGCCGTTTACCTTGAGTTGAAAAGAAATTGGTAGATCTGTCAACGGATACAGGGTACTTAGAATGCAACAAGTATGAAAGCATCATCAACTTCTTTATAAAAGTCAGCCTCGATACTTGATTCGATCAAAACGACAGAGGTGGCTTTCGACATTTCATTTCTGTGCGGAATTATCAGTGCTGCATTCCGTTCTCTTAAAATCTTTACTATGGTGTTAACCACTGATAAATGGATTAAGAATAACACAACGTTACGAGCAAGTTGTAATACTCTACGTTTCAACCACCTCGGGTGGCCTTCCTCAGGAGTGTTGTAATCGAAATCACATTAACAACTCTTTGTAACTCTTTGTAACTGCCTTCTAAGCTTATTTTGGCAGTAAACTTGGCTTTTTCTCGCTCTAAGTTGTGGTTGCTTGCGTCTGAACGTAGATGTGACACACTGGATTTAGGTTGGGACACTTGTTTCGGAGGCTATTACTCGTGTTCGTAACTTTACGGTAAGTTGTATTTTTCAGGCGTTGTCTTACACCATAGCTAAGACAATCCAGAAGTGACAGCTGACCATTGTTTGGTTCTAGTCCCACAATCAGAACGATTTTTGGGCCAATTCTGGTTAAATGCAACAAGAGGGGTGGAGATAATCTCAGTTGAGGCAAACGTACAAGATATAGACAGTGATTGTGACAGTACACTTACTATTTCGACGATATTAAACTCTACATACAAGTCTTATTTTCAATTAGCTCATGTACCCATTCTCTTCTGAGGTAATTCTGGATGAAAATTCCAGATAAAAATTGATACCTGTTTGTTGAAAGAAATCTTTTTTTAGAGCATCTGTAGATCTTCTTGTAAAAATAACCCATGATTTAATTTATTACAGTTACGAAAGTGTTAGGAGACGTATTTCCAACCGAAGCAGCAAAGATGAATCACGTCATATCGATTGATCGATCCGGCTTCGAGTGAACTGATATGTTCTAACTCACTCAGTTAATCTGATTTCAGCTGCGCGATCGAACGTTTCTACGTTATGTGAACTGTTTTCACGCGTGTACTTTCTGATGCCCTTCTGTAACGTGATTAGTTCTAACGCTCTGACAGCCATGCATAGTACTCATTTCGCCATATAAATTTAGAGCCTCTGTGGCCTACTGTTGAACTCGCCTCGTCTTTCCAATAAACGCTGTTGCTGCATCTATTCTTTTACTCAGTTCTGGGCCAGCGATTAAGCGCGTTACTTCAGAAAGTGTGAAATTACTGAAGAAATTGTTTAAAATGGTCTCATTTTGCTCTATTGCAAAAACCGGACAAATCAAACCAGTTTTATGATTTCCAAAATATCATCTACGCAGTAACACCACAGTTTTACTGAATGGCCAACTTGATTGTGAGCTTTCGCATTAAAGTATCACACGAATAATATATCACAATAGTAGTACTACATTTAACGTTCAATTAAACACAAACACATTTCAGCAGATTGCATACTTTGTGTTCTTCAATGTCTCATTAATCTTGAACCACAACTGCTAATCTACTGTAGCATACAGATGATTGAAATACAACGGACCAGTGCCTGGTAGGACAAAGAGTTCAAATGATTGTATATGGGGTATGTATACAAATTTATCCAGATATATTATATACATGTAAATCAACGCATCCAAAAGAACACATTGTGCATTGTATGATCCATGTCTCAGTGCTGTGGGTTACCAAGTTTTCAACACAGAAGCATATAGCAACGGAAATTTTGAAACGAGACGACTTGCAATTGATGTCATTGTAATAATCGCCCAGTTATACTTGGATTCAAATCGAAAGTGCACAAACGTCCTTATCCTGATTGGGATTCCAGAATCAACAAAAAAATACATTTAGATAGATAGCGTAGCAAAAATAATCATTCAGTCAATAGACATAAAAGTGAGTAGTTACTCAAGCACATGATCCCGGTAAATGATTGTCTCCGATAGAAAAAATGCAGTTAAATAAATGTTTTGTTTTCCGAATAAAACACAAAGGTACAATCAATGTGTATAGATATATGTGTGTATAAATATGTTCATTTTAAAAAGCGCACCTATATACACAATGTAAGGGCGGATTTTAGTCAAACCGAAGGTGTGGAACGTTAAAAGGACAGTGCAACACAGCCTCTGAAGAATTCATGTCTTTTAACTTCGATCGGGCTATCGAAAATAGCCAGACGTTGTTGTCGAGTTCGTCCATGTTGAGACCCCAGTCTCCATTGGTCTTGCTAGAAGCTGCTTTTGAAGATTAGAAATTCTGGATCGCTCTTTTGGAGGTTCTTCGCCTATTTGTTGAGCGAACAGGCGCATTTTCTCCTTGAACGGTAGAAGTTCGGCATTCGGAACTGGGTTGAGCGATATCTGTAAGATAATTGCTAGGTTACATGATTATTGAAATAAAGTTTACAAGACTATTTTGGTAAACTACTAATCTCATTGCAAACCACGGGTGAATGAACATCGTCGGTTGGGATTAGAGTGCAGGAAAATTGAGCCGTATGGATTAGATCTAAGGCAATTAGATTTAAGCAGAAAGAGTCAAAAGCAGCAGCCGGTTATTTTTGGTTAACGTACGACTATAGGCGAAAATGATGAACTAAAAGAATATCTGTTACTTCACCCAGTGTTTTTTCGCTATCATAGAGAAAAAGCAAGATTACTATTCTTGAAGGTAACTTGCTTGGTGAATGTGTGTGGACATGTCTGGGCTGAAATTAAACAGAGTGACATCAACAAACTGATTCAGGGCTACTGGGTGAGGATAACAATGCTCCTGGTGAAATCACTGACACAGAGAGGGACACAAGGCAGATGAGCGTGAATCTTATGCTGTGATAAAACAGGTTTTAGCCCAAAGCTCATATTTACTGGCGGCCACTCAGCCTACGTCTCTAAATACACGGTCGATGATGAAAATCGCCAAAAGCACTTCCACAGGTAAGTTTTCTGCTTTGCTCAACTTTTACCCCAACTGTTCGAGGTGACTGAGAATTGGTGATCTAGAAGACTTCTGCAAAGATGCAGTAAAATAAAGACTAAATTCCTATGACACACAACTCGACTGTTTGCTCGCCAGATGTGAACGCCTTGACATTGAAAAAATGAGTTAAGACATGATAGTTTTTTGGATGGAGTCCTCTCCACATCTTTGCTTATAACTAGGCTGGAACTTCCATGTTTTCTTTTATACTACCTCATTACGGTTGTTTGGAAGGCACTCATCGATAGTGACAGCTAAGGTATAGTCGTCGTTGAGCACACGTGGTCATACACCACGAAGGATATCAGCAGGTTATAGTGTGTCATATTCTAGAAAGTTCTGTAACACAGGGAACGTTGCGCAATGTATCGTAGCTCAATATGTTTAGCTTGTCAACGTGGTACCGAAAGAAGCGTTTTGTTAAAGAACCATATCTCTTGAGTTTCTCTTACAGTACTTGACCGGGTGTCGAAAACTTACTTTACAATTACAGAATTTTGAAAAAAAAGAACGAATCAGTGTTGTGAATTTATGGAATTCGTTACTGATCTCTTGTGCTAGTAATTAGCTACCATTCACTCACAGATATCCAAATTAAACAGTCTTTTCTGTTTCAAGATGGCTGAAGTCAGTAAACTTGAGAGTGTGATAATCACTTTGAGTCATGCACTGTGTATGTTGTTTGGAACCAAAAGGTGTTAGACCGGATACTGCAATACATGGTGCATCTAACGCAAGGTTATTTGTCAGTGCAGGTGACGTTATTCTGGCTTGACATCAGATCATTGACAAACAACTAAACAAGCGCAATGTAAGCTGTCCTACCAAAGTTAATACAATACTCGAACAGAATGGACATAACGTCGTACCCTCATTTTTATGGAGAACTGAGGAAAGCATTTGGTTCGCTTGATGGTAGATCGGGCCAAAACTATGTAATCAAACGGATAAACAGCAGGCGTGTTAGTGAAAGTTAGCGAGATAGAATGAATTTATCTTCGTAGGGCCGTTAATTTGATTACTATCGAGTGATCAGTAATTCTGAGTGTTTGGGTAATGGCCATTTCCTCTGGTAGTTTTTAGCGGATTCAGTAACAGTATTAAAGTTTAGCCTTTACAGATTTGATGAAGATACAATGCCATTAACAGCTTAGTGAAACAATATATGCGTAGTGAGTTGTCAATTCAACAGTAAACTATTCCATAGCCAGCTGACAGACATCAGGTCAAAGTGGTTTACACCGGACAACAAGTATGCTAAACCAATATACACAGGTAGTTATTGCCTTTCGGTGACGATTGAATATGAAATAATAACAGAAATGACTATCATGTACATAGTCAATCAATTTATCAACGAACTTACGTTTGACGGTCGCGCTGATGGCTCTACTGAATGTTTTGTCAGCCCACTGGAAGACTGGCTTTTGGACATCGTGGGCAAGGAGGTATATGTTGATTCGTTACCTGTCAAAATGATAAATTCTTGATGAGCTATCTCAAGTTACATTCTGAAACCCAGAAAAACAAGGTTAACGGACATGAAGTTTTTCTTCCATGCCTTGAGAAACCACAAACAATGGACAGTCAAACAGTCAAACAATGGACTGTTAAATTCACTCGATCATGGTTGATAATGTGTTGATCTCCATATTCTAAAATGATCCGGTACACTATGGTAATAAAAACCAATAACCAATTAGTCAGGAACATCTATGATGAAATGCCTTGTTTAGTTGTCACCTGACCCCGTTTCGAAACTCGTGGAATCAGAAAACTTTTCGTCTCATGTCTTTTACCAGTTCATATAAAATTGTATTGACATACAACGTTAGCAGAACGTATTGAAACTTGTGACGGATACCGACAAAGCACATTCAAAACTGGTTGGTGCATACGAAGACACAACATGAGCCAGCAATCTAACCCAGAAGCAGAAGCTCGCCACCTTCGATTATGAAACGTCTAATCGCATCCGGTTATGTAGTGCACGATGTTGCTACGCCATCCCAACCCTAAGATTGTGACGGTCACTGAAACAGTGTTAGTTAGGTGCAACAAACAGGCAGAGGGTTTGAGCTGAAACCATTTTGCCCTTCTCACAAGATACTCATATGAAGTTCGTTGATTAATTGCAGTTTTTTTATGACTGACTATTTTAGTGACAAATGGATTGGGAATAACACAACGTTAAGAACAAGTTGTTATACTCCACTTTTCAACCAGTCTACGATACCAAACTTGAGATGAACAGGCCTACCAGCATATTGCATAAAGTCATTTGAGTACATACCAGCGAATGGTTTCTTTGTGAATGCAGAGATCCCGCCAGGTAGAGCACCACCACAACGTACAGTGGACTAGAACTTGACAGACGAACAACTTGGATAAACAGATCTAATCTTGTGATCGTACAAAAACGATTGCACGCACTGAGGTGATGTACATTTTGTCCCTCACTGGAAGTCAACGGCTTCACGTGTGAAGTTGGGGTTAATGGCTGTTACACGGAGTTTTGTGTTTCACCTAAAGAGCTGTTCGGACAATTTAAGAGAGACGGCACAAATGACCCAGTTAAGTAAACTTCGGTGGTGACCATAGCAACGATCGCACTGATGTTGCGAAAGGAAAGTAAGGGCCAAAACGACGAAGTGACATTGTTAGTATATCTAAAACATCGTATACTGCTTGTATAACATTATAACTGGGTGTTGACTTCACCAACCTCGAGGTTTCGAAGATGGTCCGAACCCTTACGTTATCAGCTGGTCGAGGAGTTCTCCAAGAGGTCATCAATATCAAAGTATTTCAAACAATGTGTACTAAAGAATAAACCTTGTTTTGGTCATCGGCTGAGGGAATAAATCATTAAATCAGTTTCTCACACCGGGATTATCAGTTTACGAAGTTGGGATTCCAGCGTAATTATGGAAGACGCTTCACATGGCAGTATGTCCTCTACTGAAGAAGAAATAAAAACGAAATCGGCAAGAGAAGTGGTAAATGTGCTGAGGAAAGCCGCAAGCGGTTGAAAAAACCACGCGCATACAAGTGGAAAACAAACGGGGAACCCAAATTACCTACCAGAGAAGAAGGATTGTCCAAGTACTCCGGCGGACCTGGGAGGTCCAATTGGTGGGTTTTCTATAAAACTGTCTTGTGGTGTTACGGGTGGACTGTATACTGATATGGTCTCCAGATTCTTATCGAACGAAACCGATTTTTTCGCCCGTAAAAGGTCCGCAGGACTGGCTATTCTGTTCCAATCAGATTCGATCACATTAGGGGTAATTCTGTGCTGGGTCGGGTGATGAGAAGCCTGAGTACCGTGTTGTGCGCCTCTCTTTGTGGCTTCAAAACGTGGTCGACCATAGCGACCTGAATACAAATCTGATGCTTGGTGAAAAGAACGTATGTGGTAGGGGAAGAAGAGTTTTGTACAATGTCGTCACATCCGGTCTACTTAGCTAATGTAGAAACGATAATTTTGTGTAATATATCTATTCTTTTTCTCACCTTTTTCATCTGGAGTACTTCGGTTTTGGGAATGCATGCTGGTGTTCACTTGGTGTCCTCCAGTGTTAGCCTCTTCCCCATCACTGTGACGGATTTCGCCCCTTTCCTATGAGGGCAAACGAGTTACAAGAATTATAGCGTGAGTGGCTGAAATTACTGTCAATCTTATGAAGTAGGCATACAATCCGGTTTAAAAGGGGCACTTTTTGTAATAGAATAGGCAGTTGCCAATGGGCTTAGTCGTTCACATCATATCTGACAGTCATGCGTTAATAATGTTATGTCCAGCGAACTTCACGTTATTTGTGTACGTCTCTCAGTCTAGTAATACTATAAACGGACATACTGTTGGAAAGAACACATCATGTATGCACGATACATATAGCAATCCGAAGCTACTGCCGTTCTGCCATGAACACGAGCAGTTTGAATGAATATTCGTTTCAGTGGTCACACAGTGGACACACGTCATTAAAGTGATAGGCTATCCATTTTTGACAGGACAAACTGTGATAGAAGAATGACAAAGTTTTGTAATCTTTGCTGAATACAACAAAGGGATCGATACCACACTATTGTTATATGGTAGATACTGAACCCAAAATGAAAACCAATTTTACATTACAAAGTGACCGGGAAATTTGCACCGGTAAAATAAGGTACATTGTGGTAAAAGGTATTCGTCATTAGAGTTAAAAAGTTATCCACCATGTCATAAACTGCTCCCTCCGAAATGACGTTTTATGAAGCATGCTGCTTAACGTTATGGTTTGGCTCAACTAACTATCATGTCAGCCGTTCCATTCAGTAGTGACTACTTTTTATTCGGTTTATCTCACGTGTTTAGTTTACGGGGTACACTCAGTGAGAGAAACTTATAACGTTTCTATTAGTAATGAAATTCACAGAACTTCGGTTATCCATGACCTCATTGTGACTGTTCGAATGTGATGTGATGTACGTCTATAACTGACCAATGAAACCATGAGTCATTCAGCCCGCCATGGTGATTGAGTTTGGAACACTGTGTATCCGTGGCCCTGAATTTTTACAACTCCAAGAATTGCGTTATGAATCATAGTGAAATCATCTAATATCACATAATGGAGGTAAGGAAATGCAAAATCTTAGGCAAAATTACTATCGAAATGGTTGCCTAATGGAAAAACGGTGAGTAGATGCAGTGGCAAATGCCTAACCGGTTCCAACAAAGAATCTAACTTTAGCTGGCAATGTTGGTGAGATAGTCAACCAATCAAACAAATTAACTACTACAAACCTAAAAGTAGCAAGACGTTCAAATACAATTTTTACATTGGATATGAAGTAATTTGGAAATTTAATGACAATGACTGACTTTGTGGTGTTCAAACCATTCGGAACGTTCCTTAACTTTTTGCTCCTGACGAGCAAGCATAGCTCGGCGCTCTTTCTCAAGTTCAGCAAGTCGACGATTTTGGCTGTTGCGAAACGAAGACAAAAGAGAGACGAAAAAAGAGTATTACTGTGCTGGTGGAAATAAGAAATGATAATTTCACCATATAGGAATAGCTGTTTCTAGTGAACAATGTGCACAACATTCGTTTGAAGACAGATTTCGTTTTTTCTTAGTTTTATTTGTTAATGATTTATAAATATTGTATAACGTTTACTTCCTAATGCAAAAAGTGATGTTATTGTAAAATCGGAACCAGTTTGAAAATCGACGCAACGCGAACAAAGCAGTCAAAACGGTAACATTCTTCGTCTCAGCTGATCTACTCCACTGATACAAACCTAATAAGTGAAAACGTCACCCTGTTGTTCGATATGATTGGTAAACAGATTCGTAGAGTAAATTTGATTTGACTACCTGAAACTACCTTGAAAAAGTGATACGAGTGGCTAGTTTTCAGTTGACTCAACAGTTGTAAGCTATGGATTGTATTTTCAAATATGTACTGAGAAAGAAAAAAATCAAGAGTTCTTCCAGAAAAGAAAACGTCTACATAGAACCCAACTTTCTAAAGAATAAACTACTAGTTACAATGAGGCCAGTCTGACTAAGAACTGATAATCGTCAAGTTTTCTGTTGGTGTTTACAGAACAATTGGACTGGGTACCCTGAACATAAAACAAGAACAACTGTGTCTGAAAAAATTCGCACGCAATTCGTCACTTATTTTTAGTTCGAGGGCAGAGAGAGGTGAAGCCGCCTTACGGAACATACAACAATCACAGGTTAACTCACAGTCCAGATAAAAATTTGTATAGCTGCAGAGCGCTAACAATAAGCCGAAACGTGGGTTTAATATTCCCTTTCAAAGTTGCATAACAGTATTGCTCGTCTGCCCGCTCAAACGGCGATTAGCATGGAGTGACGTAGAGATATCAGTTCTGCTTAATACGTTGTATTGTAATTTTAAGTTTTTTCTGAACTAGGAAATAGAATGTCGCCAACAAATGTGATAATATCCTGATCACACATGGACATGTAACTAATTTTAAACATTAAGACAGGGTTCCGTAGGGCGGAAATAATGACTTAAGGGATTAGACAGACAGACACGGAAATGAAGATTAAACAAATGGGGATGCTGACTACCAAGGCAGCCGCAACGTCAACACAAATTGTTTCTGAACACACAGGGGGGGATTATAACATCTGATAGCCAAAGCCTCAGCAAACTGGAGGATGCGCTTCCGGTGACTTCGAAAAATCACAGAGAATGCGTCACAAACCTTGACTCTGTGTCCTGTTTGGATTAGATGTTTCGCTACTGATGATGCCGGGTGCCGTCCGTTGGCCTCTATGCACACGCCTGGCGTTTCTAGTTGTGTTTCCAACCATTTGGGAACATGCTCTTTGATACGAGAAGCCAGCTGACGATCTGTCCTCCCTATGTAGCTCATACTGCAGCTACATGAATATTTGTATAAACAATGGGATGTGACAGATGTAGGCTGTTTGTTCGTAGCCGAGGAGACTGGTAAGACCTTCGTTCGTTGTATTACACATAGTTTCACAGCGTTATAAGATCTGGATACAGCAGCTGTTAAACGTCTTTTTGTCATTGTTGACCAGCCGTCCCCTAGAAACGGGAGTTCTAAGTATACCGTCTTCTTTGGTACTGTTGTTCCTTGTATCCTTGGGGTGATGACACTGCTATATTTCTTGAAAAATTGCGAGGGGTACCCGTTGACCAACAACGTATCTCTGAGTGTGCTTAATTCTTTTGGCAGATTATCATCTGTGCATAGCCTCCGTGCTCTGTGAAAAAGCGTTCGAACAAAGCTTCTCTTGTATTGCACTGGACAGAAACTTTCAAAATGTATATACTGTCCTGTCCAAGTAGGCTTCCTGTAAATAGATCTTCCTATTGTACCATCTGGTCTTCGGATAAGTAGAATATCCAAGAATGGAAGGCAGTTGTTTTCTTCGCTTTTTCTAGTTAGCTTGAGGTTAGGATGTACTTGATTCAACTCCGAAAATACTGCGTCCAAATCAAATGTGATAATATGTTTCTAGGTTATTGTCTCGTTTTTAAAAGGGCCGCTCGGGGAATTGTTCATGTAATTAACATGAAGATCACCAAAAGTGTTATAGGCTAGACGCCTCCCTTCCTACTGACGTACCTATTTGTCAAAGTGTATTTCTGAGCTACGAAGTCACAACAAAATACTCATAAGCAATACGATTTTTATACTCAACAGAGGCGTTGGTAGAATCGTAAGTGAACTGTTTGTGAAATCCACCTAGGGCAATCGATCCCCTGGATAATTTGGCAGATTTCATATGAGACAGTAGGACGGATAGGTAACCGAGTTCGAATGTGAAATTTCCTAGCTCTCGGCGTGGCTTCGTAGCCCAGCTGGTAAAGCACTTGCCGCGTTTTGGTATATTATTTATGTCGCTGGTTCGAATCCAGTCGGAGCCCAGGTCTCAAGTAACTAATCAAATCTGCCAAACTACTCACTGGCAATTAAATGTATCTCAAAATATGTTCCCAATCGGTCTCATATTACGCTGATCCCTGTTGGTGCAACGCGAATGCAATAAATAAAAATTCTTCAGTTATGTTAAAACTAAGTTTGCGTGTCGGTGAACCACAAACCAGTAAACAGTTACAGTAAAATGCTTAACGGTCTGTTACCTGAATGTATAGTGCGGTTGTTGTTGTGCAAAATCGCACCGCAGATAGCCTTTTTCTAAAAGAAGCTATAGAATCAAGCTCCACGGTTGCTGGAGCTTATCTGTAGTGCACATGTTTGTCACGGTCAGGATTTGAGCCCCAGTTACACATTCAAGTCAACCACTGTGCCACTGACCTCACACTGGACTTG
>JTDE01000219.1:258759-285162 GCA_014338405.1 Paragonimus skrjabini miyazakii | reverse complement strand
CATCATCATCATCATCATCATCATCATCATAAACACTAATACATTAGTGGTTCACACTGCTGGTTGACTGCCACACAACCACGAGGAAGGAGAAACAAACCCTGTATAGAAAGAGAGAGAGAAAAAAAAGAGAAGGGGAGGGGACCTAACCACTAAAAAATAGCTACGTCTACATTCAAACATACAACATCAAGGCGCCTACACCTTGCAAACAAACAACCGAGCTATAAATGAAAGTAAGGCGTCATCAGCAAGACAGCTTCCTTACGGCTTTCACTGCCCCACGTCATTGAGTGCACTCACCTCACAGACAACTCGACCAAACAAAGACAACATTCACGCCACTGAGCTTGATTAGCTGCCATCTCACCTAACGTCTCAAGCCACCGACTCTGTGAGTCGTGAGGGCTCCGGCCCGGGAGACGAACCCGATCTACAGTAGCAAACCTCTTCGTGAACGATTTCATTTGTCTACGCCAGGTCATCATCTGTCCACCTCGCACCTTGCGCCAATCGATCGAACCGTCGGCGAATAGTGCTCGGTGTGGCAAACGACTAGCTGGTATCCCTAGTACATGACCCAACCATCTAAGTCTGTGCAAATGTGGTGACTGAACGAAAGAACTCGTTTGACAATCAGTGCCAAACACCCACTTCGTTACATCCTCGTTACTCACTTGTTGGTGCCACCCGATACGAGCGATTGAACGCAAGCATCGGTGGTCAGATAGTTGAAGACGGTTCAGGTCTTCTACCTTGAGTGACCAGGTTTCGCTGAAGTATAGTTATATTCAGCATATTACTTATCCTTATAGTGTTCAAACGTGATGTACTGACTTGTGGACATTTTTCAACTGACCAGGATCTCTCTGCGAAAATTTCAATCAGGAACAATTCGTATTGCAGAATTATGTATATGACAGTTGAGAAAAGGAAAGTCTCAAAATTCTGGCTTGTGACCAAAACGTGAAATTAAATGTGAAGTTGACTCACCTCGATTGCCGATTATGATTAGATACTCTACGAGCACCGTCGCTCATAGTGTCGGTCGAAGATGCACGTGGTCCATGATTTTTCGCTGACCAACGAGATGGTGAATCCATTCTTCCAATCTCGTCCATATTGGTTTCACGCCAGCCTCGAGGTAGATGAGTCATATCACCATTTCCATTCAAGCGCTTCTGCATTGCACTTTGAGGTCTTGGCGAATCGGATGGAATGTTAGATTTTGAGGAATTCGTTTGAAGTTCAGATTCAGAGACGTATCGTGAGCCAGACCGAGTACGGATTTTTCCGTTGACCAAACTTGACCTAGATGCTATTTTAAACAATGAAAAATGGTTTAATCATAAATGGGAAAAAATGTGTCATATTAAATTAGCCGATTAGGTTAGACATACTTTGTGATGGTGCAGCGGGTGGTGGGGGGTGTCGAGCTCTTTTCTCTTCACTAGTATTCATACTGTCGTTTGACGCGGCCAAACCAGTTGGTGGTCGTTGTGCAGATGGTTGTTCTCCTTCTGCCGAATCGTGCAAACTACATGGTGTACGTTCGCTGGACACTGACTCCAGACTGGACAACTCATCGGACGCCGATTCATTCGTACGCCGCCCGGCCTGATATGGGACTGGGTGAATAGACAGAGAGCTCCGTCTTTCGGTCTGTTCATTTACCGTCGGCTTCGAGATATTCGGTTGAGATCGAGATCCGTGTAAACCAGCGGAAGATTGGATGGTTCTTTGTGTTGTCGGTCTTCTCGAGTTCGATTGTTCCTGCTTGTTGATATTAGGTTGTCCATGTGATGACCGTGTGGGCTCCTCATGAACCATATCCGATCCGGAGGAACTACTAAGAGTTTCTTCGGAGTCGAGTTGTTCAGGCTGTGGATCGTAACTATCTTTTTGTCGGTCCCCAAAACGAGACAAATTATTGTCGTAACTCTTAGCCTGAGGATAGTATGAAATAATATGAAGCGTGCGTGAGTTTTAGCACGATCAAAACACAAGCTTAGTGCTGTTTTTTCTTAAGATACTGGTTGAAAATCTATTTGAATGTGAAGACTGCGATAAAGTGTGAATGATGTTCAACCAAATCTCTGACAATTGAGAAACAGCACACGTTCATGAGGCTCCACACTGTCAAGTTATTGCACGTATACAAGCCTAATTAGGTCAACGAATTCAGTTTGAGTAGCATTTGTTTTGTGTGACTCAATCACAGCAGTCACCTACGAGTAGAAGAGCAATTTGGTAACAAGCTAAACACTATACCATACTATTTACATGGCCAAATTATATGGATAACATTTTATGAGCTAGTCTTTCTTATCTTACGTCCTACAGTGGAATGTTTTACATTGTACCGCTTAACGTCACGATTTATCGAAACAACTAAAAATATCCCGATCCACGCTTATTGAAAACGTCTCAATCACATTCATATCAAACTTGATCACGACAATACCATACGGACGTATGGTGTGTGTTGGACATTCAGAGCTTCCGTACTTATAGCGACCGTATCGAAATCGAGGTGGCTGGTTGTAATGGGAAGTTAATTTTGCTGATGTCAATCATCAAATAACATACACACGCCAGATAACGATGTGGGACATGAATGTGGTTGACGTTTTTGCGCCTTCCATCATTCATCGTGTAGCGAAGAGGCGTCCAATAAAACACAATCTTTGTTGTCCAACACGTTAGTTCACATGCTACATGCGCGCTCGCGTTTATGAGTCAGCATTCCAGTCCACAACACCCCCAGGTTTCCGTTCACGCGTCCTGTGCATTTCTGCCCGGTTTAGGTGTTTGATCGGCGCCGTTTATCGGGGGGTTTTCCGCCTACCACTTTTCGTCCATTGGTCCGATTCCGTTAAGCGATAGCTCGTCCGGTCGCTCGTGTTGTCCTCCATCCATCCACAGTGGGCTTTGATCGTATTCCACGGTGGTGTCGAGATATTCCCCCGAGTGTTGGAATAACCGAGCCTCCGATTTCGTCGTCCATTCTATTTTGCCTGCCATTTCTCGCCTGTTGGCCCGATCCGGACGAGCGATGACTCACCCGATTTCCCCCGTTGTCCGCCATCCGATCGCTGAGGGTTTGTGGACGTGTCTGCCTTCTGCGTTGAGTTACTCCGCCAAGTGTTCGAATACTCACACCTCCGGCCTGGCAATCCACCACAATCGTGGTAGTAGTGAACCACTAGCGAAGAGATAACCTACACTTCTTGTTTTCTCTTGATTTCCGTACTTATCACATTGTTCGAAAAGACGATCTTCCTAGAGATCTTAAAAGAATGTCAAATGTTACCTTGGGGACTTTAATTATTAGACTTTAAATCGATGTGACACGTAACGGACACATTGATGGTGAATTAAAGAATCAGCTAAAGTTCTGATGCGTTCCCACCAAAATTTCGACTAGGACACGTCGACAAACATCGATAACGCTGCAACGTTTCTTAAGAGAATGTAGTGTTTGTCGATCGAAAAAAAAAGCAACTACCTTGGACTGACGTTTTTGTATAGAAGTACGAAAAAACAAACTTGGCTGGACTTGCCTTTATCCTTCGGTTAAGGGGAAGTATTAGTATTACTCTATTAGTAAATAGTAATTATTTCCGAACTAGTTCTGTCGGGCTTGTTCTCGGCTCCTGTGCTCCTTAGAACGTCGCCCTGAAATGTCAGCACTTTTGTAGAACAGAGACCGATGCTAAAACGAGGGAAAACTGTTAGATCACCTGACTGCTCAATTTATATTGATCTTATCTCTTCAGGTATGTATCAGCTGTGCGGTACAATGGTATGATCCAGAGCGGTTAATCATGAGACAATTGATGACAAGTTTGTAGTCATCTTACGACTTTCCTGATTCGTACATGGATGACAAAAGGCACGTGTATTTACTCAACAATAGCCAAGATCATTACCGTCATACGGTTTAAACGAAATGTGAAGCCAGGCATCAATAATCAATTATCACATACCTTGGGTCCAGTTCGCGTACCGTCTTCATACGTTCTTCGACCATTTTTATAAACTTTTGGCTCCAGTGTTGGTCTCGTATCACTCAGCGTGACATCCGTGCTTTCCAATTGCATTGGACTTTCGTCGTTAGTCACTCCGACTTCAGCTAAGTTCAGCGACGGTGTCGACCGACTCAGGGAACCAGTTTGTCTGCTGTAACCCACATTTTCTCGACGTGGTAGCAAGTGACTTGAAGAGCTTTTGGCGCCATTTTGACCAGTCCCCTTGTATCGTGGTTGGCTAACCGGCTTCAGTCCCATCCGTGTTGATGGGGGCTGTACAGTTGATCCGATTTTGTGTTGACCCTCACCTGGTCTAAAGTTTACAGGGATCTGCCAACGAGAACAAATCGAAAATCGATACAATAATGTAATGAGGAAGAAATCAAACTAGAACTAAGAGCACAGTTTTGTGATAGTTTCTTTCCTGACACAAAACCTTTAACTTTACTAATAACGTAGCATGTAGACGGTCGATCAGTTGAATTTATACTTAGATATACGCATGTTTAAGTACAGTCACTGTGAGAATCTCGCAAACATGAGTGTGATCGGTTCAGTGCAATCCTGGCGTGTGTCATTAAATGTGTAGAAGAGGTCTTGCAGAAAAGTAACAACATAGCGAAATTCACTGTTTTTTCAACAAGCTTGTTTTATTGATGAGTAGTAGGGGATTTGGATTTTCATGTAAATTGAACACCACCCACAGTTGATCGCAGCTGTCGCATTGACATAGAAGTTGGTTTGTTTGTTTGTTTGTTTATTTTAGTTTGTTATAATTGATCTGTTCGAGTGAATTAGGTAGTGTTACTACAACAGGTGTCTGAGACCTTACAGAATTGTACTCGAACTGGTAGTTTAGGTGCATTTTATGGCCTGTTCCGACAAGAGTGAACACAGACACACCCAATTTTACCTCGTTCTGGTTTGAGTTATGCGGCTGTGCTGCATGGCGAGGTTTCACAGTCGGCATCCCAATGCTATCTGTCGCGTTGTCCGTTGGTTTAATCAGTTCCAGAATGTGATGGTATTTTGCAGCTCCTTGAGAGACTGTCAGCTGAACGCCCTCATCTGAACGGCTTTGTTTCGTGATTGCGGCAACCGCATCCGACTGAGCACAGCCGATTAGGTTAGCGGACCCAATCGCCAAAATCTGATCACCAGTGTCCAAGCGGCCATCACGAGCAGCAGCACCCCCTGGAACGATCTCTTTCACATAGATTCCATATTGGTTTTGACCCTCGGCCTAGAGCAACAACCGGCGCAGGAAGAGGTGACACAACAGAAACATAAGATTAACAATTGTCGGCATAACAGTAGTGGTAACCATTAAATGTCAACAACGAACTCATTCACTATCAACTTTTCTACACAGTTGAACATATTCCACTAATGTTCCTTGACAAGATACATCAGACATGAATTTCAGTCTTGTTTTGGTCCCCTGATAATTTGGATCGGTATCAAACTGTTCAAATTACACGATCTAACAAAAATGGCCCTCATGTTATGAACACGTTGAAGTCAAAAATCATTAGGATGCTCAATCACAGATTGTTGTCCTGTGAGGAGCAGTTGCTTAATCACTGTTCATCAGGCGCTAATAATAGTCTATGCTCCTATAATTAAACTTTCACGAGTATTTTTAACGTAAGATTGAAGCATATTATTCCATATATTGATGAGTACATATTGCAGCTGGAAATAGCTGTCAATTTTGTGGTCTGCGTTAGCAATTTAATTTAGCCTTTCTCAAAAGTGTTCACTCTGATTAAGATCCAGCGATCGAAGGTGTTAGGACAAATTTCAAACGCCTTTTGATATCAGAGAGCTATTTGCTTTCCGATAGATGTTCAGTGTCGGGTCGTTTTTCTATAAGATCCAACCGCCGGAGTTAGCAATTACGTGAAATAGTTGGTTTTTCAACCTATTCTTGTAAACCTCACGAGTCTCAGTGTTTCTAAGGGTTGACATCTAGATAGTCCGTGAATTCAGATGCCCCCTATGCATGAATAAATTCATTGTTGGCTGGCCCAACAGAAGGCGTTGGAGGTGGTTTCAAATCATTATTTTGCTGTACCAGAGTATAGCCAACTCATCTGCAAAGTCCAAACCACAGCTTACGAGATCAGAGCACTCTGATCAATCGTCACAGAGGCCAAGCGTAGAGTCTTGCCATTCACATTAGTCAGCATCATCTGTGTCTTTCGGTACGCACTAAAAGACGACGTGGTCACCTGCCACACATTCCAATCTCATGGCTTCCTTTAAGTACGAGCTGGACCATCTCTCGGAAGTCATTAAGTTCAGGCAGCTGTTATGAATGGCTTGATTCCGACCAGGTTTAGTAGACGTTAATCCTTCTGTTCTCTGGCGATCCTTTTTCATCCGCATCTTTATTCACGCCACCTGCCTCTGGACAGAAGGGATACTTTATTTATGTCCTCACTGTGACTCTAGAACTCTTAACATGAACTGACTTGTTCACAGAAAACATTCCAACAGCTTGCCAAGCCTTTTTGCTACTCTGCATAATATGCTCCTGTGAATGTCTAAGAAAGCTGGTGTCCAGTTTAGCCTACCTAATCGCTCACAGGTTCGGTGTCGTGATATATTACAGTAGCCCAGCTACCCAGTGATAGACACTGAAAGTCATTAAGTTCACATGTATGGACGGCGAGGTGTATGCTGTAGCAAGATGCTGGTACAAAATAAATATCCAATGTCCTACTTGAGCACTATGTGACTGTGGTAAGTTATACTGGAAAAATCGGTCATGTATGCTGTTGCTGCCTGCTGCACATCAGACAACTGTTTGCTGTCGCCAAATGTTGTCACAACACATATAACGGGAGAGAAGAACTGCGATCAAGTATCCTAATTAATCACTAGTGTGATGTATTAAGCTTAACTAAACAACAAACATGTTGGTTACGGAGAGCACACAGTCTCAGCATAAGAGTGCCAATGAGTCTGATTCCACACCATATCTGACTGTCTGCTAACAAATCCGGTGAACCATTTTTCGGAATTGCTAACTATTCCAGAGATCGAATCCCTGACTTCAAAGTTTGCTTCCATCGAATACAACTGCAAGGTGAAATTAACCTGACCCACAAGCTGTATGGAAAATCTGTAGGCTAGTTGAGTAGTTAACAATATTCAACAGACCGGATGCGACCAAATGATACTAGTTCACGTATCACGCACTTTGGCAGCGACAATACTCAGGCCAAGGCTGTTATTGTGCTTGCGAAGATAGAATCGTTGAATAGAGCTCACTGGAACGTTGGCCTCTCGAGCCAGTTTGTCAAATTCTGACATTGCCAAATCCGGGAGTGATCGATGTTGTCGATGCTGGTGGTTTACAGGTCGTTCGACACTTGGGTTACGCGGTTTGTATCGTTGAGTAGTCGAACGGTGATCCGGACGCCCGTCATCATCACTGTCTGATCCTGACAGGTCACTCTCACTTTCGCCGGACACGTCAGTTCCTCGATGAAAATGACGTTCCATTGTGGAAATGCCCGAGTTGCGATTTGTTGAATCGCCGGGGTGTTTGTTTGTTTCTTCGTACTGAAAGATTGTGAAAAAAAGACTATTTAGTGGGGTACAAGAATAGGTGGCAGGGACCTTTTCACTTTAAGCAGTACCGGACAAAAAGAACTTGCAGTTTGTGTTTGACTTCCTAGTTGTGAGTATCTAAATTGAGAATTCTAGAAAATGAGGAGTGTAGCGGCACATACAGTTCAGAAATCTCAGAATAGGTGAACACGGTAAAACACCTGACTATAAAATCCATCTTTCTACACTTTGTCTTCATGAAATCCTCAATAAGAGTAGGTTTTGTACGAATTGCAATCGGGTAGAGTTTGTTGGATTTTTGAAGATCGACGAGAACATATGTTTCACGTTTATAAACGGAATCAACGGAAGAGCACGTCCTAATTGACGAAGTGTACAGAGATCGGCGTAAACCCTACTGTGTAAAGATGATACGAACAGACGATCAGGGACTGGCACCAATAATCACCGGGAATGTCAAATGCAGATTACAGATACCAGTATCATAAACCGTGCTATTACAATATCTTACGAGGGATTAACTATACTAGCTTCTTCTGTGCTCAAGAAACTAGTTGACACTATATGTATGGTCACTGCTTGAGAAGCATGACCGTTCCTTAATGAGTATCCCAAAGAATTCTGAAGTGCAATCGATTAGTCGAATAATAGAAACCCGCAGTCTGTGACGCATACAAATCAGGGCTCGGCCAAGAATCGTGTACCACTTGAACTTTCCACTGTGTAATTCATGACTATGTAGTCGCGCAAAGAACAGGTGGAAAAATACGAAGTACCATGAAAATCTAAAAACGCGCTTAAATAACAGCTAATTCCAACCAACAATAGCTGGCAATTTTTCGGCTGATAATGGTAGTCCTGTAAACATCTACTGAACGGGAAACTAAGTTTATTAACTCAGTTGAAGATGTGTATATAAGCTGAATAATTGTCCAAATAATCTAGGTCTAGTAGGCCGATATGTCAATTAACTGTACGATGAAATAGCGCAGACGATAGTGAGACCTTGTCTGACCTTTCTTAGACGTAGGTAATGCGTCCACGGTCGAGAATTGATCTGTCCAGTATTGGTCGGATTACGCCGCACGTGAATCAAACCCTTTGTGACTAGCGGACGCAAGAATTCGCTCAAACCGCTGGGGGTCCCTGTCAGCACCGCATCGGAAGCGTAACCATCTGGAGGCAACAATAGAGGTAGGGGAAGTTCCTTGGATTCCGTCAACTGAAATTCGGGTGTGGTCACGTCTTGCTGACTGGTTTTCAAATAATGTTCCATTTCATCCACAATTGCGCGATCGTTTACCTTCAAAAAACACGGTGAAAATATATAAAACCACAGTGAACATTCCAGTTACAAAAACTATGGGCAAACGACGTTCTACTGGTAGATAGCAACAGATGACATGTTAGTGTTATGTTAGTTTACCTTCGATCAGATAGCAGAACCTATTTAGTGTCTATAGCAATCATTCTGGCTAAGTTTTTCAATCAGGCACCAGATTTGCAAACACTTTTCCTTATACCAACATACAATTCCACTGAAGAGGTGAGTGTTTCGAAACCATTGAAGCTTCACAGAACGCAAATGATGCCACGTCTACAATGCGATCAACAGCTGAGAACATGTAACTTATGGATATGTACAACGTTGTTATGATTGAGTTGGAACAAGTGTAGCGTAGCATTTCATTTTTAGTTTAATTAACTGAGCTGTGGTGGCTGTAAGCAGCTTAACCAATTTATCGTCCACCCAGTAGACTGGACAATGTCAGAATTTAGTTCCTGGGTGTGACCCAGTCCATCAAGCAGAAGAGAACGGTCGGGAACCAAGTTCAGTCGGGTGTGCACCTGTAACATGCGGGTCAGACGTGTCACGATTTTTCTCTACCAGCTGACCAGACTGGTACCGATTTCTCGGGACGTTGTCTAATAGTGAGCCAATCGGAAAGTTTGTCTAAATACGGAAAATGCGATTACTTGTTAGAAGTGTTCAACCTAACATGACTAGTGTTTAACTCAGATGGATAACGAGCTGTACCATAGATATAGATTTGTGCGGTTCAACAATCACCATCAAGACTGGTGTACATTAATTCTACGCATTCTTGCTCGCTCCGTTTCACGATATTGAGCCGTGCGTGTACAATGCGCAGGTTTTTTCTATCACTCAGGGTTGCTTTTTACATCAGAGTTTAACGCTTACTGTCATCATATTTTGTTTTCAACCGAGAGGATGGCAAATGGGAATATACTCGCACGGTTCTCGTGCACGTTTACGCAACTTTATGTGGCAATACACAGACGTGTCGTAGTTCACACAAGCTTGAAGTGGCACAACGAGGCTATCTGACGAAGCTGCCACCGTCCCACTCACATCAATATGCCGGTAACCCGCGATCTTCTCTGTGGGATCATTCAAATTTCCTTTGCTGTCGTACTATCTGCACCCAACGTTTTCCTTCACTTCAACGCAACACCGATAATAAATGATTTATTATCCACTGAGCCTGTACGCTTTAGTGTCAGACATTATTTAGCGAAACAATTTTATACAATGTATTAGTACACGTTCATAACAGTCACTTAATTAGTTTATCTACCCGCATCAACTCGTTAAAACTTCCTAGTGGTTCTATGTTACTTCCAGTTTCATTTGCCACTTTGCTCACAGTGAAACCACACGATTACTTAGGTAAACGCCGCATTATGGCAAATAACAGCTGGCAATTAAAGTAACAGACAACGCCTTAGACCATACTCCAACAAAGTCATGTGATAATGTAATTCCACTGAGCCTTCCTTGGTCATCGTTGACCATCAGTCAATTAGAAACCAATGTTTTAAGTATTCAAATCGTTTATGCAGGCTGGTTGCACCAACTAATCGGTAATTTTCACCGATGCTATCACTGCACCAAAAAATGTTGCTCACGTAGTGCTGAAGTCGATATCAACTCACCTCTTTTCCGCCTGTCACGATCAAGTCAATCCAGTCATCTGGTACCGGCGGTGGATCCGCCAAATGAGCTAGCAACCACTCCAACTGGATGCTGTTCAAGGCCAGTAGACCCATGCAAAACTGATAGAACGCGTTAAGATTGGATCGATCGGTGAGCACGAGTTGACAAGCCTAAAGGAAAGGGAAAACACAGTATTTTTGATTGTTAAGTCGCTCCCGCCTATTCGAGATAATTCATTCAGTAACGCGTAATCGATAATTTCAGTTGTGCTTATTCAAACGGTTCAAGTCCAAAAAAACGTCACTACAGGCTATCAGAAGTATTGGAATTTATACGATATTGTTTAACAAAATTACGGTAAAAGCGTTCCCTCGTCTTTGGTGTGAATTAATCGGATACACAACTTGTCCAGTAGAAAAGACGTTTAAAATGGAGCAATCAAAAAACGAGTCTACCACCAGTCAAGGGCAAATTAACTCATTATAACAATCGAGTGTACATGAAAGTGAAAGCGGGTCAAACAATACCAAGAATGGAAGTTTTATTAGATAAAAATTAGTACGTACAACAAAAAAGAAAACACACATTTTGTGTGCAGTTGTGGTACAAAATTCAACATGATTGTTTATTGCACACAACAAATGCAAGTAAAAGCAAATTTAAGATCAGTTTCCTACAAACAAACCACACATACCTCAACAAATTCAACTTCTTGCGTCATATCATGCATAAGACGACAAACGTACCAAACGAGCTTCAACAAACTCAACATTGTTGTTGGAGTTTCAAACAGATGATATGCAATGTTGTAGCACAAGTTGTAAGTACTCGGTTGTCCGCCGAGCTTAGCAGTTTGATTGCAAACTAAAATTTTCTTCCCTGTTTGGCATTTATCTGAATGAAGAATTTCGCGGTACTGGGACTGACTGTGTTTCCAGTTTGATTTTCGTGGTCGTAAATCAACAAGTATTAATTGTGTCTCTTGCTGGCCAATTCGTGTATATACATTCGCATAAATAACATGCGTCCTTTTCATCTGACTTAGAGATTCTTGCGGTCACAGTAGGTTGAGTTGTTCTTTTGGTTTGAGAGCATTCTTCGTGGTGGCGTCCTTGGTTTTTGTGCTACAGTGACATTGTGTGATTTCAGAAGATATGCTATTATTTCTAATGCGGCTTTGATGTGCGGTGGAACACTTCGTTTTGCCGAAGGTTCTGTAAGGTGTGAGTCTCGTTCCTTCTGCAATAGAATAAGTTTGACGAAATTTCGTGAGAGAAATATTCGGTACAGGTATTCTTCTCCCTTCCCCCCGGGGCTCTACCTTACTGCGAAGTGCTTCAGCTTTCTAAAGAAGAGTCCGGGAGCAACTTCTTTTATGACAGGTTGGGTGGTTGTTGACCAATCAGGGTCCAGATCAAAGCTCAGAAAGAACAGGCAGCAACCAATCAGAAATCCGGCATAACGGTCAAATAAAATCACAAGTAACCAATCAGAATCCAGTTAAACAGCTAACTGAACGTCTCATATAACAACAGACATTCATAAAACTCCATCAACCCCCATGACAAATCCCGTACGCACAAACAACTACGCACTAATGATGTCACCTGGATTGGTTATGGAACGTTTGCAGTCAAATTGCTAAGCTTGACGAACAATCGAATACCTGAACCAACAACTTGAGCTGGTAACAACAGCACCACTATTTCTAGCAGTCAGAAGCACGGGTTTTATATTCCAAGGATGGTCTGTCTTGATGGACGTGCTTTCTCAATTAATCTTGCGCAACACACACTGTTCGCTGAAGATGTTTCAATGATAACCAGTGCGACAGTACTGTAAGACAAGATATGTTAAAACGGCGGACACCGTCGCAACATCTCGAGAGTTCACAAGCCAACGGGGAAGTAAAAATCGTTAGAACAAAATTTGGACGGAATCGGGTGCATGGTCTTTACTCTTCCGTTCGTATTTATTGTATACCATTTTTCGATTCGCTTATCAGCCAAATCTTAACGAACGGAGGCTGAAGGAATCGCCTTGCTAAACTCCTGACATTCATGACTAAGATAGAGAATAGATTCAACACCTCGGTTTCGTAAGAAGTACACCATTCTGCTACCGTCGTGGCCGCAAAAGACGCTTGGTCTGGAGGGTTATTTATTGCATGGAATCCATTACAAGGTATGTGAAAACAAGGGACGAACATGAACACTAATTTGTATGGCTGACGAACATCCGTATCCACTGAGCAGCAGTGGATACACTTACGTTACACATCCCGTACAGTATATGTACACGTTTCCAATAATCGTTTCTAGTCCCCGGTCTTCCTGGCATTGCAACCTGTTCTTTAGTTTCCGAGTGTGCAAGTCGTATTACACTACTCACAACCGAAGTTGCATGTAAGAAATGAAGCGATACTCTGTGGGGAGTATAAGCTATTTTTACCAAACTTCGAAATTCATGTATTTGTGTACCAAACTAGTTTGTAGAAATCCCACGCTTTCTTTGGCCAACTACCTCACCCCCCAGACTATTATCAATCCCGGGCAAACAGGAAATGCGCTACATCGATGGGCCCGTCTATCGCCATCAATCGCTTAACTCCACAAAAGTTCTATGGGGAAATGGGAACACAGAAAATCACGTGTGAGACACAATGTGATGGGCGTGATGACGGGACCTCGAGCCTACAAGAAGCGTCAGAATGTTAGACTATGCGGGCAGCAGAATGTGAATTCATGTGACAGTGCGTGACAAGACTGCTTGTGCAAACCGTAGCACAAACCAAACATTGAAGATGGAATCAGAGTGACTCTGTCATTCGCAGCAAGGTGGTCTCATTATGGCGAAACCGATAATTATTCGCCTGACAATCTGGCTTTAGACTAAAAGGGGTTCCTTCACAAGAAGTCACTATTTGAAGTGACGTACGGGATAATCCCGTGAAGCGTGCTCCCTGAAATACTCAAACGTCTCCAAGCTCACGTAATGAGGCTCACTAAAATCTTAAACATCTCGGCGAGTTACTGTAATGCTGCGACAGACATAGTACATCATAGAATGAGATTTGGAGTTGTGTAAGTGCTTTAGCAGCTGGAACAAGATAAAGTAGAACACTTAACTATGTTTAATGCTGAAAGAATAGGCTAGCTTGATGTTACGCACTAGTGAACCGTTGTAGACATTCATCGGTTTCAAAATATCCAGAGTTAATGCAGTTTTATCGTAACAATGGGCAGGATTGATGAGCTCTTTAAGGGCCCTGCTTTTCTGAAGTTCAACTAAACAATTTCATACTACATCCACTTTCGAAAAATGCAAATGTTATCATATAAACTGTATGCTCATGTATCGGTCCGTTCACCCTTTCCAGTTACGTATACAAAATGAAGTACATACAAGTGAACCAATGAGCGCCTACGGGCAAATGTCTAGAGTGATCAATTGTCATTCAGTCCAAGAAATGGATCAGTCAGATTATTGAACAGTCACAGTAAATAGCAACGAATGCAAACGGTTGGAGAAGCGCTACAATACAAGGCAGAAAGTAATTCAGAGTTCATGCATCGAGTCAGTAAGTTACGGATATGGAGCAGTATGTACATTTGATCAGTGTGCACAATGACAAAATTCTGGACGTTTAGATTATTTCAAATTGAACATCACCCACATTTGATCACAGCCTTTACATTTTTTAAGCCTCCTGGGCTAGCTCACCTTAAAGTCTGAAAAATAACACGAACTGTCTTGGCTGGATCTACTTGGTGTCCGGATTCATGTTAACGCTCTGTTATTACAGTCATTACTGTTTCAATGTTGGCATTCAGAAGCCATTCGAGAGGATGCTTTGAGATTCAAGTGTGAAGTTCCATTGCAAACCACGGATACTGGTAAATTCATAAATAATGCATAACTTGAACGTGGACAACAGATACTTCCTTGGAGCTAAGGGAACGTGTGTTTCTTGGTGTAGCACAATGAATTTTGCTGACATAAATGTGACGTTTAGTGCTGTACTCAGTTTTTGCTTCATGAAGAGTGTTACATCTCCCTCTTTGTAAATCACAGATATGAATGCCAGTTTCTGCGATACCTTTACAATGACTGATCGAATAGTTTAGGATATGTGTAGACAGAACATGTGAGATACCTTATCTAGATAAGTCCTTTGGATAGTCAAGCTTTTCGAGAATATGCTTATCCGAACAGAATTGGCAAACCGGTTAGAATAGTGCTCGAAGGTGTCCCCGTTTGCGTGTGTGTGTGTGACTGACTTAAAGCCTACGGTGTACAACAACTGACCATTTCATGTATTCTTTCTTAAAACGTCTCTAGCGGGATGTCAACCTTTAAGTTTAATAAGTCTAGCGTCCAGGAATTATATCTGATTTTCCTCCTTGATTTTAACTATAACTTCAATATTGTACGGCTGTTTGTTAAGATGAGTCAACATAGTTTCTAGTTGTCAAATGTCAGAGCTGTCAAACCTATTGAGATCTTCAACGGTGATGGTAGACGAGGAGTAAGAAAACTGTCTCTTAGAAGATTTGTTAATCTTATATCGTATTTACCAGTTTGCTTGTGATTGCCTGTGTTCTTCATGATACAAACATATTAACTTTGACCATTGGGAAAGGTTAACAAAGATTTTGTACAGTATGCTATCTATCCTGCTTTTTCTAAAATTGTCACTTAGTTAACTTGTGTATGCATCGTTATATGACACTTGTAACGTCAGCTTTCACTGGTGATGCACAGTTATCGTGGAGACACTGGACATGGTGTCCGTTCAGTGTTCCATATCTATGATATATGTCACACTATACAAACAAAAATTACGACTGATATCGATAGCAAGTTGTAATAACTCCATAAGCACACAAACCTGAGCACATCGTTGAAGACGACAATCGGCAGCCCTCTCTAAACCATGACGTTGAGCCCAATGTTTGATCCGATCCAATCGTCTCGTGAGCCGGGTTGCACCAACACGAGTCAACCAAACATTCGAGTCTTCTCTCACGTGACGTGGTTTTGCCTCCGTATTGATTAGCACTTGATTGAATATGTGTGCGTTGAGGATATGAAACAACTGGGCAAATAACTGGATTGTCAATGAGGCGTTGAGTCTCGCTCGACGGACTTGTAGCATTAACAGACTGAACAGTTGCATCATGGCTTGCATTCTCACTGGATCCTTCAAGCTGGCATGGTAGTTATGCGGATTAAGAGGTTTGTCATCCAATCGAAGGTCATCCTGGTGAAAAAGAAAGTTTAAACGTATTGTTAAGCTTGAATGAAAGGCACAGTTTCCTTCTAGTTTACCCAATTGACACGTGTGCGACAGAGAGATCCTTACCTGTACATCCGAATCCCCTGGATAAATCAAACAATAGAGCAGCGGTTGTAGTAAACTGGACATCGTTGCGCGTAACTCATGAAAACAGTGGTCTACAGCGTCAGCGAGCAAATGTAAAGCTTGACGACAAGCATGCAACGATGACCTTGAACTGTTCGAACCAACGAGAGTTTGCGTTTGATGTTCTGGTAGAGAGGACACACAAAGGTCCACATCATTTTTAAGAAACTGTAATAGTTCACTGCTGTTAGCCAGCCAGTAGATGAGCAAATGGATCAAATCGAACTGGTCCACATCATCTCGGTTTGGGGTGGGTAATGACTGTGTCAGTAAAAGACGGAAATAGAGTTTGGCAGGGTATGAAGACAGACATATATCGAAACATTCAAAACAAATGAATTTTTCAGTCAACACTACCGACATAACGTCAGTCTTAGTCATGGAATAATACCATGCGAATTCAATCCATGCTGGAAGGAGTGTTAACGCAAATATTCATAGGAAAACGAAAAGGCATTCAAAGGAAGCAATCAATACATTTGAATGGCTCCACCCAATTGTACATAGAAAGTAGGTTAAATAAAATTGAACTACTCCGATTGACTTCACAAATAGGTGAAGCAGTTACTGGCTACGGCCATCAGGGGTACACAGATGAACAATAAATGTCTTTTGAGAAAGACTGATCACAAAAAAAATCATTTTGAAAGATATCATCTGAGGAACCTCTTCATCCATTCACGACATTCAATTATGCGACAGTTAATCACTGACATTTACTTATGTGGACAGTTGAGCGCACGAGTTGATCTAAGCACGTGACAGTTAACCGTTGTCATGGTAGTTTGGAAATACAGAGCGAGATTCAAATTGCTTTCGTTTTCATTAGTTTACAGATGTAAAGTGCATGAAACATTATGCAACTTCACTAACTGGGTGAACAAAGCTCTGTTATTGTATAGAAGATTTTTGTAAGATTGCAATATTCTTTGAGAGCAAAGGTTACATGTAACCAACTGTTACATTTGTTATGTAGCCTGTGTGAAGTGGTCCGTGGTATTGAGTAGCAACAGGGATGGAACACTTGTGAACCGTAACGTAAGCTTTCAACAGAATTATTTGTTCGTGTAATTCAATTCATTCCAGTTTGGAAATGATTTCACCATTCCTCTGAGAAACCGGCTCTAATTCTGGATGATGGTGACCTCGAATATGGGTGTGCCAAATATAAGGTGACATTTCGGGCTTCTTGTTAGGATAGGAAACGTTAACAATTGTGATATCAAATGCTGCAGTTACCATCAAAAACGGGTTTAGTGTCCAAGACAGGCAAGTAACGCCAAACGATACATACCTCTCAGCATGTTTCATAATAGCTGTTCATGTCCAGGTCCTGAATACTACGCATTGAACTTTGCGTTAGAGGGATATGACCCATTACTGCGACATTCGAGGTGGACATTGTGAACTGAGTTAAAAATGTCCTGTCAAGATTAACTAGCATGGGTTCTGAAGCGACAAACAATGTGAGGCATTAACCGTGTTAAAGAATTCATGAATAAAAAGCGCTGTTTTGGTAGACAGGAAATTTCATCGGGAGGTATCTTCAGAATGCAGTCGAAATGTGAAAGGTGACAGAATCACACTAAAATTACTTCGAACTAGCCATTGTTCAAGTTCTTCGAGTCTACTTAGTAGATCGTTGGAGTATAGTTCTGCTATACGGTCTTCCTCAGATTCAGCATCTAACAGTATCAGATTCGCGAAAGTTTCGACGATGACGAAAACCAAGTCTTTTGCTACACACTGTAGTGAGTACGGTTGAAAATAGTTTCGCCTAAATCAGCCTACTAGTAAGCCGTGTTGAATAAACACACAATTAATCAGTTACGAAATATTGCGGTTTACCTCATAAACTCGTGTAGCTATGTAATTCGTCAAGTAGGATATTGTGTGCTCCTGTTCTGATGAATTCAAATCATGTATGGAGCTGAGGTGATTCAGACACGAACGGTAGGTCAAATAGAGTGAATATGCTGGAGACAAGGTGAATACCGTAGATTTCTTCTCCCCCTCTCGCCTCGTACGAGAGATCAATTGCTGGTAGTCCGTATTCACGGCCTTGAGTAGCTCGTCCACCAGAAACACATAACGATCTAACAGACTACTTTTGGTCGTTAGTGCTTTGTCTTGGAGATCAATAGTTAACGGTAGTTCATCCGGCGTACTCTGTCCACTGGAGGTTTGGATTTGATTAGGAGCTCGTCCGCGTGTATTTTCTGTGGCATAATTCACCTTTGAATGATGGGAACGGGAAAACCACAAGCAGTTGATCAGGGCAGAAGCATGTGTGTATATACATGAATGGCAATATACCTTTAAAAAAAGAAATACTACAACAAGAAAATCTTGTTTGCCAGTTTTGTTCTGAAGCCGATTTTGATGTTTTGAAATAGTTTATTTTGGTGGTATTGTTACCTTAAGGATAAGAGCAACGAATATTGAAGGCTTTATAAAGTCTACGACAGCTTTTGTGCCATTGACTTTCGTTGTGTCTTTCAATGTCTGTACCTGAGATTCCAGCCGAGAATCTGGGTAAAAGAAAAGGGGTTAGAACTATTGATAATCGATGGTCCCAGCAACCTAGTCGCAGATGCTTTATCTCGCACGCACATTCACCAATTATCCACATTTCCCATCGATTTAGAAGCCATAGCGGCGGCACAACAAAGCGATGAAGAGTTCAATCAACTGCGCTCTCACCAGTCCCTGACAGTGGAAAGAACACTGTTACCACAGTATGAAGCGAGGTGACACAAGTGATTGTCATGTCTTACGATGAGTCATAGTTTAACCAATGTTTTGTTTATCCCAGCCCTACTCAAGGTCGTTGTCATCATCATTGTCATAAACAAAAGTACATTAGTGATTGTCACTGATTTTTAACTGCTATAAGACCGTGAAGAAAAAAACAAGCTGTGATCAAGAAGACGAATAGAAAAGAGGAGGAGAGGGGACTTGACTGCTAAAAATAATTAGGTTCATATTCAGACATTCAACATCAAGGTGCCTACACCTTGAAAACAAACAGCCGTTCCATAAATGATAGTAAGGCGTGATCAACAAGACAACTTTTTTACGGCTTTCATCCCTCTGCGTTACTAAATGCACTTACTTTACAAACAACTCGAACAAACAAAGACAACATTCACGCAACTGAGCTCGGTTAGCCGCCATCTCACTCAACGTCTCCAGCTACCGATTGTGTGAGTTATGAGATCTCTAGCTTCAGAGGCGACTTCGATCTACAGTAGCTAAATGTTAAACGTCGGATAGTTGTCGTACTCATCTGAGAACCATCTTGAACAAATAAGTGAAACTTCCCTACTTAACGAAAGGCTAACTATTCATAATACATCGTTAAATCTCATGATGCTATCGTTACACACAAACAATATCGTATAGATAACGATTGTTGAAAGAAGATACTTGATAGAATAGTCAAAAAGCGAATACAAATAAAGCACATGAAAGTATGTTAATTTCAAGTTGTGTTTAATATTCCATGTGATGATGTTCTCATACGAGCGACATTTAATTGGTGCAAATAAAATCCTCTTTATAAGGAATTAAACATTCATTCACATTCCAGCTACAACGTACGTGACTGTTGTTTGGAACACATAACTTGTAGGTTATAATAAAATCATTTCTGAGTATAAAGAAGGCAGAACAATGATTGATGTGAGATTGTGTCTTAACCACAATAAGATCAATACCATAAACAGCCACCTCATGCCTTGCGATAGAAGCGCTGTCGAAATAACGTTTTTTAAAAGTACATAGAAAGCAAAACGTTTGCAACCTTATTTGGTCAATATATCAAGTTAGTAACATCAGATTTCAATTTTTGATGTCCTAATGGGTTGGTGTAAGTCAGAAAGACACAGTCTGATGTCGACTACTGGGTGAAAAAAGTATATCCGTTCCGTCTCACGCTAAATCTGTACATCTACACTGGAATAATTAACCAAGATGGATCTTCGTCGTCTCTGGGTTTCATTCCTATTTTGTACTTTGCGCTTTTACCTCAACTTCACAGTTAGTCGTCATAAGGACAGTTTAACGCAACACATGGTATCGCTCTGAACTATGAACCATGGGGCCAACGACAAAGAGTGTACACTTCACATGAAAGCATGAATAACTAAATGAATATCAGGGACTTGTTAAGGTAACCTCCCCATTGAAGACCATATTGTTCTCGTTAATTATGCGTTTCTCCTCTTCCACTGGTGTATTGGTGATTTGACCTTCATTGCTTTGGTGCCTCTGGATTGGTCATTTGCTTACGACCAATCACATTTGTTTGTCGTCAGGTACTACATTGTTGTCGGGGTATATAATCAGTTTGTCTGGATAGTGCGCATGCCCAACTACTTGTGGGCTCTTGTGACCATCTATACCTGACCGCTAACTGGGCTTACTAAAAGAGTCATTACGAAACACAACAGAGTTACATAATATAAATTGAGCTTGAGCTGATTTTTTCATTCGATTGTGCGTAGTACACTGAAAACCGTGCGTTCATCCGATAACAGTCTATTGTATGTAATGATCTTTAACATGAAAAGTATCTGTCAAGGACTTGCATATTCCATTAACAGCTTGATACACAATACAAAACAAGTCTCAAGTTGTTTCACATGCTTGCATCTCATTACTTTACTTCTATACGAAGCATAAATTACAGCTTATACAAAAAACTACACCTGCGTTTCAGTAGGTTGCACAAAGCCTAACGTTATTGATGACCATTGCAGAGCAAATCGAAAATAACGACTCACATGCTGAAACTTGCGGTGGTCATAGCTACGGTGAGCTGAGACTGACAACATGTGTCTGTACTGTACTGGACGCGAGTTGACAAAAAACTGGGACTGTACTGCTGACAACGGATACAGAGACATATCAGTCGTGTACAATACAGCGTTTACGTTTGATGTTGTAGTTTCACGTGCATTGTATCGAGGATCTGGTGAAAAATAACACTGTAGACCAGGCGTCTGTTGCGGTGACAGCAAGTAGCTTTTTGTCGTAGGAGTGAGATTGTTATCAAAGGCAGTATCGTTAGACCCCGGACATCTTACAAACCTGGCAGTAAAAAACAGTGAGGAGAAACAGTTCTCTCTGTCCGAGAATCTTCAGCCAGTCGACTAAATTTTGCTGCATGCTGCAGAAGGCCGAACTCTTAAAGTACTCAGTAGCACTAGTGATCACGAAGTGTTTGGTAGTGAGCAGTGTGTCCAGCTGGAGTGTCTGGCCGATATCATCCAATCATACAAGATCACAAATGCCGTAATGTGGTTGTTGTGCTTAGTAAAGTGATGCGCGCAAGACCCTGGTGTAAAACAATACACATTTGACCACTTAGTCTTCAAGGAGCTACAGGTATTAACGTAGAACATTATCCTCATTGAAGTGATAATAGTAACACTTTGATGTTGTATATCAGTACAGCGAATTGTCACTGAAGCCATGCGAAATGAATAGACGAGCCCGGAAACTATAGAATCGAATCATTTACACCAGGGTCACTCAAATCGATCATAAATCCCAGAAATGCACAATTCCTACTGGTTCAAGAATAGTGCACTGTTTCATGTATGGAGCTGTCTATCGGCTGTAACTGGTTACTTATGAAGTCACTAATGCCTCTTTCTATCCGCGAGTGACACGTTTGTTCGAAAAGCCGAGGTATGACCGTTTTTGTTATGATTTGTATCTCCTAATTGTAGCGAAAAGGCGTCCAGTAAAGCACAATCTTTATTGCCCAACTCGCTAGTTACCATGCCACACGAGCGCTCGCGATTTTGAATCACAATTCCAGTCCACAACACCCCCCGGTTTCCGCTCGCACGTCGTGTGCACTTCTACCTGAATGAGGTGTGTGATTGGCGCCTACTACCTGGGGGTTTTCTGCCTGCTATTCCTCGTCCGTTTATCCGATTTCGTTGTGCGATGGCTTGTCCGGTCGCTCGTGCTGTCCTCCGTCTATCTACTGTAGGCTTTGAACGTACTCTACAGCCGTGTCGAGATATTCCTGAGAGTGTTGGAATAATAACGCCTTCAATTTGGTCATCCATCCTATTTCGGCTGCCACGTCTTGCCCGTTGGTCCGATCCGGTCGAGCGATTACTCATCCGGTCGCCCACGCCGTTCTCCATCCGCTCAACGTGGTTTTTTGAACGCACTTCCCCCTTGTGTTGGGGTATTCCGCTGAGAGCTGGAATGCTCGCGCTTCCTGCCTGACAGTCCCCCACATAATGAGATAGCGTATTCTGTCTTGATAGAGCAGTGTACTCTCCGGCGCCTATCATGAACAGTCGGACTCAGCGATATTTTTCCTCTGACTTATTTTTCGTTCGACTTTCAGCAGCACAGAGATATCTACCAATGGTTTACATTGACCGTCAGATAAACGACTTGCGTTTGCTTGACAATATAATTATTTTGTAAACGTTTGTTGTTCTCTGAGAGAACTTCGTGTGAGTTGTTCTCTAGCAAACATAATCTTAAAATCGATGATCTGGAAAACATTCAGTGGTGTAATCTTCGAGCTCCAGGTGGTTTCAAACTGAAGACAGATATCACATGAGATTCCTCACAACATTTTATCCACTAGTTACGCTGCAGAGCCTGATGAGAAGCAAAAGTCTCCCGGTTAAACTCGGTTACCAACACTTTTGTCATGATTTTCACATCATATGGTCCGAGGGATGGCGAATTATTGCGGATGGAATTTCTCAGTGGAAAAAAATTATACTGAAAGCGATAAAAAGCAGACAGTCAATTTTGCAGCACAAAATAAGTAATTTATTAGATCTCGCGACCATAGTTCACCAGAGTGAAAGCAGTCTTCGCTGATTGAGCCACGTGTTCTGGGATGTATGCCATATTGTGCACGGTTAAGAATGGCTGCTGACGGCTGGAACAACCTGCCAAGTTGGCCGGGCGATGACGTTGTTATGATCACCAATGCCTTGACCGTTTAGCCTAGTAAGCCTAGTAGGTGTCGTCAACCTGATTGGGCAGGGCACAACCATCCATGTGATCACGAAATACGAAGATCCTGACCGTTCTATTGAGTTGAATAGGTGTCGTCTTCCTGGCTGGAGGTCTTCATGATCACTCAGATCGCTGGTAAGGAATGCTATTCTAGATGACAGCCTGCCGCATTCATACTATTTCTAACTCTTCGGCATAGTATTCTTTTACTGTTTTCAATCTTTCCCTGACATCTTTTTCCAGGATATTCTGCGTCACTGATGAGATGAGCGGCGGCCCGAACCACAGCACCTTCTGGTCAAGCTGAACGATATTGTGATTGGAAACATTCTCTGACATAGCAGTGCGTCACAGTCAATGGCGAACATGTATGCGTGGGCGCAGTTCAAATCTGAAAATGACGTTGAGGACAGAGTGTACAGTCATCATCAGCATCATCACCATGATCATGATCATTTTCATTCCCACCCTCCTCTTCTTCATCAACACACTCATGAAAATTCGTTTCGGAAGGGTGAAGAAAAGAGAGCTGTACGCTGGCATATTCAACACTCTTGGAAGATGAAATATATTTTATTAAACGGTTGGGATCCTTAGTATACATACCCGAGAAAGATATCCACAAGTTGACACACGGGCAACCAACATACTCGTCGTATCTTCGATGGCACACATTGTCGAGCAAAAACATGGACAGAAGGAACAATAGACATTGGTTAGCTGGTCCGAATTCGATGTGAATGCGTCTGTCACTCGCAACCTGATACAGCTCTGTGTGTGTGCACTAGCTGACTATCCATTCAACCAGAGTGACTGAGGCAAATTATTACCGTATTTTATGGTGTAAATGTTGTAGTTGTTTGCTTTCGGTGTCTGTCAGCTATGTGACCTTTACCGAATATCCTCCATTCATTCAATCAACTCACACAATCTCAGCGACCCCGCTGATTATTGAAGTCCAATAGTTAGCGATTGCTCGGAATGTAGAAAACGAATGGATGAACTATAAATTCACTGCAGAAACCTAGATACAAGTGTGTGGACATGGAAACTGAAAGATAGGCGATTCGACGACAGCATGTAGACTCCTGCATCGCGAGACTGTGATGATTCAGTCCACACACTACCTACTATCTGGAACACAAACAAGAATGAGTTAGACTTTCTGTACCACATTATTAGTGGCTCGAGCCACAGAAACTTGCCACGAGAACGCTTTTTATCGTTAGTCAAGAATGACTGGATATTTCCAGAGGATAGCGCTCTGACTAACTGACACAATCCGACATAGGAGTTTCGAACATCTTGCAGCAAAATCACGATTCTTTCCAGGGCAGATTCGAATGGATTGCTTTGTTCTTTCTCTTAACAGTGTGAAGTACTTCAAGTATGCTGTTCAGCAGAAGAACGAATGGCTTTGGGCAGACGTAACTTAGACAGTCACTAACTAGAAGATAGTGAACACACGTAGAAATGCATCCAACTCAGAGCGAGAGTCTCGCTATATTTCCTTACCGGCTGGACAGACCAATCGATGTCGGTTACCCATGACTGTTTTTTGTACGTATGTGAAATGTACTTGTGTGATCTGTGTGGGCTGAGCTCTGGAAACCACTCATTCACTTTGTGTTCGAGGGTTCCCATGAATCTAACCTATATGTACACCTTACAGATAAGTTTTTCAATACGTTTTCTTCAGTAACCTAAGCACTATAGTCATAGTTTCTGTGTAAACCAGTGTACAAATAGAAACACTAACCTGCCAAAACGATGTATTTAGTTTCTGAGAGAGTTTTCAACTGCCTATATTTTCCACCCTTCGGCGTAGCATTTATTGTGTGTTATTAGGGGGATTGATTACCGTAAGGAGATATATCAATTTTTCCGGATTTATTAACAGGAAACATTAGAAATAAGTAAGCTGTTTGTCTTTGAGTTTTAAATTGATTTCTGTGTGTCAAAACTTTTTGGATCCATTTGTATTATTTTTAGAAGTTTGAACAGAAAACTATCCTTTGTCATTCTCAACGAGAACAGCAGGTCAGTAGTTCGAGTCGAGGCCACAGAACTGGGAAAAAAGAAAGTCACTATTGTCAAAACTAGACAAGGGAGTGAATGAAAATTAGCCCATAAAATCGATGAGTCCAACCTAAACCAATCAACAAATTGGAAATACCCTACAAACATGCAATCAAGTAGTAGGTTAGAGTGCGACAAATTCTTGTGGCTTTCGATATCTCGCTACTGTAATTGTTTTTACACCGCTACCAACTTGGTCAAACACCGATGGCATACAAGTCACTGAATCCAGTTCGACTCAATTTACGCTGGTGTCCAAACAGAAGCCAAGAAAGTCACTAAGTTTTGAGCAGTGAGGGTGAATACGATTTTTAGCTTCTAACCTACTACTTTCTGCTTCATTCCCCGTAGTCATGCCACTGATTGATAACCTCTTATGCCGGTGAGCTAGGAAATCGATAAACAATACTTGATATGATAAACAGTGAATTGGGATTCATAATATGTGACCTAAATTTGGTGAGATTGGACTAGAGCGGTGTCTTGATTGGAGAAAGTTCAATCAGTCAGAACTCACGCATAAGCTACTTCAAGCGGAATTGTAGTCGGTCGGCGCTAACCAATCAAAAACGGCGATCGGCCGCTACATCTAATTTGTTTGTAAAAGATGGAGAATAGAAGAATTTATCTGGATGCGTGTCATACTTAAACAACCGAGCTGCTCCAGCCACGGTTATGAAACGTAGCGACGAATTGGTCAATTAAAACACGAAAACGCTCGTAGCCCAATAGCAATCGTAGTTACTGAAGTTCCTGCATAAAAGAGTGCTCTTTCTCCAGTACACTGAGATTGCTTAGTGCCACTTAGACTACCGTTATTATGATTTCCTAGTTTTGGTAACTCGGCACACGACACTAAGTACATGGATTTATGTACTGTCCCAGCTTAGGCGAATGAACAGATATGATCCTGGCAACTGGATGTCTGCTCCTACTCTTCTCTTTAGCTATTCATCAATATCATTTGAAGCTTGCGACTGAACTAGAATGGCTGCTATCAACGGCTTTCATCGGTTACTTTATATCTCTAGATGAATTCTTAATACAAAAATCTACAGTATCTATCGTTGACCGTTAACACGAATAGAGAAAGAAATATTTGAACAGAGAAGTCAGAAACAGTTTTTTGCACAATGTATCTCTCGAGCACATTTCGCTGCATCTCATCAGGTACATACTGCAGTCTGTGTGTTTATATAGCAAAGTTCAATGGGCATTGTGAAGCTAAACAACAAAATATAACAACTACGACTAGGGCGAGGACAAACGTGCACACGGTTATCCACATCAAACCATTCATAACTGCCCAGATCTGGCGC
>JTDE01000219.1:234369-258659 GCA_014338405.1 Paragonimus skrjabini miyazakii | reverse complement strand
TGTCGGTGTGGTTGTTGATTTTGTTGTTTAGCTTCACAATGCCCATTGAACTTTGCTATATAAACACACAGACTGCAGTATGTACCTGATGAGATGCAGCGAAATGTGCTCGAGAGATACATTGTGCAAAAAACTGTTTCTGACTTCTCTGTTCAAATTTGTTACGGGAAAAGGTTGCTTTGCTTTAAAGAAATATTTGACAATAGGGTATCGAGAAATGACAAAATTTGACTGAGTTCACACGGGACTGATCGGATAGAAAACGTGATAGACAGACGATGTGAAGCTACACGATTAGTCGGTTCATGTGATGAAGCGTATTGAAACAAATGTCATTGATGTGATCAGGCAAGTTTAGTGTAAGCCGCGTGCTAATGGTGTTGCATCCAGAAGACGGTTGATGACTATGATTGGGTCTTTAAAAAGTGCGCACAAAATAAATTGGACAGACCTGTAACATTCTGTAAAAGCATATCATTTCTACATTTTCCATATGTTACTTTTCGACTCAGTTGTTGGGGTTTTCAATTCGGTCGACCTCGCGCCGTTGCAGCGTTCAGTCAAACGTTAGGACGGATACAGTTTCGTCGTTGTGTTACTCACAGAGTTCATCAGTAGTTTATTATAATTGCGATATTTTGAATTCATTGCACTTCGAAATGGATGAGAAGCTCACTGAAAACAACCCATGTGAAATATGCTCATGCTTGCCTGTTGCAGCGACTTTAATGCGCTGGAATACATGAAACTATCGTTCCACAATTAATAAAATATTCTAGTTAGTGCGGGTTTTGTACAAATCAGTTGACCTGGGTTTGTTTTTACTTAGGTTTTTCAGACAGTTGAAAATCCTCATGGAAAACATTAAGAACAAAGTTTTAGTGAAACAAGTTGTTTCTGTTGAATTTTCATTTTTAGTGGGCACAGTTATATAAAATTGGTGATTTGGTAATCAAGAAAATAAACAGGGGACAAAATGAGGGGATAAATCGAAAACACGACTTCGTAGTGTTTAGGAACGCAAACGAAGTGGACCCTGGGTAATCAGTACTAATCGGGTTGAGTCAGTGGAACGGGGATAAAAACCTTATGGGTTAGGTCATCAAGTTTGGCCTTGGGAGTTTCGGCGTTTGAATGAACTACTTCTGAACGCATAAATTCGGCTGTTATGACTAGATTACGACTGCTTCGGCTGCCTACATAAGTGATATTCAATCCTTTGCGACGAGGTGACAGGGACCTGTCAGAAGATGTGAAAAGGCTTCCTCAGATGTTTGTGTGTCAGATACGATACGATGAGTCAGGATTGATGAGTTCGCGTCCTCTACTGCCTTAAAGTAAAACCACTTAATCTTAGGTAATTGTGTCAGTTAGAGTTGAGAAATTATCGAAAACTGATTGTTCACTGAAACGTTTTTTCTGTCATTTCAGTTTTCCCCTAGTTTCATACGGTACTTACATAAGTACAGATTACATACGAAATAAGTCACTTCCTAACTGTTCGTCCTAACAGTCTATCACACAATCAGTTATCAATAAAAACTGTTTACTATTAACTTATTATGAATCTATTACTATAATTAACTGGGTACCTGGCTGGATTAACTGGTTTAACATTCCTAGATTGTCAACATATCGTATCCAAGTATTAATTTATGAATTATTGACTAGTAGTTTGGCAGATTTAATCATTTAGAAGAGACTCAATTGCGAAAAAATAGGATTTTGGATACATTTGAACCAGCAGTAGAAACAACATGACTAGATATCGGAAGCGTTGGTGGATTCCAGCGTGAACTGATCAAGAAATCTTGCTTGGACAATCAGTTTGCTGGATCATTTAGTGGATTCCATATAACACATTCTGTTGGATGGGTAAACAGGTTCAAATATGACATTTGTGAGCTTGTGGCATGATTTTGTGGCTCAGCCACTAGAGTATTTGCCGCGTCTGGGCATGTTATTTCCGTCGCTGATTTAAATCCAGTCGAAGTCCGAATTTTTCGAAATTAAGTCTCTTCTATGATTCCTGACCAAACTAAAGAACAAAGAGATTTTGGATAAGGCAATGCGAAGACGTAAACCATCTGATGTTCTCCGGAGTAACAAGTTCATAAAGGGAACAAATTGCTTCAAATTCCTACAAAGTGATTTGTTGCTTTCAAACCATAGAGATCCGACGAGCACAGTTGCGTAAACTGCGTTAATCTCATTCGGGCTTGTTGCCCTTCCAAAGAAAGCGTGCTGGTTAACGAATTGCTTATTGAGAGTGAGTAACGCCATAGGTAGTTTTACTAACACTGTTCAGATGGCCTTTGTTGAACAACGATCATTCGTCCAGTCAGCCTTTTCTATTCATCCTTATATGCACTTGTCGGAGCTGTGTGGGATGAACACTTCAAATTAGCCTGTTCATTGTTTGTCAGTGGCTTGTATAAGCAAAAGTGAACATATTCTGAGTCATGCTTACTCGATCCTTGCTCTGTTAGCAGAAAATAGTCCCGTGAAATCTGAAAACGATGTCCACCTTGTTTTAGGCGAAAAATGTGGTAAGAGTTCACTAGTGGTACGAGGTCTAACACGAATGACGTGGTAAGCCATTAGCATAAACGTGTGGGTGGAATCAGGCTGTCTGCAAAACAGGGGCACAATGAGATCATGTGTACACAGCAGATACACAACTGGTGTTAACGTGCATAGACAGTGTTTGGTTCACATGATGTGATTTCAGTTGCTATGACAACAAACGACGTTGTTTCTGATGCATGTGCCATTATCAAGGTTAGTCAGGCATTCAGATGACTGCATTGTGAAGTGGATATAACGTTGAACGAGTCGAGTATAATTATGATCTAACGGTGCACAGTGGGTGCGGGTGGGGAGGACTGAAATAGTTCAGGATGGTGTGCAAATACAGATGACAGATAGCTTTCATCAAGCCAGATATCTGTTGTCAAAGCAACAGCACCGCTTGGCGGAGGGAAACACGTTAAACGTTATCAGAAATTCAAACCCGCTCGGAGTACATATTCTATTGACATGTATTCAAAGTTAGTCTCATATAATCGTTCATCGATTGCTTATTTTCTGTGGTATTTTCAAGTTCGAATGGCACAAAAATGCAACCATGTCGTTATTTTGCCTGTAAAATATTTCCAGTGACAACTACAGCTTCACCCGTTTACAAGACAAAATCAACAGAGAGCTATATCTATCGGACAGATGGATACTATCACACCTCGATTGTAGGAATTCACTTTTTCACCGGGTCTCATTATTGATCAGTCACAATGTAGTAGTGCCTGTCGTCGGGGAAAAATGCATTTCTGCCTTATATTTCAAAAGTGACCGTTTACCAAACAGCTTGTGTGATAAGAAATACATATAACCATAGGTAAAACCATATATCCTGTTGTGCTCTGAAGGTTTGCCTACAATAAGAATGATTTAACCTATAAATCTATAGGTGACGCTCCAGTGTAGCTGCAATGTGGCTTGCATAATAAGCAGAACCGATTAGTGTATGCGTATGTATGAATGGTTGAAAACATTAGTGCTAAATAGAGAACTGTTGACTGGAACAATTACGAGAACCTTGAATTCACAAGTTGTTAAACACATCACAGAAACCGGTTCCTTGGATGACATGGCCACACTGATCAATGTGGTTTTGCTTTGAAACTAAAACCGGGCAACAAATACTAGCCTTATATGTTCAGAAGTCGTCTAGGCAAACACTTTCCATACTATGGAATGGACTGTCTGATTAGGATGTGAAAACTATAGGTGTGTGACTGACCTCACTTGAAATTGACAGGTCGCTGTTCGGTCAACTGAAACATCATGATAAACCTATCACTAAATTTCCAATGCGTTTGTCCGTGCACATCTCTTAATTACTCTGTTGAACTTGTCATGTGTATAATCAGGTCGATTACCTGTCTAACGTCGTGTCAAGTATGTGCCGTGTCCCAACACTGATATCCCCTTGGCCTACATTTCAAAGACAAGGTGGGCAATAAAACATCCGTGTTTATTCAGTCAACTTCCAGTACAACGTCCAGTATAACGCCTGACAGGGACCAAGGAACGCCAGACATGATCAGCGGTTCCAATTCTGCCAGCAATGTGAGCGCCGGTGTCAACAACACACTACCTTTTTCATGGTTTGGAATGGCTCTTGACCACGAACACTGCCATAACTACTCAGGTTTTGTCACACATTTCTGTGCGATGTATCAAGAAGAATACCTATTCATTGCTGCACATGTTGAACAAAATAGCCTGCCCTGGCGCCAGCAAACGAATTACAAGTTAAGGATTGCTCTCATATCAACCCATTCGTCCGTCATCTCCAGCAAGCTTTCACTGCCATCATTGGTGATTCGTAACTGTCAAAGTCATTTCTACTGCACTATCTCGATTTTGATAAGTGTCAACATTATGTTGAACAGTTATTCGCTTTTACTTGGTACACTGCCATTTACATGTCATATATATTCTTTATTCACGTAGTCTACCTTTTGAATATAAGTAGCTTTTGCGTCAATAAAACAAACACTGTTTGATTAGCCTATTCACTCTCCGTTACTATGTTCATTTCAGACACAGACCGTCAAGTATCTTACATATACGTTCTCATGGCTTCGGGCACATAACTGAGCCAAATACTCACCAAATTTTAGGTATTTTCTGTACGAAGCTATGGCTTACAAGTCACCGGGTTGTTCTGGTAGAAAATCGGGGCATCTATTCATTATAGTAGATATGTTGCGATAACGTTTGGCCGATGCCTGGTATATAAAGACTATTTTAATTCCGGATAACTGATATTCAGATTCGAAGGGTGATCCAGTGGATGTGATCAACAATAGTGATCCCTTCGACTGGGAACATTTCCACGTCAACGGCCTTCATGCACCAGAGTACATAGGTCATCTCGGCTAAATCTGGGATACTTGCCTTATAGTGTAATCATTCCTGACAAACTAGATGTTCCAAGTTGGAATGACCTTTGCAATTTCACAGTGCAAAGTGTGCCTGAAAAGCGTCAGTTACTTTGTTGAGGAGTTGAGTCAGCACTAGTGTGATCACAAGTTATGCCAATGTAGTTCGTACATCATCTGCGGTGCCGATATGAATCTGACATTTGTTTCAAAGGTTAAATATATGAGGCATTTTCGCCGTGCAGCCAATTCGTTGTGCAAGATACCTTAACAGTGTGCAGTAGACATACTGTATTGATGTAGGATCTGAACAGATGGATTGTAAACTTGGCTGGTTCCGACACTCAGGTTTGTTGACCCACAGCTTGTTATGACATTCTCGGTGTGTATGCAACTGGGATTTTGCTGGAAACAACGGTTTGGTAGCCAGTTATGGATATGAAGTCGTTGTTATCACAACTGGTCTATGTAGATTGTTTTTGACTGCGGGTGAGTGCATCTAATGACGTGGGGCAGTGAAAGCCGTAAGGAAGCTGCCTCGCTCACCACGCTTTACGTTCACTCACAGCTTGGTCGTTTGGTTCAATATAGACGTAGCTATTTTCATTAGTTAGGTCCCTTTCGGTCCGCTTTATTTTCTCTCTTCCTATACATTGGTTTGTTTTTTGCCTTTGTGGTTATGCGGCAGCTAAGCAGAGTTTGAACCACTAATGTATTGCTTTTTATGATGATGGTGAAACCATACTGAAATGAGACAAACCGTAATCTGTGAAGCACAGTAGAAACCGAACGGAAACAAAGTGGTCTGTTCACACAGACTTTGTAACACGTTCGTCATCGAGTTGCAGGCCAAAGGTGAACAGCTCCGTCAACAAAGGCACGGTAATTATAATGAACTCTTCTGAAGACGGTTGAGTTTCATATGCATGTCTGCGTGTGTTCATGACTAAGCCTGCAGACATTAATCTGAGCATGGTCGAATACATAAGTGCGCACAGACACTCACCACACATTCGAGGCTGTGTTGTGAAGCTCAGCTGACCTTGATCGGTTCGACAACACCGTCCGAAACGCGGATTAGCTCCGTGTGCAATCATCGTATGAGACGACTAAAGTTTTTGATTCAAACCACAAAAAATTATGCTCACTCACCGTTTGCAGTGAAATACTTAGACAGGCAAGCAATCGATTAATCGCATATGGTTAAATTGAGAAAAATGATCCCGCAATAAGATAACCAACTGCCATCTCTGTCTAGTTTGGAGCTGCTGATTCTCTGCACGAACAAAAGCTAACCGGTATAGGTGAACAAACAAACAAGGCCCAGTTGACGCTTAATTTCGGGGAAGAAAATCACCAGATTCAAATTCTCTGGTACCGGATTTATTGATAAAACCTAGCGATTGGGAGACCACGGACGTCCAAATATCGAACACCTATGTTTCACCCACAGCCTTAAGAACACCTTTACTAACGAGCTCGCAGTATTATGATGTGGACTTCCCAACGCAGTGTTTTTCAAAGTGAGTGATATTACACTCTAGGGGATAATTTGAGAAGGTGAGAGGAGAATTCTGGCAAGTTGAACATGAGGGAATAACAGAGGGACACTTCAAGTTTTCCACCACAGGCGGCCGATATTTCTTCTGATTACCCGGCTTAAGTGCAACGTTGACCATAGATTACGTATAATGAAAGATTTTGGTTCTTACTGTTGTGATGTTTACGTGATGCATGTTTGTAAGTGACGGATCATTAGGCTTTGTTGAAGCCGCTAAGTAGGCGATGATGTAATGCATAGGAAACATTAGGTGCAATAGGAGAAAAAAGTTTGGAAACCACTGTTTCAATATGGTACACTTCCAGAGTCTACTACCGTCAAATGAGCTACTGTGCTTTGCTTTGTGACATTCAGAGGAATGTTTTGCGAAAGAAAAAAACCAGGGTCTTCAAACAATCTATTTAGCTTAAGGACATTGAGAATTTACTATTAAACTGTGAAATTGTAACGATAGATGAGTTGCATGCTCAAAACCATCTACATAAGACAGTCGGCATAAAACTGAATCAAACACAATAATGCTTACCGACAATGACAGAACAATGTATCTAAAGTATTAAAAGCGTTTTGTTTAACTTAAAACCAGGAGTAATCTGTGAAATACGGTTTAGAAAAAGGACTGTTTCTGTCCTGTAGAGTGGGAGAAATTCGGTTTGTACGACTTGAACTCTTTGTTCCTTTACGATAATTGATGGGCTTTGGAAAAAAATGCACGACTATTTAATGACCATTTGGTATCACTTTTTGGTTAACGAATAAGGGAACTACTATAAGTTCCGATTTCTGTCGGACAATCTCAAATTTTGTATTTCATTTAGGTTTATAAACACCAGTGACGATATAGTCAACAGTCTGTACGTTAGTGAAGTTAACTACGTTCATTCAAGATTGTACGTCTCCAGAACGGCATAATCTCTGTTCGAATTCAAGTTAGAATATGGACCTGGCAAATGATAAATCTGATTGAAGCACATTCGACTTTATCTTCGTGATAGATGAAGTCAGACGGGTTACAAATCACGTTAATTCACAATGTTACAGTAAAAACTAACACAAGAGGACATATGTTAGGATTTTGTGATTATTGTGTCATGAGACGATGCTAATAACCAAATATCACGTACACGTTAGTTTAAATGTAACTAACTTCGATCATTTTAGGATTCATGAAGAAATGTTGATTAACAGAGGTATAAATTGCTTGCATACATCTGATTTTGTACTGAACAGTTCATATGAAAAGATCGCTGGATAGTGTAAATGTTGATTTCGTCAAAATAGCGCAGTCGAGTAGTAGAAAGAGTGCTGTTGGGGACAAAATAAATGACTGGGTGTCAAAACACAACCCCAATCAAAACCTATCAACTGTACAACAAGTACATTTCAACGTTCCAAGCACTTGTGAAGATTCAAGCAAAGCCTGACATTACCGGAAAGACTCTGATAAGCAGACTGTTTAGAGACTCGGTTTGTTTGATGATGTTGTTATTGATTAACTGTTGCTGGGTGATCCAGATTGGGTACAAACGGTTGCTAAACGAATGTTACCTACAAGTCAAGAGGATTAGTTAATTGTTTGGTTTTATTATGTAACTACAAAAATAATGCGCTAGGTCAGTCAGAAGCGCATTTCGAAACAGACTTTGTGGTTGATGAAGTTTTCCGTATACTGAGATTGAATCACTTCCGACGTACACAGAAATACGTGGAGGAATGTCCCAGTTAGACAATCTGTCTGGAGGCGACTTGTGATTCGATGTACCGTGGACTTTTTAGTTCCAGCAGTTGTATATATATATATATATATATATATATATAAAGGCATGCGTTTAGTTTTCTCCATAAGTATATGATAAATTCCTCAGTATTAAGGCGGAAAATGTAATTGCTGACAATTTTATATGGAAATATATCAGTAGAAATAATGATAGCACACGTTTGAAATCAGTACGATGACATAGAGCTCAACAACAACGTTGCATACATTCGCCGCTCTTCTGCAGAGTGGTTTCAGAATCCACTTTAGTGAAGTTTTTGATTGTGCACTAATGGCTCCTCCAATCGCTACTCCTACTTAAAGTTTCCTAGTAATCCACGTACGGAAATCTTGAAGAATACTTGTAACGCTAAAAGGTCAGAGAGATTTCAAATGGTGGCTGTAGCGTTCATTTTTATTGAACAATTTTTTTTACTGCAGACGAACATTCGGTTGGTCAGTGGTCACTCGATTGAAAAGGCGATACAACTGAAGACAGGCGGTGACCAACGGTGATGTTGTTCAGCAGTTTGCCTTCTGTTCAAGAAGATGACAAAGACTGAAGGCATTTCGATGAAGCAAAGAACCACCTCCACATGAAACTCAGCTAAAAACGGCAAATCTCGTTACAGCTTTGCGAACAATGTAGTTAACCGTCAGATCCAAAAAAGGTAACCTTTTTTATATCGTAGATGGTTTCCATTCTCAGGGTTCATGTGATGTGACAAATTTCTCAACTCAGGATAATCGGTGTTTCTTGTGAGAGGATCTTTAAAGGTGATATGCGTGGATACCGTCAAAATGAGACTGGACCTTAATACAATGTGACGGCTTGCGCATGTTAGTGACCTACTGAGATAAACTGAACCGTGTGACGATGATACCAACACTTACTCATATCAAGCATATGGTTCTGATATAATCATTTTAGCTAGAGGTACGGAAGCCGAGATTGGCTGCCTGGAGAGACTGAGTCTCGTTTAGGTAGTAAATTTGTGATAGCATGACATCGTTCAGATAATGGTGGCAGCTTGTTGCAGCTGTGCGCTGAGCATAAGCTATATTTAGTCAGCACTAGCTTTAGAAATCGTGCACGTCATTGTTATACTTAGTGCCTACCTTCTCCGACTCATATCTAGTGTCAGACAGACCACACAGTTGTTAGTCATAAATGGCGTGGTTTGATTCAGGACTGTCTTTCTTGTTGGAACACATACATGCATTAGTACGTTGTCGTTCCGTTACACCCTTGGCTGCATAACGACCCCATCGACAACAACGGCTGGTCGGTGAGAAACCGGATATACCGTCCATAAAACATAAGTACCAAATAAGCCTAGAAAGCTGCCTTAGTAGTTCTCACTCCGAAGATCGTAATAACTGCTGGACCGACATCTGACAGGTAACGTATGAAGCGGGTATTGTAGCATGCAGCACGGTGGTGCATGGGTTGAATAAACATTGGATTTCAGAGAAATCTCTGGAGTTGTTAGAAGCCAGACGGAAGGTTCCTCCTGGTAGTTCACATAACAAGTCTAGGAGAGATATCTGTAAGAAACTAAAATATAGTCTAAAGGCTGATCGTGAGGCTTGGTTGGTGGGCAAAGTTAAGGAAATGGAAACCGCCTTTGTTTCAGGGAACACCGGCAAACTCTTTAAGATGATCCGTGCTACTGGTCCCAGGCCATCGTCTGTCATTGAAGCTAATAGCGAGGCAGATGGCACACATCTATAATAAGTCCAAAAGGTTAGATTGGTAGGCGGAACACGTCGAGAGTCAATCTAACTGGCCTGCTGCTTTAACTGTGTTGTCATCACTAACTTGTAATGCAGGACTCTGGTCGGTAGATTTGGAAACACTCACTGAGACTGAGATTCGAAATTGTATTTCGGCTCTCATACGTAATAAAGCTGATGGCGCAGATGATCTCTTGCCGGCATTTCTAAAAAAACGGTGGGGGGGGGGCGTTAGTAGAGGCGCTGATTAGGTTGTATCAACCTGTATGGTCGACAACGACTACCCCTCCGTGCTGGAGTCACTCGATAATAGCTCTCATATTCAAGAAAGGAGTCCGTCTTTTTTTCGATTTCTTGCACAAGACTTGCCTTGTTCTTCACGGTTGTGTGACAAATGAGCCACAGTTAGAGCCACCAATTGTTGTTTATGTGCGAGTGCATAACCATAGAATAATTGGGAATACCACTTTCGGCTACTCAGTCTAAAACTCTCATCGGATAGCATTCACGCACGTTTTATTTGAATCCTTGCCGATAAGTCATTCGTTTGTTATTTCGGGATATAATTATGCTCTCTGGGTTTGCTTTCAGCTAGGTCTGATAGCCTTTGATTTGAAAATAACCGTTTCTTTTCTCTTTCTTTGATGGTATTAGTCCTAACGACAAGTCAACAGTTATGTAATGAATACTCATTGGTAGTCACAACTACGTATATGTGAGAATGAGTAAAAGTAACAGAGTAACCTAACTGCCATTTGTTAACGGTAGAGATGAACAACACACGCATGCACACACACACACACACACACACAAACTGACTGTGGCCAATTCTATTTGTATGAAAAGGCAGAGAACAAGGAAATACTGTAAAATATCACGCGTAAAATTCTACGTTGTAAATTGACCTTTTCTCCGCTATGTGTAACAGTTTAGCGTTATATATATATACAGGGAATATTCATTATGACGTAAGCATTTGCTTTTTCTATAAGTTTCAAATAAAATGTTGCTCGAATATACCAACTTTAGAAGTTCGTAAACGGAAACAAATCTTCCAACGCACTGAGAAGTGGTGGGGAAGTTTGTTGATTTAAGTTGGAGACCATCTACAGATGACTACAGCTTTCACAGTTCTCTAGTAACCTTTAGCCAGTCTTTTTTAGAAAGGAGCACCAGACTCAATCGTCACACTCACTAAAGCTAATCACTAATGCACGTCGAAATCTAATTCCAGGTCGCTTTTGTATCAGGCGACCATTTACCGTATGCCATTTACCTCATAGTAGACAGCACTGAATAATCACGAATGAGTACCCGGATACGTTCACTTGTGAATAGTGTTCAGAGTACTAGACCGTCTCAAAAGACGACACGATAACTGCCCTGCCAACTTCAGTCGGTAACATCACAACAACTACACAGGAAAGAAACACAAGTGTAGTGCTTATTTTTGAAGGGACAGTCAGAAATGTCTAGCTGAGCGCTAAAGCTTCGTACAAGCACACGTAGCTGTTAACATACATGTATCATCAAGTTTTGTTGAAAATACTCCGTTATTGTTCCAACAATTCATAGAAGGGTCAACTGGTTATGGCAAGCTTAGTTTTCGTCTTACTATGGTGAGATCAAAAACTGACTTGTGAAGTGACTTCCCGAACTTTTTGCACAGTACCCTAATCCATAAGGCAATCGAATGAGGATCAAAGTCCACGATTTACTGATAGTGACCAGTGTGTGGGTTGGTAATTTTGTCATGAGAGGTTCTATGGTTCACCATGGATGCTCACACTCAAATTTGTATTTGTAATCATCGTCGTACTAAACGATATCAGGTAAACACAGTTATTATGGTCAAGCCGAAACCACCTACTCGAAGTAATACTTATGACTTACCAGTGATGAATGGCTACCGGCGGCCACGTTGTGTTGTTTGCTAGTTGCAAGCGACCGGGAACCATTTTCCATTCTGGGAACATTCGTGTTTAACCTGGGAGTTTCTGAATGTTGTGGAGGCGAGACTGCACCAACATCCGACGTCTCAGACTGTATGAATTTCAACCACAGCGATTTGCCCAGTTGTATCACACCATCCAAGGGAACCAGCATAGGGCCAGTGATTCGCATTCCATCAACTCGCACTACAGCCGGCCCCGGGGGTTTAGCAAATCCGTCCAAAGATGGAGTGACGAGCAGTGCGTGTTGTGTCATTGCTTCCAATTCACCAGGTAGAGTCGACTTGGGCAAACGCAATCGAGATCCACTAGTACTGGCTAGCACAGCGCTGAATGTGCAGTGGACTGGACGAATATCTGGATGCAAATTCTGTTGTCAGATGATGAGCACATTAGGCGGATTTTGTTAATATTGTATATGATATAACTGAAGTTCGGTTTCAGTTCGCAGCTTCTTGTCAACTGTACCATAATCGGATCATACGCACAAAAGTGTTAGCTGAACACAACAGGCCAGTAAACCCTCTAGAATCGACTGAATGACTAACAAGTCGGACACTCCAATTATAGACTAATCCAGTGAACTGCGGTCAGTCGGTAAGGTACATTGAACAAAGCACTGACAGACTAAGGGTTATACACACCTGGACAAAAAACTAACGAGATAGTCTGTAATTTTCAGTCCAAACTGGGCTGACAAGCACATTTTAATTAGCCGGTATTGGGATCGCACAGACCCGCTACCTTGTTACGAGAGTATATTGATTGCAAAATCACTGACTGATTGTACAACTCAGCTTGCTGTTTACAGGAAAATCGTGGTGAGTATCGGTCACGTGGCCTACGATGACTGTCAATCCTTTGTTGGTCCGACAATTCCAACTCGTCCTTACAAAGTATCTTCAATCGATCACTTGACTTTGAAAGCATCAACAGTTCCGCAAGTGGAATGAACACCCTTGCAATAAGACGGTTTAGCCCCCCGAAAATGGCGGCGCTACCAACGTAGACTCTCATACCCTTTTTTGTTCACCAGACAGTAGTTCGTCCATGAACTGAACCGCTACAACCCTTTCGTATGAAGGTGGTCAGGCCATCCATTCAACTTTATGAGTGTGTATGTGAAATCATGGCTCATCAGTCGGCCTTACATCTTGCAGTTCATCGATGGTTTTGGTGTTTGTCATTCAGTAGGTCAAGCTCAACGGAAATGTTGAGTTGGATGAACGATTGAAGATAACCCGTAGGGAAGATTGGGGACTATTCACCTGACGAACGACCGGTATTTACCAAGTGTTACGTGAACGATGGTTATGGTACACATAACAATTTCGAAGTGCATTGTGCACTCGTAGTGCGTGGGTACTCAACTAGCGTACGCCGGCAAATTCATAACAAGTCTGAGTGACAGCGATGAGTTTTACATAATGTGCACTTAAGAGGTGGATGCAATCTGAACGGTAAAAACGACCCTGTCCATTTGTTTATTTTTAAAGCTTACTAACATTTGCAATCGGTTGGTTGCGTATCCTTGGTTGTAAGGCGTCTATCTGAAACTGGGATGTGTTATATACTTTTTTGTGACTTCTGGTAGAATGTTAGGAATATTTGTTTAGCTGTTAGTAAATTATAACACGAACTGTGTTAAAAGGGAACACAGTGTTAAATAGAGCAACATCCATTCCAAACGCAAACTTCTATTAGTGCCGCCGATTCCCACATTGTCTTGTGCATCTGTCTGTCTCTGACCGTCTATCTGTCAGCCGGTCTTGCGATCAGTAAGTCACTGTTCATAAACATCAAAATAATGCGCGTTTCCACGATGTATCTACATGCTGCTAAACGTGGTAAAACATGCATATTTGGGACTTGACATTATTTGATTCAATTGATCGATTAACATCACAGGGGCTTGCCATTTAGTGAAAAAGCATTTTGCGAGCCACTAGTGACTATGTAAGAACAGTTGTTTCTCTCACAATCGTATTCGATTACAAAGGAAGTGAGCAAATGCGGTGAATCGAGCTCAATAGTCAACGTCAAGAGCAAAATAACTAGTGTTCTTCAGACACACTACCAAGGATATATTGGTAAGTAATCCACGAAATCGGAGAGTTAGCTACTGAAACACAAACATGATGATGGGCGCTAGTCACAAGCGAGTACATCTGAACGTTTATGCGCTACATCGAAAGTAAACCGCTCAATCGTCAACACCTTTATCTCACACGCACTAAGAACAGAACCCAAAATACGGTTGAGGAGGGAATGAGCATTGTTTGTGAAAGAGCACGCTTTCAGCTGAAATGCATAAAGCCCAGTCCAGATTTTATTTTATCACATTGCTCATGTCCCTAATGATTCTAGATTCACACTGTACTAGGAACCATTCAGTCGTTGTTTGCCCACCATTTTGATGTCAGTTGTGTTGCATATGACAAGAAGATGACACACCGTTTGCTTGCTACGTTTTGTCTCACAATAAACTCCGACAGTGTATTTGAACAACTCTGTTGATTAGTAGCACAGGATCTTATTAACAACAACCCATATCTCATTCATAGTTGATCGCATTCAGATATAGTTTGCGGTCAGTCCATCTCGAAAGTAATCATCAGCTTGGAGTTTCACTCGGGATGGAGCTCGTCAGTGGAGCATCTACTCTCCACACTAAAGAGCTGAGCCTCAGTTCGTATCATTGTGAGACGATCCTGTTAACCACTGCGCAAATGATATCACACCAGGCATGAACGCGTCTTTTTGTTTGAAAGTTCTGTCATGATGGTTTGTATGTAATACTGGATTTATGTTTTGCACATTATCTGAAATAACCGTGAAACTCGCATGTCCTTCAAGATAGTTATGCAATAATTCAAGTGTGAGGAGTTTTTAACTTGTGATATCAGCTTCAGAAGTAGTGGAAAGAAAGAACCGGAGTCTGAATGACTAGCACTTTGAACAGAAATATATTTACAAACACATCACTTACTTTATCAACTAGAATATTGGGGGCTGGACCAACCATTTTTTCGATAACTCCTAGTTTGATTGGACCAGGATAGGTACGATCGAACAGCGCCGTTAGCGACGCCACTAGACCATCTGGTTTTTCCGAATGGGTCGGGTCTCCGGAGACCTCAACCAGAAACAAGTCTGCTTCTATCCGCAATGATAAGGACGACGGTGCCCTGGGGCCAACGGACCGTGACCTTGACGGGGGTGGCAATGCAAAAGCAGTAGGTGGAGCCCTTGGCTTAGACGGGGGTGGAGCTGGTGGGCGCCGACCGTCCGGTCCGTTGGCACGTCGGTGTCGAATTTGGAAAATGCATGCGACGTTTTCTCTCTGGTGTTGCAACTGAACTCGGATACCCAAAAGACTATCTTGATCGTGTAACGTCAGTTCACGTTCCATATCCATGCTGCCATATGAAGAGACAAGATAAAATCAGGTTGAACTTTAGACCCTAACAACAAAACTTGAAATATGACCTTCCAAAGATTTGTTTGGAGTTAGGATTTGTGGCTGAATGACGGCCTTATATACGGGTTGTCTATACCCACGCTATGCAACCCAAGATGGTTTTTTAGATGATAAACATAGCATGAAAAAAAACTGAACGCCCTAACATTGTGATTGTGGTATTATAATAACCCCTACTTAAAAGGCGGATATTCGCTACAAGTTCGGAAGGCGCGTGTAATCACCGTGACTGTTGCCATCCTGTTAATGACATCGCAACAGTTGGTGAAACAACATTTGCAGTAGTCTGTAGATTACGAGTCTAGGTCAGTCTATCGTCGTTACCGAACCTAAAGGGGTCCAGTGTAGCCACAACTGGTTTTTACTGCTCTGCTTGCGGTTTCAGCTATTCATCACGCATTTGATATTGCCTGAACAAGTGCGGACTCAACCATATGAGCAATATGAGATTTGACCTTTATCCAATACGGCCTGGCAGTATCGTATTGGATATGCTAGTGACATGTTACAGTATCTCAGGTCAGCAGATTAAATCTCAGTGCGTTGCAGTACACTTCTCTCCGTTGATAGACTGGCTCAGTAACATCTGACCTTCAGTCAGATTACCCCTGATGCAAGTATTGAGGCCCCACGGCTTTAGCCATAGGTGGAATCCGATACCTTTCAAACCGTTTGATGTACGCCCGCATATTGTTTGAAGTCGCTGTCTGTAAAGCCTCAATCTTCATATTCCGATAGGTTTCAAGAACAGATTCGATCTAACTTTTTAAGTAACCCCAATGAGGTTTTCAGTGACAAAAACAGACTTGGAGAACAATTTTCAGTTATTCATCATTGTGCCAATTACATAAGGTTATGTTTCCTCATGGTTATCGAGTCAGCAAGGACAAGAGCAATTTGCTATATAATTAAGTCAAACAATTTCGAAGTGTAGTGCAATTAGGTGACCAAATTGATCTCTTGAGTTAACAAGTAAGTAGCAGAGATCGATGGTAACATTAGAGACCGGAGAAATTTTCCCTGACTGTAAATCTGTGGGTTGCGCAACCGAATTCCGATAGTTTGTGTAGTGGCCAGATCACGAACTCTTTGGATTGATGCCTGAGAAAGCGGTAAATGGGCTAGAAAACCAAGTCCATTGATACTCGGTGTTCTGAGTTGACCAAGAGCACCAGAACTGCACTCGAGATGGTCTTCATCTCGACTTAGTTAGCTATGTGCGGCGGTGTTCACGCATCCTCTGATGAAGACACCCAGTTGTGAGACCGACGTATCCTGTTCCATAGTAGTATACGATTGAGTGAACAGAAAATGCGGTTACACATTCAGGCAGCGTATCTTTGAGTTGTGCATAAACTACCGGATTAAATTTGAACGCAGTTCTGTTGGACTCTAGGTCTTTACATTTACGCCACTCATTCTGCGAGTCACCAATTCAGCTAACTCCTCGCCTTTGTAGTCTAACGGAATATAAACCAACTTGTCTTCCGCAGATGCTAATTTAACTTTCAATGCTGTCAGTTCCATTTTTTTTCCCAAAGTAGGCATTTTTTGCGGTCAACCTGACCATTTATTTGCCATTCAATTCAGAGCCGTTTGACGTGAATGTGCGACAAATTGCTGCCGTTATTGCTCGCCTGAAAACCGTGATGATATAAAATGTTTTGTACTCGACTCGATGATGAGTAACCGAAGTTCAGCTTAGCCACGGTCAACGGTGAGTAATCGTAGCACGCACTCCGACAACTGGGTTGTCTAGGTACGTCACTTACTTATGACCACGATGAGTTTTACAGAATGCGATTCTCAACCTAGTGAAAATGCAATTGGGCGCAAGTTCCGGAACGCGTTTATTACAATTGATGTTGCCACCTTCATGGGACCATACGACAGTTTTATCCGAAATAAATGTTTTGGTCTAATGTGCCATCTTCGATTATATGCTATACAAGTTCTTCATGAAATGTTTTTTGACGGGATGTTTTCGGTTTTATGTTCACATATCCTAGTTAGTTACCAGACTGAAACTTTCAGTTTGATAGTCCATAACCTCACCAAGTGAGTAAATTGAACCTACTCAGCTTTGATCACACCGCCGAGTATACAATGAACTACCACCACGAACGGCGTACTGCTTACATAACGATGGGACAAAACAGCAATACATGGTGGGTGTATATTAACTCACGGTAGGCGTTCACCACGTGGAGGAATATTGACTTGTACCAGACAAAAGTCCTGAGGTGCCAAACGTTGACTCAGTCCATATTTGTCTAGCGTCCATTGAACCACTTTCGCGGCAGTATCATCAAATGTCAAATTCAGAGTGACATATGGAATTTCTTGATTCAAACAGTCCCCGTAGATCTTTACGGTGTTTGCTGATAAACACAACCAGAATCAGAATGAAACATAAGAGTTAATGCCGGAATGGTCAAGATGCTATTCGTTTCAAAGTCTAAGAGAACAAATGTGGAGTATAGTCAGTAAAACTATCAAGTTGAATAACGTCTGATTTATGAGTTTTTAAGGCCTTCTTCATACGATTCCATAAGTTGTGTAATATGAAAATTTGTTTTCCGGAATGGAGCCGGTTTTTTTTAGGAAAGTAATTTTATCGAACAATAAGTAACCGTTCGAATGAGCCAGATACACTACGTCATCTTGAACTTTACATGTCAGTAATTAATTTACAACCAGTGAAGGTTGTTCAGTGTAAGATATAAAATAGGAGTGAGGAACTAGATTTAACTCATACGATGACTATCTCGCAACAATTTACGTACAAGTGCTTGTATGATTCAGTCAGAAAACCTAGCTGCAGATGTGATCAAGCTGACAAAAACAGGACACGTTCGTAAAGACTTTCACGCATTCATTGCACTAACAGATAAATAGTTCAAGCAATCAAAACGAACAAAACGAACGCTACTGAATCAGGTTAATCACTAAACCATTACAGGCCCAACTACAGACCCTTTGGGTCAGGAAACATTCAGTCTGGGAGATAGAATCGATTTATAACGTAAAGGATTGGTGTTCAAACAAGCAAAAATTGATTACATTCTCACAAAACGCTGAGGAAAGGTCTCGTAAACAGTTAATCCCAGTGACCGCCAGCGAAGTTGTGGACAACTGTTATGACCTAGTTTGGATTTCATCAGAACCATACACATTTGTGGATTGAACTAACGAAGCGTGAATAAACGGCAGATCGCAGTCCGAACACTTATCCACTACACCAGTTGGTCACGTGGTTCGCAGGAATGAATGTATATTACTTTTCTTTGGTGATCGAAATGAAGCACAACAGCAAAGGTAGTTACTGAGTATGGATATTAAAGACACTAACTACTGGAACCAGCTGATGGTGCATCATATCGATTAACTATTAATTACCACGGTATCACTCTTACTAGTCCCACTGTCATCAGAAAGGTTTCAGAGTAGGATATATGCCGAAGGCATCCTGAAACAGCAGGTCACCAGTAATACACATGGACCCCGACCTAACTATACAAATGCGACTGGTTTAAAACTAAGCTCCCATAATGTCTCATCAAACAGTGATCATTACAACGTCTTCAATCAATTACAATTTAACAAAATATCACAAAAGAGGAACCTATTGGATCGTCGCCTTGGTTACGCGCTCAGTCGCTTGACCCAAAACTGAGAAATGAGAAGAGACGTGGCTACACCGCAGCACAGCGAGACAAAATTAGGCCACAGAAGGTTTACATTTATAGGACAAAACGATTACCGTAGATGGCCGACAGACAAAGAGCGAATCAAACGAAACAGCCATATATGACAGTCAGGGTGTCAAAGCAAATCACATTACAGGGGGCATCAGAAAGCAACGCGAGAAAACACAGTCCAAATAGCGCATAGGCGTTCGACCGCACACCTGCAATCTGATTGGTTGAGTGGAACCGTACCACCACCCACGACCATGCTATCCGTGCTGGGCCGGCCGATCGATGTGGCGTGTTGCGTCCCGACTGTTTCGTAAGGAGATTCGCCTCCTAACAGAACCCTAAAGTGATATGGGGTGTTAGTCGTACATCGAAGTCAGTACACGCATCAAGCACTTGAGTGATCGTTTAGTGAAAATCGAGACTTCCTTTTAGTCAGTATATTTTGTACCGTTTCTTAACAACCCTTCATATTCATCTCTCATTTACGGCCCACATACATGGAATGCAAGTCACCAGGATATTGTCTTCTACATCATAGAAGAGATGTATGCCTTGTTAACGAACCATTTATATTTCTAAGTTAACTAAGCCTGCTCTTTTTTACCCGTTTGTTTCATCTACTCTAAGCGTTAATCTACACCCAGACATTCGAATCTGATGAAGCTGTCACGCTGTATTATGTGGATTACTACTTAAGTTTCTTCTCAGTAATAACCAAAATGAGAAGTTTTACTTAGTAAATTGTCCTGTGTTTTTAGAAAAGACCCACTAAGCTTGGGTTGGATTCGAACTAGCGACAGAAACAGCGTGGCCGAACATGGTAAACATTACATCACTTAAGATAGAAAACTATACCGGAAGCTCAGAAGTGTTATATGTGGATCGATTACCATTACACAGCGAAAGCTCGAATTTTTTAACAATTGAGCATATCTGCACTTAGTATACCTGCCAAGCTGTCTACCAGTTTAATGCACAGCAGTGGCTTTAGTGGAAAAATCATGTTGGAGAAGCTAACCCTTTAAATCAAATGACGGATTCCATATGATACAATGGATCAGGTGAGTAACTGAGTACAAATGTGAACGTTCTGAATTTCCGAGATCTGGCTTCGTAGCTCAACTAATAGAGAGTTTGTCGTGAAGAAGAAAAATGGAGACTAGAATAAGTACGATTTATGTTTGACTTATACAAATTTAAAGCCCAAACGATACTCTAGTGACAAAGTAAATGACCAGTCTGTACAGATTTGACTAACGACTCTAAATTACCAGATTCAGGCTTTAAATGTCTTAGTGATCATCCACTGTATGGCTATTTAGAAGTTCACAACGAAAAAGTCAAACGTCTGAAAAAGTGTATCTTGAATGATCATCACATGTGTGTTACATGTGTGTTCATTGCGTTGAATATCTCAAATTATGTTGCACCGAGGCCCCACGCGTTCAGATCGAGCAACAAGAAGTTCAGAGTAGAAACAAAACATTCGTGCGGAGGAAAAACAAACAGACACACGCATCACTACGAAATACAGCTGGATGCGACCATTTTACGTGTGCGTACTGGCACACGCCATAGTGTGGGTGGATTTGATCTCAGGTCTGTTTGAAATGATGCCAAATACTCGCTTGACGATTAGTATGCAAAGTCGTCATGTGATTTGCTTTGCTAATGCTTGTCAGGAACGAAGCGGAGCAACATGTAGCTTCGGAATTTATGCATCGTTCGGTCAAATTTCACTGCACGCTGAATCAACTGTTGGTCTGTTTCAGTCGAACCAGACACAGGCCAATAAGTGATAGTTCCACGAGTTCACTTACTGACCCAGTTAGTTGAAAGTGAGAGATAGGATGGCGGAAGTAAATGGCTGTTAGGGATACAGTGCATCAAAATGTTCATGTAGTTAGAGGATATTGAAAACATCGCCAGTAAGTAACCACGATGCATTTCCGCTGCACCCTAGAAACAAGGGCTGTCACTTAAAATCATAGTCTCTTAGGTGACTGACCCATAAAAGTGGTCACAGTTTCAATGCAGAAGAGGACAGTGGACCATGCAAAAATGCGTAGAAACCAGATTGCATATAAACAGTCATGAATGTTGAAGACTGTCATGAACAACCATGAGTGAACTATTATCTCCATATGTAAAGACTAACACAATTCAATGTGCTCACAAATGCTACCCGCAACCAAACGTCAATAAGTATACTCTAACACCTAGAGAGCGGAATTTTCATCCAGTAGCGAAATACATTGGCACTGTCATTGTTATCATCAGCAAGATCATATTTATAACGATAATAACGATGGTAATAATAACCCAGTCACCCGTGGACGTAAGACAACACTCACATCTTGAAAACATCCAGTAATTCGTTCCAATAATTGTCCACAAACAATTGAATCACATAACAGTGGAAGTCATGCTACTCAACACGGTGGCATGGTTTGTGCATCACAGGGTTTTCATTTTGAGAAGAAGAAAATAAGATCTGAAGCGCTTAATCTATCGATAGCTGCATCTCGCGTCATTTTCTTCCCTGTCGTATCCGATCAACTGCAGAGTGGCGGTGGGTTGGTTGACAGTCTCATTACACAGCCAAACTATTTTGATCGACGAACCTTTTAACGATAAGCGAATGCATTTAATTGAACCCCGCTATCAAACATTTGTTACCTGACCCCATGTGTGTTTGACTGTCAAGGCTGTCCGATGTATATCAATGCACACAGTGTTCAGTCGTGGAGTAGCTGAGAATGACTGCCACCGTAATCGGTCGTTCTCCGCAATCGAGAAGTAAGGGTTATCTTGTGCAAACCTTTCTCAAACTTCACAGAATTTTCCCCTTATTTCCAGATATAACCCAGGTTGAGAAAGACTGTCGTAACACCGGGGTTGTGATTTCTTATACTAACTCCTATTGATGATTCAAACGATTGTCTGTAGAAGGTTGACGTGCAGTTCATCTGTTTCGGTGACTGTAACTTTGTCAGCGAGGTGATCACACCGTTTAACTCTATATATAGCAAAACATCGTTTGCAGTAAGAAAAAATAGGTCATACTTACAAGAAAATCAATTTATTTATTAAACACAAGGATTGATTACTTCATGGTAAGGTTAAAATAACCCTGAATAACGACGAGGAAAATATTAATAATGCAAAAAGAAGCCACAAATCGAGCACTTTTTTTCGGGGGAGGGGCAGAGGGGAACTGGAACTGACTGACCGACGAAGTCTTCGTGAATAGGCGATAGTCAAATAATAACGATTAGAATTCAGGAATTTTCTTCTGTTCTTAGCTTAACTGTTGTATAGTCAAACTATGCATGAATCATCACTGAAACTAGAGAATATCTGACGTTGCTCGACTGTTTATCATTGTAAAAACAAACGAACATAATAACTCGCCGAAATTCTGATTAATCTCATATTCATTCTGACAGGATAAGATATTGCCGAGACGATGAATCACATAAGACTAAACCAGACTGACATGTCGAACTCCTTAATGCAAACCGATAAAATGCCATCACCGAGTGGACCATGCTAATCAATGGTGGTGCTCTATCCAATAAATCACACTTTCGTGACATTTGATAGTTAGTCTCTAGCATTGTAAACTTGTTTGTCATAGTACGATAGATGTTGTTTATACAGAGTCAACACAAATGCGAGGTGACAGACTGTTCCAGTGGATAACAATTTACCCAAAAAGGATTTTCACTTTCACGACACAAGACATTGGCTGTTGCCTTAAGACCTATTGGTACACATCAATAGTTTGGGTATTGTTTGACTGAGAAAATCTAGACAGCAGGAATAAAACCAGATAACAGGGCTTCGACCGCTTCAGCATCACTACTAGAAAACTAACACAAGTTCATATTTTCGAGCGGTGTGCCAAGTAACAATCTTATGAACTGGATGGTCATAAGAAGTATGATGCTGTTGCACTTGGTATATTGGTGAGTACCGTCAGGCGAACTGATGATCACGCTTCCCGGTTAAGAACAGACACGGTGTCACTGCGAACAATTTATGCTTCACAAGGATTCTGCTGACGTGTGACGTGAAAGGGCATATATGGATTAGCTTCCCAATGAATGCAACGGAGCGACCTTGTAGTCTGTAGAAAAGAGGTCTTGGCCACTGAGCTACCACAGGCAATACGCACTCTTGGACAGACCCATGTACTGGATTGTACACACTGAATTTTCGTCCATTTTCCAAACCAGATTAGCATGTAGCCTTAAAGTGTGTCCGTGCACATGTAATCTATGATGGAGTCTTAGAATTCATTTAGCGACTCGCAAATCGTCATCCTTAAATCCATTAGTACTTCACCTGTACCGAAGACATTTTTCGAGTCATAAACGAAATGACGTCAGACGTCACCAAATGCCTAATACAGTTTTGCTCTAAAGGTTTCAAATGATCGATTGTAAGAAGTCACCAAGTCGTTTTCCCTGTGTTTCTTGGTTCCTCAAAAATAAGCGAGAAAACAGCGATAATTGGTACATTCAAGATGACGGTGTGAACCGTCTGGAAAGCTTGTGTGACAATGCAGCTGAAGGTAATTTACACAGAGAAAGTTGAGGCAGTCTTTCCAGACGGATTCACAAACTGTCTAAACTAGACAACGGTGAGAATCAATAGAACGAAGTAAACCAGGCAAGTGAACAGAGTTTGTCATAAACTTTGTGTGCACAGTGAAGATCTACCGGTAGATATTTTTGTTTGCCGTCTTTGCTATTTACGGTCATAATGTCATCCACCGCAACGGAGCCTAAAGCTTCATTTGTACGGTGTGTTGCACTTACACAAGTGTCACACTTCGCCCGGTTGTTTCGAATTCCATCTGGTTGTATCATCACACAACTCCGTTGGAAATTGTCAGAATCATTGTATGGCACATATGTCCATTCATCTACACAAACATTGTGTACTAAAAATTCTAATCTTTCACGCAAACTAAAGTACTTATGGAGTGATCGGTATCTTATGAACAAGATAAATCATGACTCAAAAATTTAAACAGAAGGCCACAAAGTTGTGGTGTTGTGATCGCAAAAGACGCTTGGCCTGAGAATTCGTCTATTGCACAAACGCCCGTATAGGTCATGTCAAAAATCAAACCACAAACGCGTATA
>JTDE01000219.1:179352-228391 GCA_014338405.1 Paragonimus skrjabini miyazakii | reverse complement strand
TTTACCAGGAGTACGTGCTTATCAAGATGATATAATCATATAAGCAGACAGTACAGAGGAGCATGATAAGAGGTTACTTTCGCTTCTGGAACGATCCAGAGATAAGAACATAACCATAACAACTTCTAAATGTATGTTTTAAGTACGAGAGTTGAATTTTCTTGGTTTTACTATATGTGACAAAGGATACAGGCCGGATCCTGACCTGTACAAAGCGTTGGTTACCATTACATCACCGAAAGACCAAAATGAGCTGCGACCAATAATGGGCTGTCTACAGTACTATTCTCGTTTTAGTTCGAACTTTTCGACGAAAGTACAATCATTATTTGTAGTCTAATCAGCAGAAACATGGTCTTGGACTCAAAAAGATGAAATTCTTCTGCGAGAATTGATACAAGTTGTAATTAAAAGGCCGATGTTAGCTCCATTTTCTATGTCTAAAGATACCACGTTGATTACAGATGCATCCAATGTTGGCATCGGTGCTGTTTTGGAACAGGAAGGATATCCGATCATTTGTATATCACGATTATTGAATAAGGCAGAGCAAGGATATTCACAAACACAAACGGAGGCATTAGCAATATTCTGGGCCGTCAAAAGACTGCATAAATATTTGTTTGGTACCAGATTCAAAATCTTTACAGATCACCAAGCTTTACATTATTTATTTGACCCCCACAAATCAGTTGCCAAATCATCAGCGGCAATGATACAGAGATGGAGTCTAGTTCTAGCAGGCTACGATTATGAAATCAGTCACCATCCCGGTAAACAGATTCCTCGGGCAGATTTTTTGTTGCGATATTCCAGTTTCTCAGCTCCGGAGGTTTGTTTGCTCGTCTCGCTAGCCATTCCAATAAGCCGAAAGGACTTGAACAAGACAATTAAAAACTATTATAACACGATAATTACCGCGATGACCAAAGGTTGGTCGTCAATTATTAGGAAGAAACATCCAATACTACTCCAGAACGGGAGGAGGTATCAATACAACCTGATGGTGTGTTGTATCGGAGAGATCAGCTGGTCATTCCGTCAGCGCTACGAAAGGCGGTATTAGACAACTTGCACAAAGGTCACTTGGGCGTAGAGAAAATGGAATCACTGGCTCGACAGATGTGTTGGTGGCCGGAGATAAACTCGGATATTAAAAGCGTTGCAATGAACTACAACCCCTTCCTCCACAAAGTAAAGACAAGGTCGAAGAATTGGACACCCTGGCCGGAAAGTTATCTGCCATGGCAACCTGTGTATGCAGACTATTGTGGACCAGTTTTCAGTATATATTACGTCCTGGTGTTGATCGATTCGTACTCACGGTGGCCAGAAATATTTATTATAACCTGACCAATTAACGTTCAGTTTGTGACTTTGTGTGTTAAAACGACTAGCCAATAATAAACCACGATTGCTTTATTACTGTTGTACATCCATAAATTTGGTTTCTTGTCTCGTGAATAGTAACTGATCACTGCAACCAATACGAGGCCTTCTTTTCAATACTTGCATGGGAGGTTTCAATCCGAGTACGATTTCTAGAGCTATGCGAAGTCCCAAGTTCTGAGTATTACGGTTTCTTCGTTTCCAGAATAAGTGTATCAGTACTTCTTTTAGTGTGGACGATTTTTTATTGTGTGTATACCAATTGGGAAGTCACCAGCGAGCGTTGCATTTAGTCTTCATGGCCTATTAGGGAATCATGATCCGGTCAACTTGTCTTTTATGTCTCAAATTGAATAGTATATCCTGCATACCCTAGAGTCCCATGAAACCTGACTGGCAACTTATGTTAGAGGCTGATAAACAAACATTCGATTAGCATAGTCGTCTCTGTTTACTTCTACTAGTTCGAGGTTAAAGCTCAGGTGCTTTCATGAGTCAACCATCTTTTGTGCTTTCTGAACAAAACGTGAATCGCTGGAACAGCATCAACAATTTCTGTGCGTGCTTTGTTGCCACATGAGATGAATAAATTAACTCTGCAACTGTCACTGGCTACATTTCCGTTGATAGCAACCATTCAGTAGTAAACTATGGCATCACATTGCTTTGCTGCTGGTGGTGGTGCATCGTTAATTAGAGTCGAGGATTTCAACGCGGCTACTTGTTCGTTACTTAGCTGGTTGTCACCAAAACTCCGACTTGTTTACCTTCAAGATGTGTAAATGAACTTTATGTCCGGCGCCAGCTGTATACTTTCCTAATGATAATCAGGTACGTATCCAAATGTTAGTCAAGCACTACTACCAACAAACCACAGATAAAAATGTCTGAAACAGAGTTACAGTGCAAAACCTTGCTGACACTCCAGTTAGCCCGGCAGAAGAATCCAAGAAAAGGTTTGACGTAAGCAAAGTAGTTTAATAATTCCTACAGTAGGCTAATAAACAAGGAAGACAAACATATGAGCAAAAATGAGTCGGATCTAGTCGCAGTAGTAACGAAGTCTGACAACAACCAACTCAGCTACTGTAACCAAATCTTCTCCCTCAGAAACCATTAGAGAACTCGTTACACGGAAAATGCAAACAACAAAGCAGTAACAGGATGCAACGTGCATTTCAAATCGACAGCCAAGGGAGAGGAGGAAGCATTGAGACCCAACAAGAAGAAAGACACATTTGTAAGATTTGAATACACTATATAACAAAGAGATCGGATGGATAGGAAATAAACACAAGAAATGTGTAATCTAACTCTGAATGGAAATGAAAAGGCTTATATCAACGACACATGGTGAAATAACCCAAAAAACTCAGGTTGAGCTGTTCTGGCCATCTGATTCTTATAGTCTGAATGATTAGAAACGGTTGTGGTTGCTGTTACTAGTAAGTCGGCAATCACAGATTGATTGTGCATCTATCGGATGTATACAGTAACCTCATAGAAAATAATGAACAGGGTGATTTCCAGTCCCCAATCCGCGCGGATATCACACGCACACTGCACAATCGTGAACAATATCGGTTGGCCGGTTATGACCTGATATAAAAAATTGGATGGCTGTTGCTCTCGATTTGTTGAGTTTTCACGTGCATGCACTTTTCTCGTCACCGGACTGTTAAGTGACCTTTGTCGTGTACCGTTGACTGTAATGAACAATGCGGTCAATTGGAACGTTTGTTCAGAAGGGCCGTGATAGTGTAATAAGACATTAAATGTTCGTGAAACACACTATGGACTAGTCAGAGCGTTATCGACTTTAAGTATCCAGTCATTCTGGTTGAGCGATCCTTGTAGATTATACCAGATACAAAGTGACCAACATCCTCCAAACAGTTTATCATGTAACAGCTGACGCATGGACTGAGCTTCCCGTTGTGAAACTATCTATACGTGTGTTAAATCGCCCGCCCATGAGTCCACACACGTATTCTTTCTGTTAAATTCCAGGGGCAAAGTCGTGACCCATCACTTCAAAGTCCGCATTTTGTATGATCTCCAAATTTTGGATTCTGGACTGTGAGATGCTGAGTTGAGAGAAACAGCGGTTAGTTGAATGAACGGCATTCAACAAAGATCACGTAAACGGTTGGTACCAACAAGAATACAGTAATAACACTTATCAATTGCTTCCACTGTTCTGTATGAGGGTTCAGTCGGTGCATATATACAAGCGTGTAGCGAGTCGCAAACGAGAGCTCTTCACATGCTAGGGCTGAACTAGTTAACCCACACTAACTGGCTCCGACCACCGACTTTTTCAGTGAAGTAGGTGGAGCTCAGCTGGGCCAAGATATGTTTACTTTATCCTTTATAGAAGTTGGTTCAGGTGACGGAAGACTTTTAAAAGATGTTTATAAATCTTAGTTTTTAGGGGGGAAATGTTCTGATTCAATGTCGACGTAACTGCTAGTCGGTCGGGCTAAGTAAACGAAACATTTCAGGTTTTTCAGGAGGACAGTTTTCCGTTTTCCTCTAAAATGTCTTCATCTTTAGTAAATTAGGAATAATTAACTCAATGAGCTTGAGTCACAAAGCAATATGGATAATTTGGTAAACAATTTCAGTCCGTATGTGTTGAAGAGAAACGTTCCTTCAATTTCAGAAGCAATTAGACTGAGTTTATGTAGAAGACAAGCTAAGTGCGATGAAACAAAAGAAAAATGAGACAAATAGAGACGTTTTTCACTATGGTCTTGGTAGAGCCCCTCTTTTAACACAGGACACCAGTGAAAAATATGTTATCACTAAGTCTGACACGAAAGGTTAATATTTCGGTCATAGTCAAGCCTATGTGCACATGAACAGTGTGAGTAAAAGCATTGAGATTCCGGAGACTTCATGTGAATTGATCGACTGTTAGATTACGGATCATTTAACATGTGGTGCACGGAAACCCTGCACAGCGTAATTATTGTTCCACATAATAAAAGAACATTTCAACTGTGAAACGGATGCCTCAGTGGACACATTTATTTACTCCATATGCATCAATCTAGGTCAAACATGCTGATGTACAAATGTAGATGTAGTCAGTTGACCGTGGGGTAGAGCAATTGCTTCACAGTTGACGTGTGTTAACTTTGTTGAAATCGGTTGATTGAAACAGAAAGCACATCGTTAGCAGCACACATGTAATAAATGGGGAAAAGTAACAAGATACTGATATCAGCGTTCTGCTTTGGAAAAACTCAATAGGTGGATTGAACAGATTCGACTAGGTACATAGTCTAAGCAAAGTGCAAGTAACTGTAAAATTACAGGGTAAGATGTCACAAGCAGAACGTGTTTAGTTGTCAAGAATGCTCCAGAAGCATACAACTAGTTCCGTGGTTGTTGTTAGTCATCAGATATGCGTACACGGTAAACGTCGAACACACATCCTACATGATGGTAAGCAACGACTGTAAAACGGCCGTGTTTCTGATTAATTTTGACTATTACACACAATATTTATGCAATGGTAATGCCATCCGGGATGTTGAGAACAGACTAAGATTTTGCACACTTCTAGTAACTGTTCTTCGCATTTTCGATGTTGTACGATCCCCACTGATTCTGAGACAAACGATTCAATTAGTTAGTTATTAACAGTAAAAATGCTCAAGGTTTCACCAATCACTTCAAATGATGCGAATGGAAGTGTTTCTTTTCCGTGTTGCCGACTCATTTGGACTATTCGGGTTCTAGAGTGAAGTTATTACCTTCTAAAACAGTGCATTGGTAACATCACAATTGATGCAATCACTAGGAAGTTCATCAATGTTGTTGAAAGCAGGTATTTCGTTACACATTTCTGGAACAGTCTTAAGTTTATACCTGTTTTCCCTGTCGGTAAAAGATAAACGTCTGTTGTTGTTGTCTCATTTTCTGCACACCAGTTTATCAAAAACCAATTGAGTAAGTCTCAAAAGGCTTTATTTGTCTGAACTTATCCCAGTGTATTGCCTAAAGTGGTCATTTAGCGGCTAACCAAAGCCTGTATATTAACTGCAGCTGTTGATAAGCCACTCAGTAAATGAATGTTACAGATATTAACTGGTCTTGAGTGTCTTGTACCGAACTACCTTATCGTATCTGGCGCTAACGACTCTAAACGTCGATTTTATATACCAATATGTATATAGGCACATCATCAACTACATGATCCACGATGATCTACGATGTAAACAAACAACCGAGCGGATTACAGATCCAGAAACTCAGGGTCACATATTTCAAGACTCATTCTGCTAACAGGTTATGATATCCTACCGGTTGACACCTTCACCGTGTTGTTACTTAATAGTGACCCTAAACTTCTGGTCACCGACATAGCCGTTTGGCTCCAGCGACAACAACAGTCGCTGTGTATGCAAAATGTAGTAATTACTTCAATCCGTCCGTTCAAGTTATGGTCATTTGATGACTTCTATTAGTTCCGTCCGGTCGTTGATGTAATTTCCTATTATGTACATGCGTATATAAGTACGCATACTATATATATATCATAAATCAGCCACACTACTCATTAGTAATACAATTTCTATGCTCAACAGTGACGTTGGTGGATTCCAGCGTGAACTGTTCGATAAATCCTGCCTGGGCAGTCGATCCCCTGGATCATTTGGTGGATTCCATAGGAGACAGTGGGACGGGTGGGTAACCGGATCCGAATGTGAAATTTCCAAGCTCCTGGTGTGGTTTCGTAGCTCAGCTGTTTCTGTCGCTGGTTCGAATCCAGCCGAAGCCCTGACTTTTCACAGTTGGGTCTCATCTAAACAATCATAAATCCGCCACACTACTCATTAGTAGTATATATGTTTGGTTTTTTGGTGGGCGACAGACACAACAGAACGAAGTACTAAACTGATGAAACAACTCAACCGGTCGAGAGACTAAGATCAGCCATTTCATTGAATGTAATACAAGTTGCTAAACCAAATTCATGAGTAAGCTTTGATAACGGGTTTCCACAATATTGTTTTATTTTTATAACAGCCCAAGATCAATGGCAAATACTTTTGTTTAATTCGGGGACTGCTGCCCGCTAGCATATGACACTGAAATGCTCGTGATTGTGTAAACACATGGTATCCAGGTCTTATGTTTCACAGCCAACTCGGGACTTCTTTCGTTCGTTTCCTTTGTCTTATTGCTACTAATTACACATGTTATGTGATTCGTATCTATCATAGCTATGTTAGTTCTAGCTGAAATTGTGTTAGCCGAATCGAAGACAATATGCAGTCGTACAACTCAAATCATGTGGGATTTGCAAACAGGTAATTATATCGGCAAGTGTCCTTTAAAAAGGGTTTCTCGAAGCCAACCTAGACCGATCGCTTTTTCATACAAATTTGCTCGCTGTCTCAAACACTCAGACAACTCTATCATACGACCTACTCCTACAGTGTTCCGGTTTTCTACCTACACAATGCGGTTCTACTCAGTTTAGGGGCACAGACTGAGTGCACGTGTTTCAAAACGAGCACAACCCTCATTCCAGTTACTGCTGCGTCATAGGCTTGGTCGTAAACATGCCTAGTTTGTGTTAGAGAACGGACGGCGAGTTGACAATGCGATCGATACACATATTCGCTCGAATCATCAGCCTGGACAAAGGTGCACAAACACGCGCGGGACTTGGCGAATCGAGCTGCACAGTTCAAAAAAGTCTGTACCATCCGTCAGACAACGCGAGCAGCTGTAAATGTTGACACATCGGATGCGTCGAGACTCACGTTCGAACCTGCGATGATTCGTCTGTTATCGTCGCCTAACAACGTGCGCGTGCGCACGCTTCAGAGCGAATGCAAAACGGATTTAGGTCTGTGTATGGCGAATGTAAATTTATTAGCAGCGTTCAGAGATAACAAGGCTTTTGGGTGCACAGGACGACTTGGGTGTGTCTGTGTAAGTTCGCTGTTCTTTTAGACCACATTGATCGACTTTTCATACACGGTAAGAGTAAGCTATATGCACAAGATTCTGTTCCGTCAGGCACACCGAACAACAATCCCTCACGTTAGACATTCGAAGGTATTTGAACTCACTTTTAGGACAATCACTGGCAATTTTTTTTCAATTTAGGAAGCTGCCATTTGTAGTTCACCGCAATATACAGAATGAACAATGACCACTGGTGGAAAGTGGTTGAGAAAATCCATGCTCAAAATGATGTGCGAACAAGTTGACCTTTACTTGAAACCGGTATTGGAAACGGCGTTATGTGATACATTAATTACAGGCAAGCAGCCGAAAAAGACAAAATAACTATTTTGGTTGCCTACTCCAAAGTGATCACTAAAAAGTACAGTTGAGTAGGTATGTATCCATAGGAAAGTCTTACTAGATATGAGAAAATAATGTTAAATATGTTCTGGTGTTTTGAATCTAACAAATCTACAACTGTTTGATTAAAATCAGCTTGTCAATACCTGATATGTTGTGTACATCAAACTGCTAACTTACACGGATTTGTTGACCGAAAGGCGACCATGTGTAAGCAAAATAAAGGTGATGACATTTCCCCCGTTTTTAAGCCGTGACACCAAATAGACTAACCGAGCGGTATCTACTGGTGTCTGGTTCTGTACAACCATTCAACCTAGATGGATCGCTCATTTCGTTTTTGTTTCAAATCTGACATCCAGCACTCCACTAATCCCAGAAGGATAAGTTATGTCATTATCCAACTACCTGGATGTAACTGTATGCCATGTTGTCTATTGGCATTCTTGTGGAACTAATGGTTTCATGAAGATCAAAAGTCCTTTATGAGGTTTTCAGGAAGATGTTTCTTATCAATCCTCACGTTCATTTCAGGATTCATTAACGCCTGTACACACCCTCGTTTTCTCAACTGTTCTCGCACAATTTTTCCGGGTCTGACAAAGAAAGATCCCAAGTTTTTAAACGAATTCAAGTCCGACACAGCTGCACTGTACGTACACGATTCGTAAATCTCATCGTTGAACCTCAGTGGAAGCATACAGACAGTTTGCTGAAAGTCCTTCGGAATAACAGATGTCTCTTGTCCTCAGACTTACCCAGATCGGCATCCAATCCAGTATGAGTTCTTGTATACTTGTATCCAAGCGTATGAATCAATCGCATTTCTGGTGTACATATCTTTTAGGAAATCTTTGATCGACTGTGCGTAAAACATGGCATACCTTTTGATTACTTTGTTCATACAACTTTAAAACCGAAATCGTGTTGTTCCGTTTTTATTTCAACCAGTGTAACTATTTAAAAAAAAACTTTTATCACTGATTAATAGATGAAAATTTTGTTGGCTGAGTTTCCACATTTTACTGTGAATAAAGCAATTTATTAATTCAACTAATTGCCTAGCATCGGCTCAGGGCATCGTAAGCTCATCCTCACTTTCTAAAGTGCAAGTATCCAGTCTGGATAAAACTCTCTTCTTGCAACTCATTTTCCAGCTAGAACACCCCATATTTTCATTATGTTTGGATGAAACGGCAATGTGTTCGTTGAAAATCTTAGCCACTAACCAGTAGCAGACACACAGCTGATATCCATAGAAAATCACTCAATCGATTGCAGCTTTATGTGATTTAAACTTCATGTGATGAGATATCGATAGGAATAAAACATGACACGTAACGTTCCCTCACGCAGCTATCATGAAACCTGAGTGATACTCAAAAACGACTTTGGTTGAGCCTCTAGGTGTGATACCATAAGGTAAACGGCGCTGTGGTCAGCAATAAATAAATAAATATTCAATAAATATTCATCGCATTCTGACCGTAATTCAGAATCCGAGTCATGAAAAGTATATAGTTGACAGACATGTCTCAGCATGAGCTAAACTCGAGTATGAATTATTTTTTGGAAGAAGGCCGGCTACAAAGTCTAAGTCATTCTGGATCTGTGGAATAATGTTTCTTACCAAATCCCCCTATATAAACACTAGGAGCGAAACTTGAGAATTGCAAATATTGTCCGCTCCATGTTGGCTCTCAATAAAAAGTTCGTTGCAATGTACCATCCTGACCTCTGGTTATAAAAATACCTAAGAACAGCAAGCAAGTGTTAGCCTTCACCTCATGAAATATAATGAGGTCCAGGTGGATGGTGTTCAAATAATTATAAAATGAAGTAAAAACACATTCACTGGTAAAAACTAGAATGTCATCTACATAACTCTTGTGAGCAAGACTCTCGAAATTGCCTTTCAAGCATCCCAAAAAATACATCCGTCAATACGGGACCTAATAGGCAACTCATAGTTATGTCTATAATTCACGTTTTTGAATTCTAACAGAATGTTTTCCGTACATATAGAAATGAGACCTTTTTGAAGGTCCAATAGAATCCACAAATCTACATTCTACCTGAAAATAAAACTGCATAAAAAGTCAACAATCCCAAACAGTGATACGTTAGTAAATGAACGAGCAAAGAGACAAGAATAGCTAATGAAGTTGTTTAGCAAACAGTAAACACAGTGTACTTTGGTAGTCTGCATACTTGATGGTTGAATGAAAGAACTCGTTTAGTACTCACTACCAAATACCCACTTCTCAAACCCCTTGCTGCTTACCCGTTGGTGCCAACTGAAGTGAAAGATAGATGGCATTCGACGATAGTCAAATACTTAGCGACAGTTTATGCTTTGTAGTCCGAATGGCTAGGTTTCATAGCCACAAAGTTACACAGCCCATCACAGTCGCATTGTGTCCACGACCCATAATGTTGTATTACGTGCAGCTCCGTTTGTGAGCGGTATAATGCGCACATTCGAGTACTAAAGGACAAGTCTCAAAGTCAGGAAGACGAGGGATCAGAAGCGACTATTGGAATAGTGTGTACGCACTATGGGGGACGTGTCACCAAAGCGAATAACGACGTACTGCCGCCCAATGTGTGTGGATACACGTCAGCCAATCAAATGAGTGTACACGTTTGCTGTTCTTTGTTTTCTAATAACCTGTACGGGATTTCATGCAGTGAACAACTTCCCACACAAGGCGTATTTTACGGTCATAGCAGTAAGAGCAACGGAGATCCCTCTCCGTCACACGTATGTCTCAGATTAAGGAGCATCGCCCTGGCCTTGAAGAAACGAACTTCCGGTTAATTTCTTCTACCTCTGACGCGGGTGACGCAACTACCTAGTTATACAAACCGGTCAGTGACCTCCATAGCTTCATTGTCCAGCGACAGTCACATCGGTCTTGAAAAAAACGTTTTGTATTTTAGGGCCGCAAAAGGCAGTCCAGAGCAGCAGAGCGCGAAATAACGGATAGCATTAGCTCTCCTACGTGAACTTGGTCAAACGGCAATATCTTGTCGGTGACTTAGACAAGATCAGACAATCTTCTACCAGATAGGAGGTCTACACCTGTTTTTCAGGTAGATAACGTTATTCACCAGTTGGGATGGCGAATGAGCCTGATTATAAGTTGTCGCAAAGTTTACAGAGAGCTTGGCTGACGATCAGTTAAGAGAGCAGTCCGGCAGTCAAAAAGGATAGTGTAGTGACCAGCGATCGTGTGGCTTCTCTAAGGATCCTGGCTGCAACCGTGTTTTCTCGCTTGTTTGTTCTGTATGCATGATTATGTGTACGCCTGCAATAGGAGGTCTGATATGAACTCAGTGAAACTTTCTTCAATCGTACAACTAATTGCACGCAGCAGATGCTTGCCCTTCTCTTAGCGACTCACCTATTATTCTAGTCTGGAAGGTCGTTTAACCTGAACCTTTTCGACCGTTGTTTAACGCACTTGAAGGTTATACGCATTTTTCGTTTGGCGGGCTTTTGAGCGCCACAGAATAGCCCATCTCGCGCATCTTTTCTTTCTCTTGGTTGTTGCCGTTGGTCTCAGACTAGGCTAGAGCTAATTACGTATCATATTTCTAAAAATTTATGGAAATATACCGTTTGTTTCCAAGCCCGCTGCGTTCTTTAGTTCGATGCCTGTTGGGACTACGTTTTGATTGCTCTTCAGGAAAGGCATATTAAATTGTTAGTAGACGAGGGTCTAGCGTATACCCACTTGTCGACTACAATAGAAGGAGTTTTTTCTGTTAACAAATTAACTGCTGCGCCGTAGGGATAGAGAAAAACAATGAATAGAAGCAAATAAATGAACTATCATGTATAAACTCTCAGCCACATTCGCCTGTGAATGACGCCCATATTGCTCAGTCTTGAGAGGAAACAAAGTAACTGTCCTCTTAACTCCGATAAATGACTCCAAAAAAGGACCTAACTTCAGGTTGAAATCACACAAATGGTTAAACGCGCTGAGCGGTATCTTGATCGCTGATGAGTAGTATGAGATTCTCGTTGATCTAAATTGTAGATAGTAATACTCATCGTCATCGTATATATAGCAATACGTCAGTGGTTCTCACTGATGTTTAACTGCCACACAACCACAAAGAAGAAAAAGTGAACCCTATATAGAAAGAGAGAAGAAAAATGGGGGGAGGGGACCTAATCACTAAAAATAGTTACGTCTATATTCAAACATTCAACATCAAGGTGCCTACACATTGCAAACAAACAACCGAGCTGTAAGTGAAAGTAAGGCTTCATCAGCAAGACAGCTTTCTTACGGTTTTCGTCACTCCGCGTCATTAAGTGCACTCACTTCACAAACAACTCGGACAAACAACGACAACATTCACACCATTGAGCTCTAGTAGCTGCCATCTCACCTAACGTCTCAAGCCACCGACTCTGTGAGTGGCGAGGGCTCCAGCCCGGGAGACTGACCCGATCTACAATGGCCAACCCCTTCTTTAACGACTTCGTTTCCATACGCCAGGTCATCATCTGTTCACCTCATACTCTGCGCCAATTGGCAGCAACATCGGCAAAGAGTGCGCGGTGTGCCAGATGACTAGCTTGTATCCTTAGTAAATGACCTAACCATCTAGGTCTGTGCAAATGTAGTGACTGAACAAAAGAACTCGTTTTACAATCAGTACCAAACACCCGCTTCCTAACCTCCTCGTTGCCCACTTGCTTGTGCCACCCGATACGAGCGACTGAACGCAAGCATCGGTGGTCAAGTAGTTGAAGACGGTTCACGTCCTCTACCTCGAGTGGCCAAGTCTCGTTGCCGTAAAATAACACAGCACTCACTGTTGCTTTACATTTGCGACTCTTAAGCCTCAGAGAGATGCCTGTTTCTTGTCATAGGTGTCCCACATTAGCGAATACCGCCCGTAACCTTAGAGATACGCGCTTCTGTTTCATTCCTTACATCTCCATCGCCACCGGTGATGCAGCTACCCACATACAAAAACCGGTCAACACCTGCCCTGAGTTCATTATGCAGCAACAGATCTACGTAATCACAGCGATCATACAAAAGCACTTTGAGACTGCGAATTGCATTCAAACTGCTTACCAGAGCGAGAAATAGCGTCTAGTACTGTTTGTTCTGCGTAATTTAGATCAGTCAGTCGTCCACCAGGTTAGATGTCTACACCGTCATCTTGTGAGTTTCTCAGACGGTTAATTGAAAATCATACACAACTGACTGCAGTTTTCACACTTTCATAGACTTTCTGATCAAATTCTTCCGAAAAGAATCAGTAGATCAGAGTTTCGGTCTTGTTAGAGCTTATCGGTAATACACATTCTTGTCCATCGTGAGGTTATCGGAGCAGCGGTTGCCTCATAAGGACGAAATTCGGGTCTAGTGGTTCTGTTTGAAACCGGGTGACTGAAGTATCTATGGGAATGCGACAGCTACGAGTATTTGAGCGATGTTTAACTTAAGTTAGCTAAAATTCCTCACTAATCATTAGTAAAAGCAAACAAGTTGTCGTCTTTCTAGAAGGCATTCGACCGAGTTGATCTTCTACCACTCTATATGAAAATTCTTAAGCATGATACTTACTTTTGTGGTTTATTGAATACCATAAGGATTACCGCTTTATTGTGTTAGTCAGTTGCACACTTTCTGATTAGTACGATGAGAATAGTGTTATATCATAAAGTTTTACTAGAACCATTGCTTTTTGAATAATTCCTGCTCTAATTATTACAGTTTGCCAATTCTTTGTTACTGTTCTATGCTAACTATACTACAATTGAGCCACTGTGGGATAATTTGATATATAATGCAAAGCTGCACTGAGCTCTGAACGTTTCATAGTGTTGGACTGCGGACAACCCATTTCCGTTCAAAACCACTAAATATCAAACAATGCGTCTTCATCATTAGGCATGTACTGAATACTTTCTGGAAAGTTAACGATCGAGCAGAACGGCCCGAACGATTGCTTTAAGTGACTTCAATCTGTCTTACAGTCACGTATCGGTGGCTGGGAATTGATTGATCGCTAAGCTTTTTGGACTGTTTCGTGTAAGCTGTTTCACGGTCACTTTCAACTCGCTGGTACCCACTTCTCTGGAACTTGGTAGTCCGTATGTAGTAGAGAAACTGTTATCCCTGAGAAAGTACAACGAAGAGTTGCAAAACGCTAACGACACTCTGTTAAACATCCAACCCAGACCGGCTGTGAAAACGGGGATGGCGCTGGAAGCATTATATGCATATCAGAAGCAGGTGTACCATCCTACATCAGTCTCATCACTCGCTAAGAGAGGTGCCATTGCCCAATCAAAATAACCGTTTTTTACAGGCCACTGGCTAAAATTACGATAGTAACTGAGCCAGTTGGCTTACAGCGAACGCTGGTTTGGCGTTTGGGTTTGTTCACTGAGAATCTGTCGTATCAACGTCATCAGTAGGTAAATTTCGGATCGAAACTGACATTAACACAGTACACTAAGCTGAGGTTTAAGACAATCTTACCATCAAAACCACCGTGGTCGAATGAGGATACGTTCGACCTCTCATTCGACTTGCTCTTAGTAGTCTGCTGTTTGCTTAAGGACACTTGAAGTATGCTTGCTTGATTGCACAAAACTTCCAGTGTCCGCAGTCTGACTGTTGCTGATCTTTTGAAATTGAAATTATCTACTGAGTTATGTGTTCTTTTTCAACCGTCTAATTACGATTCAGGGTAAATGAACATTCTCAGCTTCACCCAATCTGCAACATTCCTACGAATCCCATACAAATAGTTATCTATGTCACCAGCGGAAATGAAACACGCTGAATTACAAATAGACCAATCTCAGGCTAGCAAGATCCGCGCAGAAACACTAACAATAAACGGTAATCGAACAAGTGAACGTGTAATTGACAGTAAACGTCACAGCCATTGAATTAAAACAACCACCACGTTAACCAATTTGCGTTCCACTATCGTGCCGGAACTTTCATAGCATCGACAAAAAACACATAGACTAAATGCAGACTGATGAATATTTCCCGGTTCACAAAAGGTGTGGATGGAAACTGATGGACAGATGTGAGGAGGTGGAATGCCGGTCCAATAAGGTAATGTTTGATCAGCTAGTTGTCAAGGGAACTGACATACGCACGAGTACGTTTGTACGCAGTAGCGGAAATTTTTAAACTGTGACTTGTAAATTTAACAAAATAATTTTTGAAAAAAGCAGTTAGAACATGGAAAGCTATAGGTGAGTTGATATCCTAGTGACTCAGCAGTACCAAATCCACAGTGACATCGATCGATACTTCATACCCAACAATTAGGATGGAGTGGATAATTAGTCAGTATGTTAGGGAAGGTTCTGGGCCAGTTCAAGTTCATAAACTGGTTTTGAACACAAAACGTAGGCTTCACTCGATTGATTATGACCACCCCAATAAACCGCAAGAATCCTGGATTACGTAGTAAGATTCTGAATGTACAAGCTGAATCGATAACGTGACCAATGACCATGGCGTATCTGACGACTGCGGACAATGGTTGAATGCGTGTTGCAACGATATTCGTTCTTCGGTTACTTGAATTTCAGTTTGAAAATCAAGCAGTCCTCGGTTCTGTCTGTGTAACTTTATTTAGAGTTACACATAAATTACATATAAGTTGCATAAAAATAAAATACAAATTGGCTACCTTATTGTGAGGTGGCACCGACAGGCTGATCTCCTTTGATTGAAGACAAGTAGTTTCTGAGTTCAAGTAAGTACACCGAGTTCGACTGGATTAGGTGTTTGTTTCCCCGAATCAATTAGAGTTTGCGTTGTTTGATGTATGCTGTAATCACCTCTAAAATGCAAGCCTTCTTCTTTCTCACAGTGACCATCTGTTCAGAATGGTAGTTTCTGTTTACCATGTTTTTCTAGGAATCATTTGGGGATAACCACTGGATTGTAGTACGGGCATGATCAAGTTTTATTCCTGCGCAAGCCTGCCTGCGTACGGATTTGTCTTGCCCGCAAGAATAGTGTAATTAGTGATGCGCGTTTATGATGGACTAAAGTTCAAGCAGTGGCTGAATCATGTGGACACAGTGCATACAGTCCTTTTAATAAAGCCACAATCCTGGCGACTTATAAGCATGTCTCGAAACAGCAAAGAGTATTAGTCTCTAGTTCACATCTTTAGTTCGAGATGACATCTAGTTAAGCGTAGCACTAGGTTATCTAGTGTCTGTTTGGAACGACAGAATATTAAGGCACTATCAATGTAGCAACCACGCTTTGTATGTGACTGATTATTGCTAAGATGGACACTAGTGGACTTCATCTAGTCAGCGGTAGCACCGATCGCGAAAACAAAAGCTGACGTTTACTACAAACAAAGGTACAGTTTTCCTCAGATTACAAATCGGGAGAGGCAAAGTAACACGAATCGTTACAAGTTAATGTAGATTTTATGTCGTCAAGTAAATAATGAATGTTTGCATCCCCGTGTGCCAAATGTTTTTGCAAACTTCTAAATGAAGCCATTTGTTTTATATCTATCGTTTTGCTGTTCACAGTTTTTTTTTAAAGACAACTACTTTTGACCCACAGTCCACTTCCGACGTCAGCACACTCCAGTTCATGTAGTCAGTCACCTGGTTTTAGACCCATGCTCGCTACAAAGACTATCACTTGAACGAACTTCGTCAGTTTATTGTTTTATGTCGAGCAGTTGGAGGCTGCAATTGAGGCTAGATTTGTTCCCTGCGCTATATACATTATGGAACCACCCTGGTTCAAACGATCGTTTTATGTGTTTATAAGCTTATATAATTTTGTAGCGTGTAGACATATCGTTGCCTGTGAGTTCCTGTCTATGTGATTGTCAATAAACAAACTGTGTTTGGCGGTTGGTAAACATGCACAAGAAGTAAGAGTAGGTAAGTAGAGAGAGAGTTGAAAAAAAGCTGCTTGTGTACAGCTCTATCAATACTGCACACACTTAAGCGGTATTTTGTTAGATATCTAAAGTAAGTGGCCTGTAGAAATGAGCAAACAGCGTGACCAGGAAACATGGAGTGCAGGTTATCCCTCATCTAAGTGTCAGTCGGTTAGAGTTTTGAAACTTACAACTGGTCCGATTATGATCATAAAGTTTTATGTTACGTTCGCACCTGTGAAAGTGTCATACATTTAATGGACTGTTCATTTCATGCCCAAGTTGCACTGAATGTAACCTTCATACGTCCATCCCTGACAACTAGAAGGTCTGCTAGTGTGAGTAACTCATTGCAATCAGCGGTTCATGAGTGCAACTTCTGTTTTTTCTGAAGATGTATTCAATGCTATCTATCCCAGTGTACAGGGAATTTCGCTCAGTCAAATGACTCTTCTGGTGGTCGTGTCGATCAGTGTTGCATCATTTTTAAGATGATGGCGACAAGCCTACTCGCTCGCGTTTAGGTTTGAGCGAATTATTTGAAATCCACATATTGACAAGTTTCACACACGTGGATAACTATACGTTTTTACTAAAGTTCTTAGGTTCTTTTTGCACACCGGAGAATTAGGTTCAGCATCTCTAAAGCAGTCATCAATACAAGTTTGATTACGATTTTCTATGACCCTATAATTGTTCATGTTGAGCAGTCAGTTAACATTTGTGGACTACTGGCTGGGCCACTGCAACAACACAGTTTTCTCACCTCCAACGCAAACTGGACTTTCATTTCAAACATTTGTACGTTTTTGATATTTTCCTGAACATGATAGAACCACACATAACTCAATTAGCAATCATAAACGGATTACTGTGTTTGTTTTCAGTGATCAATGAATGAGCGCTAAAATCGCACAAATATTACCGTAAATTATTCGGAATAATGTGATTTAGCTTTGTTTTATCATGAATGAAATTGGAGGCCTGCACTAATAATCGTACAGTACTTAATGTATACAGCCTTCAGGATACACAAAGCACTATGTTAAGATGATGGTAAAATCACAGTTATTAAAACAAAACCGGAAGAGTATTTACAGCCAGGTTGAGAGCGACAGCGGAAGAGACAGATATCTTTGTCATTCTTAGACTGTATACAATTTTCGAATTTTTTTGATAGTACATTGTGTCAATTTTTCTCTTTCGTTTGTCACAAAGAGGCGTGCGTAATGTCTGTTAAAAACGTATACGGAAACATTCAGGAAAAACATCTAGAGAGGACACCCACGTGGGAGATGCAGTATTGAGAACTGGATAGATATGTTTGGATGCAAATCTCAGATTGTTCTGTTATGATGAAGTTGGTTTGGTAACTATGATCACACATAATTATAAGTGAATAGTAAAGGATTCAGGTTTCGATACAAATTGAATATCACCTTTAATGGATGACCATCGTCGCATTCCCTTAGACATTACAGTAAGCCGATTTTTGAAAAGGATTACTAGACTCGAGTTTCGCGCCATGGCAAGGATATGCACTATTGACGAGTTCTAACAACAGCGAAATTCGGATCTACTGCTTCTTTTTGAAAGAGACCGACTAGAAAATCTGTGGGAATGCAACAACTGCGATCAATTGTGGGTGACATTTACATTATATGAAAACCAAAATCCACTACTACTTATCAATAAACAATTATAACTGTCCGTGTTACGCAGCTTACTTATCTCAAGATGATCTAGAGAGAGGGGGGTTATCTCGAACTGTCTTAGATTGGGCTACACTTTTCACTTTGATGGGAATCGTTTCGGACTCAGTTTGACGTGCTTAATTGAGCGTAAATAATAGGTTTATATTGACTATTCATCCATGGGATACATAAAACATTTTTAAAAACAGATATGAATTCAAAACCAGTCAGTGTGGTCCGAAACAATCATGAAACACTGCGCTGTCAGTTCTGTTTCCTCTTCTCATTATTTAAAACTCACTAGCAAATTCTGTAGACAGTCTGAACCTAGTTGCTGATTGTCCAATGGTGTGATGAGTTAATCAGTGACCTAGAGAACAGTTCTTAAGGCTTTAGAGCAAACTAGTTGGACACCCAACATGCCAATACACATTGGCGGAAGTGGTCACGCCGCCTGGCTACAAATGACTCAGGTTTTTATTTGGGCGTGACCTTGCCGGTCAGATTATTTACCAGGAGACAGACAAAAATACAAAATTAAGCATAGTCAACTTAATGAATGAAGCGTGACAATAATCGATTTACGCATTTCAATACACAAAGTTGAATAGGGCGAGTTTCAAAGTTTAGGACTAAAGTATATTACGAGCAATAACACAATATCACATCCAAAGCAAGCGTGGTGGCAAAGTTGATCACAGACAACCACAATCGCAAATGAACATTCTAGAAGTCCCAGTTTAAATTAACAATTTACTTTTAGCACAGCTTTGTTACTACATTTTTTGCTTCACATCATACCGGCACCGTTCGCGGATGCCTCAACTCTTCACCTATGTAATGAGCTTTTGAAAAGCCGGTAACACCTACTAAAATGGTCACATGGGTGTTATTCAGCTTTGAACATATCTATCAACAACAGCTCAGTTACTCTTAAACCGTTAGTATAGACTATTTACAAAGAGGTAAACGATGTTTTTACCTACGATGCGATACTGGGAAAAATGAGTAATGACCAAAGGGCGTGTAACACAGTGTGAACTCGATCTTGTGGAACAAAACAACAAAAGTTTGAGTGCAACAAAAACGGGTTGTGTGTTGATGTAAGCGAGTTCAGTGATGTTTTGCTCAAAAGTGTTTCGTGGCACAAACATGTGACTGCGGATTCAAGTTAATTAGTGCAATAAACGCATACATTGAATAATGATGTATTCTAATGAAACAACGGTTTTGGGCTGCTTAGACACTACAATCAAAGGATTACCAGAAAGTACCATATGAACTTTATGGAAGACAAATACACATAATAACAAGTGGTAACAAATTAAAAATATATACGATTAGTCTTGGGCTTATGACTGATACGAGGGTTCCGTCAGGGGGACTAACAGTGTGGTAACCTACTATTTGGATCCTTAGAAGAAACTATATTATCGAGTGGGACTAGTTGGTAGTTAGAGGTGTTCTCCATGTCGTCAGTGCACAATGATGAAGGATCACACAACCAGACAAGCTAAATACACTATTAGTATGCCGTTCCCACTAACGAACAAAAGGTGAAAATCTATCTAAGTTTACACAATTCAGTGTATACATCCTTGAAGCGCTATGGTTTCACGTGAGCTGAGATAGACCGGAGATGACCAGGCCTTGATAAGAGCCAAAAGAATGTGATTCAAACTCAGAAATCTATGATCAGCGGGGCGCCACTACGAACACTTTTCGTCTAGGCTCAGTAAAACATTAGTTAGGACAATATAAAAGGCATATTACCACATGGTCATGTAATATACCAAAATGCTCAAAACAATGGTCAATTTTGAATTGGTACTTTGTAATTTCTGGTAAAAATATTATTGGCTCAGCTTGCAATCGCATAAAGTAAATTAAGGACATTAAGTATCAGGATTCCAAAACCAAATCTCTGATTCAAGTTAAGTGTCACTCACAACCGATTGCAACTTTCACAATCTCATAAACATTTCAGTTAGCCCTTTTCGAAAAGAATCATCAGACTCGGGTTTCGTATTTGTTTGAGCCAGTCAATAGTGCATATTCCTGTCACGGCTGGCAGTCGAACTTCGGCCCGAATTCTTATGATGAAACCACTGTGGTAACTGTACTACCGAAATCATATATTGAGCATGTCGAATTATCATACTTTAACGTTCAATGAATCTAGTTTGTGAGGACTTACTACCAATGAAACAATCTGCGGTAAGCTGCGCTCTCATACTTACAAAGAGTCATTTCTGAAGAGGATCACTATCACGTCTCAATCATTTCTTGGTGAACGTTGGTTTGGTGTAATTCTAGAAACAAAATCCATGTTAACTAAGTCTTACACAGAGTAGCTCATTCAGGCATGTGTCAGATTTCAGTATCACACGGCGACAAATGAATGTTACACACAAATAATCACTGGTACGTTAATAATCCACCTGCTCGTCACGAACATGGCAACAGACTTGCTATGTTTGACCATCGTTGATTCCACCAATTAACCCATATCAACTGGAGTGACCGCGTGCGCGACCCGCCGGTTCACGAGAACGATTTCGGAGAGTTCTGGATACTGTAGCAGTTGGTCGACCAATCAAGTTGCACAGTCTGTGTTAGTTGGGTTGGGCACTTTGAATGCTAGCTCAGCGTTCACCGCACGAGACATTATCTACTGAGACCACCAGGAATGTTTTTTGGTAAAATTTCTTCTCTTAAGTTATTCAGCAACACTGGTGTAATGAGAGACATAAAAGGCCACATTACCCCCGGGTCGGGCGCATGTTCGTTAAGACTGAATAAGCGGAGGGATAATCCGTCATGAGGTCACCACGTGATCAGCCTTGGTTTGGCCTAACATGACCGGTGTAATTTTTCTTCCTGGTAGGAGGAACTGCGTCCATTTCAGGCTGAAAATTTGTACCCTGCGTGGTTCCATCGTGTTCCTTTTAGTCAAGGTATTGTATGTAAAAAACGTCGCACTTTGTAAAAATACTCATTGAAGAGGAAACCCTGTACTTTGATGACAAACACACTTAATACATCACACCACAAAGGTATTGGTGTTCAGTTATTCGGTAAATTCTAAAGAGTTCCTGATACCAGCAACCTTGAAAACTGACTGAATGAGGCTCATAACAGATGGTAGTGTGGAATGGGTTGATTCGATAGAAAGGTTTCATGGTATGAGTTTAACTTAAGCTGGCCGAAAATCAGCCTTCTGAACACAAAAATACCGTATACACAAAGTGATTTAAATACTAAAGTCAAACTTTGGTTTCGTAACACCCATCATTGCCATACCCAGGACTGAGTGGTGGTTCTATTTTATGAAAAACAAAAATATCACACCTCTAAGCTGAAAAATCATTTTCTGAAACTGCGGCATAATCAAATACTTAGACGAAAGAGCTGTTCACCACTAAAAAAAGTGAACTTTATCGTTAAACACTATAAATAAGTGGAACAAGCAAAATGATATATGAGTAAACAGATGTGACAGTAATGTGGAATAAGAGAAGAAAAAGGCAAGTTTTTGACTACTTTTTAAAGTTGGGACAACAATGACCTTATTAAAGAGAGCAGTCGTTTAGACTTTTCTTGGATTTCCCTGGACAGTGCATTGTATCTGCTTTATAAGTTTGGTAGAAATCTGTGCAATGGTCCCGGTAGGCTTGCTATTCACACAGAAGTATTTCAACCTTATCACAGCTTAGGTTCCGATTACTGCCATATTAGCTGGAGGCAGCCGTACACGAGACGCGATCGAGTTGCCAGATTTAAATGTTCACACAAATGCACTCATACTAAGCATACTTACTTCTAATGAGCTCCAGCGAGAGCTGAGAGAAAGTCATCGCATATTTACACCGTAAAGTTGACAAACCCATCAATCTTGTTCTCTGTTTCGTCCTCAGGAGGGGTATATTTTTCGAGAACACTGTGTAAGGCTTTATACCACATGATTAGACCTTCTCTCAAAGTGCGTAAAACGCCGAAACGTTACTAGGCTCAACCAGATTGCGACCAAAAGCAAAGACTTACTGGTTATTTGTCCCTGGAAGACACCTGTCCTCTGTTGGTAAGCCACTGAGATCGATGACTGCTGGCGAGACTTTTTAAGCCGTTGCATATTTCCAATTGTCTACACCTTTCTTCACAACATGCAACTATTAAATCCCAACTTCGTACGTTTTCTGCACTCTCTATGCCAACAGTTTACCAAAATATATTGTGTCTGGTCATCATCCTCGTTGTACCAAGTCAAAAGTACGCCGACGCTCAGATCTTCTTTGACCTTGCTAAACATTGATTGCTTAGGCGTCGCACGGTATGATCGTGCGTGGCATATCGTTTTATGCTTGCATGATGAGCTGATCATTATTACTTGACGGAACTCTAAGGACAATTTCGACAATCGATTCTTTGCACTGTTAATCCGTTCTTCCTGTTTCTCCTGTGAATGAGAGAAGTCTTTTGGGCGAGGAAGTGTATTGGGGGAAACCTTCTTCGAAACCCTTTTTATAAATCGAGGAAGCCAACGGAATGTGATAAAAGGTTGACACAAAGAACAGTATGGAAGTTAACCTTAGAGAAATCTTAATCACGAAATATTTTGTGTTGTGCCAAATTCGGGTCGGTTTGCCTAGGCGCGGCAGATTTCGCTTCCAACAGAAATCTACTGAGCTCCTTTCAAAAAAAGATACTATGTGAGATATCTGTACCAAATTTAATACGAATGAAGTCAACCAGTTTGGGCGTCGTGTTTAGCATGTTATTGGTAAATCAGTTAAGAATAACACAACGTTATGAGCAAGTTGTAATACTCTACTTTTCAAACACCTCGGGTGGCCTTCTTCAGGAGTGTTGTAATCGACTATAACACTCTTGAGGAAGGCCACCCGAGGTGTTTGAAACGTAGAGTATTACAACTTGCCCATAACGTTGTGTTATTTCTTATCGATTTATCAGTAAGAGATACTATGCCCTAATTTGGCTGATATGAGATAAGGATATACACTACTGATGAGCTATAACAAGAGTGAACCTTGAGTATAGTGCTTTTCTTTGAAAGCGGCATGTCGAAAAAGCTATGTGAGTTTGACAGCTATGATAAACTGTGAATGATGTTCAACCTATGTTGGTCATGTATGTAATTTAAAAACTCTCGATGGTTACGTAGCCTACGTCAATGGAAGACAATTCTACTGTCACTCTTGTATAGAAAATAGTGGATCGCCTGTTAATGTTTTATTGTTCATCGAAACTCATCACAGTCAAATAAATCCGTTTTGTTCAAATGTACGGTAGTTTCGTTGTTCTAGAAATAATGAGTTCTCCGTTGTGTCACTCTTAATCTAACACCTTGAAATATATTTCGTAGCTAACGAGTTAAGACTAAATGCAAGACATCGGAATTACTTCAGCCTTCAAAGTGTTACAAACACTCCGATGTTCACACAAATCATTGTCATACTGACGAAGACTGTTGAGTAGCGTTAACTGCAAAGAGAAGGAACAACTATGTTGTTATTTATTCATTCAATTTGTTTAGAGGGCCTGCACAACACAGCTGGCAAGCCATACAGCCAATGTGGGATAATACAGACGTATGCAAACTTTACATACTATTGAGGACACGACATTGACTTCAATGGATTTACACATGGCGTCGAACGTTTGACTATGATAAAAACAGCACAGACGCCATAACTCAGAGATAAGGACAATATCAGAATATTTAACCTCACCACACAACGATATTTTGATACTCAGCGAGCATTTAAAAGAAATATAAAGTGAGCGGTCTTTAGGGTAAACCCATAATGCATCCTAATACCTACCAACAACAAGAATTAAATTGTGTGCGAAGACTCACAGAAAGAATTGTGAAAGACAGGTGTTATTGTAACGTGCGATCGAAACCAGCAAGCTCGCATTGACTGAACTGAAATTGTGTAACAGAGCGTGCTGTTGTGTTGTTGGCATCGTTTTAGTTTTGTTTGTGTAAGTCGTGTGCATGGTCTACTGGACCTTTGGTTCATGCTTATTTATGTTGTCTCCTTTCACAGGACTGTTGCGGGAACTCCTATTTCGGAAGAACTTTGTCCCCCGGTATCTCCACATTGTCCCAAAGTTGGTATGCAAGTGTGACGGACAGTCAAAATGTGGACGGCCGGCTTGTATATTACATTATAAGTTGCAGTCTCGTTGTTTACGATTAGATATGCCTCTTAAAGCAATATTGTTCAAATAATCAGAGAAGGCTGTTTATCAAGCAAGCTAAATCGAAAATTCAGTATGCGAAAAGGCAACAAAAAAACAGTGGTTTTATACAAGACTCTAGCACCGTTTTGTAATGGTGGATGTGATTTGTATTTGAGGCTTCTAAGTCTGGAACTGACTGATAAGGTGTCTGGCTGACGTTCATTACATTCACAGACCATTTTATTAAAAAATCGAAAATCTATGGTTGGCAAACAGTTTTCACTGTGACCTATTGCTAAACACAACGCAAGAGAAACATCACATTTCTCCTGGTCTCTGTTGGATCACTACAAACCACATGTGTGGACTAGATTTGTAGGCACGAGGGAAGAACACATGTAAGTGACTGGACGGTAGGATTAAGCGTATCAAATAACACATTTAGGCTGTGCTGCAAGATGTGGGAAACATTCGATTAAATGTATGCCCTAGGGGATCAGTTTTGTCAACCCCTGAGAGCTTAGAGGAATGATGAAGCCGGTTCATGTGGTTCCTATGTCAACTATTAGTTATGCTATTCTGCTGAAGTGTACAGACGGTGTAGACAAAGAATTGCACACTGATTTTTGTGCCAGCCGTAAGAAGCAGGTTCTCCAAACTATCAAGTCGGACACAGTAGAACTGTTTGGAGGTGAACATTTCAACATATACGGAAAAAAATGTTTTTACTTAGAAAAGAGAATCAGTATAATTTGCATTCAAATGATCGTCTGTGAAAACAAATCAAGTTGTTTTATTCAATCAAAAGATGACATTTCAGCGTCATCTCACCGACAATTTCAACAAGTTAAGTAAAACAATTTGGCGGGAAACTGAACTTTGCTAAGTGAGGAACACGAATTAAGCATTGACATAAATGTCAGAACACTAAGATAGACATTTAAATTTTATCGTGTAAACAAGATGTGGAATAACGGACGATGTGTGCGTTAAGTACTGACAAGAAAGCGGATCAAAATAACATCTAATAGATGGATTAGATAAACAGAAAGGGAAGCCAAAATGCGAGTAATGGGGAACATCAAAAAGAAACTGGCTCACAAAATTATCATGTTATCATATGGGTTTGGTAAAATGTGATGGGCAACTAACACCTTGACTAGTGAGAAAAGGGTCATAAACTTTGACAGTAATTTTCAATCTCTTTGTAAGGAGGCCTGTAGAAGCAAAGCGGAATCAGTACGGCCAGTGCAAAAGAATATAGATAGCAACTTTAAACGCTTTGTACTGAAGGTCGGACGTCCAAATTTTCTAGATGAAAAAGGAATATGTTTAGGCCAATACAAACCTAACTACTTTTCGTAACTCGTTCGAAGCTACTCAATGAACTCGTGAAAACAACAAAGCAACAAACAGGACTTGTTTTTCATGTTTACTCATCCGGTCAAACAGAATTGGAGTGGTTGGTGCATTCATTTTGACAGTTTTATCCCACTGAATCGAAAGCGAAACCTTATGTAATGTCTAACCGGAAAAACAGTAAAAATAGGCACCACATACACTTTGCACAGTGCATTAGGCTTTCCATAAGAATTATCCATGCAGAATGAATATCCGATACAGGCGAATGAGGTGAAATTCAAGTCACATTCTGTGAATACAATATGTGTATTTATCAGTTTCTCCTTCAACAGAATCCCATACCGTAAGACAGTTCGTTCTGTCAGTAAGATAAGTGTCCTCTGATGGTCTGCAGAGTGCCAGTTAGTTGATCAGAAACGGTGAGAACCTGAAAGTTGACTGTGATCGAAGCCTTCAGTGCAGCACTGCTTACTCCTGACCTATGCACCCAGAAATAGTTCATGCAGGCATTAAGACTCTCCTGGCCCGCAATCAATTAGACTCACAATTTAACACAACGATTGCGTAACCGATAGGGCACAGTCTCTATAGGCCGACCTTTTTTTTACTCCCCTTGACTATTGATTTAATACGTTACGTAACTATAAAGAGATATCTAAATTTCATTCAGGTGGTGAGCTGGACAGCTGGAGATAAGATCAGTGAGTCAACGATTAGCTAACATAGATAATGACAACTGATGACATCTGTCAAGAATAAGTAGCAAACGGTGAGATGAAGGTAAGTGAAATGTTCTGCATAGAAGAAGCTGCAGACAAATAGCGACTATGATATGCAGCGTAGGGTAACTTCATCTCTATATTTTATTTAAGATATCCTCGCCGAAAAGGAAAGCATGGATTGAGGAAAAATGTAATGGAACAACACCTCGTTAGATGCCAGAAATGATTGGTATCAACTTAAACGTTTGGCCGTTACAGTTAAAACAATTGCTGGCGCTTCATGAACTAATCGTATAGTGAAATGAGACTGGTGCGGACTACACCGTGAGTATTTAGACGTAATAGCAAGAAATTCCTGTCTAACAGACTGAACACCTTACTGTAATTTGAAAACACTTGTTTTCAGTGTTTAATGGAGAGATTAAATTGTACCGGCGTAGAAAAAGCTACAGATCTTGAGCGGGAGGTTTGGTAGATAGACTTTTTAATGGTTAACCATTGTGTCAGTTGGCAGGTTAGAGCGGAAACTCTCAATATCCGTGTAAGATTACGGCAGAACAGTCAGCAAATCTGTCGGCTAGTTGTCCGTTAGGAAAACTGCATGAAAAAGTGACAATTGGTGCGGCTGAAACAAGAGCACCTTCCCCCATGAATAAAAGAAAGATTTAATTTGGTCTAGAGATTTTCAAAGGTTTAAACTGCTACTCTCGATGGAACCCTAAAAAATATAGACGACGTTGCAGAAGATTGACTGAGCACGTGCAAAACAGCAAACACTGTGATTATTCGTTCGGCTACTGCGGACCTAATCATTCATGAATACTTGATTGGTTGCAGGCGGATCAGTTCAGGCGTCGATCAGCAACTGGGGATGATTTGTGGGTTTATTGTTGTGGCCAACAAACAACAACAAACCAGACGATAGAAATACAATGAAGGGCTTAAAATTCAATTCAGAATCAACATGATCGTGCGCACTATTTTCTGTGATGCAGAGGGTATGGTGCCAACTGACTGTAAGGCAGCCGCAAAGCAACCGGGATTCGAAGATGATGTGACAAAAGTTTTTCAGTAAAACAGGATCTTTACTGTTCAGTTCGCATGCTTTCTCATCTATTATGCACTCAGGTTTATGGAACGGAATTCTATTCCACAATGCATTAGGGTTCTCATTCCAATGTCCTCAACACTTGTTTGTTTGAGTAACGTTTTTGCCTGTCATTTCTCGCTCTTTGAACCGACTTCGCTGAGTGGTGAGACGTTTGATCTGTCCTGTTTTTCATGAACCACCCGCTGTGGGATTTGACGGTAAATCACAACCGCGTTGAGACATTCTACTGAGTGCTGAAATAAGTGTGTCTCTGACTTGGTTACCCGTTACACTGTATCCGTCAATAATACTGTGAACAGTCATTCACTCTTGACTTCACATGCGCACTTCGGCCCAACGGACATAAGTGTATCCCCACCTCACCTGTTATATGTATATGATGAGCACGAAATAACGAATGGTCCGGAAGAACAGTCGGTTAATCAACAATTAACACTACAGATTACGATATCGTTGCATTCAGATTAAGACAAATCTCAAATGGGTGTCCAATTGACGCCGTTCTGTAGACTTATTGGGCGAATATCCTTCGATTGGAGCGTGGGCAAAAAATTGTGGTTATCAGTGGTGATGTTGTCACATTGCTCAGAATTAAAGAAAATACTTCATATTTCACGAGCCTGACGAACAGAGTTCTCTCGATACTCAGTTCTCATTTGAGTCGAGTTACCGTGATACCCACTATCTTACCACGACTCTATCACGGCCGGTTGGGCTTCCATGACAGACTGATTAGATTGAAGTAGTTGATATGCAAATTCACCTAAGCAATCTATGCAGTACAAGTGGAATCTCTTTCTCATGCTTACACCAGCCATATAGAAATCGTTTGAATTTGGGCAATTAAGAATTTAGTTATGAGTTGGACTCACTCTATTTTTGATAGATACGGATCATAACATGACGCATTTAAGTCAGTTCCGACCACCAGGGTCAGCGTTCAGATATCGTCGATGTAAACTACAAGCATTTGGAACAAAATTAAATAGTCTGACCCTCACTGATCCATCAGTCTTGTCGTCTTGAACCATTTCTCATGAACACTGACTATTCAGTAGGTTCACACGGAAAATGAATATACGCGCACCGCGTTTGCTTAAGGTGATTAACCAGTCGACCGAAAGACCTAGACTTTACTGTATTCGTATAGGATTACAGTATACGCGTACCAATATATGTTCTTGTACTTGACAAACCTAGCTGATTGTGTAGAGCGATGGAAACAATTCACTGGGTGTTTGATCGACATCATTCTCTATGTTGTGTGTGCAAGAGTGGAAACTATGCTCGAGGTAGGCGAAGAAACTTTAATTGATGAAAGTTGTAAAAAGTAACCAAATGACGACAGAAAAATGTGAAATTTCGAGGTGCTCATCCAATGCTTACAGCCCACACCATCGAAACAAACCGGGTTGAGATAGTAAACAGGCAAAATGGCTAGTATGAGGCAGTGATACTATAATGTCAATAGACCAATAAACGAATAAACAAAAACAAAGAGGAAAACAGTCATGTTTTTTAATACACGTCGACTGTACTTCGTTCGCACTATTGTGCGATATGTTGACATTTCGTTCACTCTCATCAGTCGAAAATGTAAGACAGAAATTATATATAACAGACAATTAGCGATAGACAAGGTATGGACAAGCATACAGTCACATCACGCATTATGTCATCAATACCACGACAACCCGATGGGTTGCTTCAGCCACTTTTGTGCACACAACGTCGGCTGGTGAATTCTGATCAACATAGCTTCGCTGAAGACCAGTAACTTTCGGTTCTGAGTGTGTAACAATATTTTGAATGATCTAAGTAGGTCAACCTAGTGACCTGTTATCATGGGGGTGTCTAGCAATCAGTGATGAGGCAGCCCGAACAACGGGTTCACCGGTCTGAGGTTGTTGTGTCATCAGTCGTTTTAAGTGCTTCGAGGATGTGTTTTGTCACTCTGTGAGATAGCTGTCGATCTGTCCTGTCTATGTAAACGTCACTACAACTGCAAGTGTACTGATAGACAACGTGAGAAACAAAATAGTTCGTAAGGTGTATTCGCGATTATGTGTCGCTGGTTCATCGGTGGTTTGAACCGAGTGTAAATGAGCAGCCCCATTCGTACGGGATAGGGCAAACTTCAATTTGTGCCTGATGTCGTTTGCTAGATGATCCTTTTTGAATTGCAAAAATAAAAATAAATCTTTCCTTTGAGCTGTTTGTAATGGCTCATTGCACTTGTTCATCATGCTGTGTATGTCTATGAACTTTTCAGGATATCAGTTTGCCAGCAACGTTATTCTCAGCATTTCTTGTTTCATCTGTAGTTTATCGGGGGTACAAATACACTTGATCCTACGAAATGAAGTTTTGACCAATCCTTGTTTGCAATCCATCGAGGCAAACCTAAAGAACTGAAGATGTTACCCATCCCATGTTGCTTTACGGTGGATTGACCGATGTAATGTCTCATCCTTCCGCCTGGTGAGAAGTACATCTAAGAAAGCCAAATTTCCGTTTGACTCAACTTCATGAGACAAAGATAGGTTTAGGTGAATAGAATTAAGAAGATTGAAAATCGAGTCAAAATGACCAGTATCCGCGAAAGTCCAAATATCATCAACATCCAGTTTGTACAGTAAGGCTTTGGTAACATTATCTGGGATTTATCGTTTTATCATTTATGAGAAGATATCAGCTTATGTTGGGCCTAACGAAGTACTCATAGCCACTCCGTCTATTTGTCTATAAGAAATTCTTTCAAAATTAAGCCTGATGTTTCCTGTGACGTCACAAACATCATCTGGACCTTCGAACTAATACGCCCAGACCTTGAAACCTTAAGCAAAATAACTGTGGGAGTATGGCTCAGTGGAAGGTGTAGTAATAGAGAAAATAGGTTACTTACTTCCAAGGCTTTCTGTTGCCGGACGGCTGACATCGGTTTCGATTCGTCTCGTAGAATGAAGCGTACTTCGCGATCTTCAAAAGCCCAATTTAATTGAACCAGAAGCGGCGCCTCGTTTGCACCTAATCGGCGTTCTGAAAGAAGTATTTGACATGGCCAACAAAACAGACAGGTCAGTTTGGAAGCAATATTTATTGTACAGATGGTCATTGAGGAGGGAATGCACTCAGCCACATTTATAACCTGAGAAAAAACATCATAGACATTATGAAATTTTATCGGAGAGCAGCCATGTTTTACAGCAAACCACAGAACCAATGCGTAAATGGTTGTATGCCACACCGAGTAATTTTTGCTCATACAGCGGCTGATTTACGTGGGGTGCATGATGGACAACTGATGTCTTGATATGGAGAAAGGAACTTCAATTACCGAAGGATTCATCTTCTGGGTTGGACCTTTTGCAATACACAGAATCGCAGGCTGGGATGACTGCTAATCGGGTTCAGTGGCTTGAGTTGCATGAATGGGCAGGGATGTTTGTGAATTAGGTGTAGTTACTCATAGGGGACAGCAAAAACCATAAATAACCTGCTTCGTTGGCTAAGCCTAATTGTTACTTGGAGGCCGGCTGTTTTTTGTAAGGTATGCGTATTCTAATGTTGAGTTTGTGGGTTTACATTTAAGGCTTTTCATTAATGGAATGTTTTTCGTCCAAGTTCTTAGTTGGAGCTTGTTCTTCTCGTCACGACAGGTGAGTACCGGTTTAAACTAGTGATGTGTAGGTGTCGGTGATAATGACGAATATGACGATGGTGATGATGATGTTGATAACAATGAGGAATTCACAACGTTTCTTGAGTGTTGGTTAATCAATATGGATATAAACTAAAGCGTCATTCATATCGCAGCTTACCCATTATGATATAGAATGAAATTGCACCATCCCAACTCAATAGTCCTCGTATGGTGGCTGGATTAGGGTGGTGACGTATGCACCTTTTGGACTAAACTGGACGATGTGTTACTAACAAAAACAAAACTCATTTATACTAATAAAACCAACAAACATAGGTTAGACAAACTAAAGACTTCTTTTAAAGATGCATTAGGTATCTTGGGTGGCTGAAGTTTTTCTGAAAAGTGTACGGATCGGAAAGTTAGTCGCCTCGTGGGTCGTTACTCCCATGCTTAGTTCTGTTGCCTCGTCAGACCTCTCGGTTAAAGCTTAGATGTAAGGTACCCTGAGTTGATATCTTACTTCGACCACGACGATAAAGTAATACTAATGTCCAGAATAAAACCGGGAATAAAAAAAGTAATCCGGTGAGAACTCTTCACACTTGTGCAGTATATACAGGATGTTTCATCAGTCGTGACACACACGCTGACTGTATCTATGCTTAATAGCAGCGAACGGTCGTTCTTCACCAGCAAACAATACGTTTTTAAGGAAATTTTATTAGATAAGTGATTTTGGCTTAAAACGGAAGTCTCGATCACTAGCAGTTTAATCACAGTACAGTCTTTTCCTGAGAAAACCAGACAAAACATGATCAAAGCTAACGGCCGACTGTTAGTAAACGATTAGGTGTGATGATTTAGTGAAGCTAGTATTGAACTTTCCATGTTGTAGACCGTATTCTAAGTTTGTGACGGATATTGGAGCATCCGTACCTGTTGTATCGATCTACATTCGATATATTTTTGGATCTGAAGACTACTTTCGGTTTCACTACCCGTTACACTGTTTGGTACAGTCATCTACATTGAGGAATTTCTTCGAAACTTGACAGTGTGTAAACTATTTCTATGCCTGCCTTGCGCATACGGCACAGAGTCACATCAAACCTTCCCCACTGAAAGCAACGTTTGACAGAGTTTCCCGATCTCTTCTTCCCTATCCAACAACGCAATAGATGATATTGTACCTTGACATGTTGGGGACTCTGAAGCAGAAATTCTGCCAGTTGGTGTGATCATCCATATTGAGCATGCGTACAACCTAACCTCACACTGGTTCTCTAAGAACAACATGTAGGCCATATTGAATCAAGTAAATGATGCGGCTAATCTGTATGAAGTACATTTTGCATTTGAAAAGTGCGGTGTTTTTACATGGTTGGGTCGCGTTGATCTAACTTTTGTCATTGCATCCAGGTCGCTCAAATCCCGTGACTATGTCAACCATTTGAGTAGTGTGGTCATATCAATTGAGATGATGTCCACAAGGATAGTGAAAGCACGCAATGTACTAGCCACTGTATGTCACCTGTGGCGTTGCAGAGGTGTCCGTTTGTCGTTCAGGGGAAGGATTAACGAGAACTCCCGTTAATATTCAGTACCGTCCCACTAAACAGATATCAGATTCACATTTATGTGTGTACTCGGTAATGTACCACCGTTGATTTCCCAATTTAGCTTGTATCAGGCGAGATGGCTGTGTGAATAACGCAGCAGTCCGTTAACCTATAATTAGAGAATCAATTTGACGAATAATAACCGAAGTAACGAAAACGGACAGACAACATTAACTAGAATAAATACATAGCATTCCGATAGAGTGTCTGCTAAACCACACAAAGTTCGCTGTGTCTTTTGATAATCGAGAGAAATCGCGAGGAAGCTATTCAGTGACGTAGATGTGGCCGATGAAAGCCTTGATCACTTGAATGCACAAGATCGTGAGGTGACGCTTGCCAAGTTTTGAACTACATGACTAACCACGTTCCTGGCTACACGCGTTCTCGAACACTTCTGTATGTTGTAAGCAATGGCAACCCTCTACCCATAATGCAGCTGACTCTATGGACTACCATTACCTTACTTACGTATTTATTTATTTTTTATGTATGCACCTCTGTTAGTTGATCTGTTATTCCACGATCTATTTTCCGGCTAACGGGTGACCTGAATCATAGTGACCACGGGTACGGGGCAAAGTTGAAAAGGTGGGTGTATGTGCTCAGGGATAGTTGGCTCTAATAATCAACGCGTGGGTCTCACAAAAATGTGATCGGAAACTCAACTACCGGTCCAAACTAGAAGCCAACCTAATCAGCGAGTAAACCTCAAGTCTAAGGCGGACTGTTCTTTGGAGATAGTCGACAGAAAACATAAAGCTATGATCGTGTGTGAATGACATGAATGAATGTATTTAAAACCGGAAATTAAAGTTACCAGAATTAGGACGTGACAAGTCTTCTTGTTTGGTCACTGTTCTAATGGTGAATATTAGTAACAACTTCATTGAAATCTCTAGCCATAAATTGGATTTACTCAGGTCAGGGCTAGTCGAATGCGTGACATCAAATTACAAAAGCCCTCAAGGTCATCATTAATGTGGATGACCGGTACAGTTTCAACTCTATTTCTCTGATAAAATTGGATGAAACTGACTGCAGCTTAGTATCCCCAATTTATTATAAAGAATTAGCGGTTGCCCAATGTCCTAAAGGTAGAGCTGAGTGTAGAGCAAAGGGAGGAATATTTGTATCCAAGTCCACTAGGTTACTGTCATGGCAACCAGTGTTATAATAGCAACATGCCAATATAGTCTTCACAGAGCATGTGTACGTCAACACAGACACACATAGAAAAAGGAGGCAGCAAATATACTCTGCATAGGAATCGAACCACTAATCAATAACAGCACGTGAGTACAGATCGAGGGATTGCTGTATCCTGAAGCCTGCTGGAAATTACGCACAACCATTGCTCCATATTCTTATTCCGTACTTTCGGCTAATTTTGGTTGCAAACAATTGCCATAAACTACTGCAGATCAAGGAAAGTTTGGTTAAAACGCTTAGTTTCAGTTCCAACTCCAGCGCTAAAAATATTCAATTTTCTACATTTATCATAAATGCATCATGTGAACACAAGTGTTAGAAACAGGTGGCTTATATTCGGAGATGAAAGACTATTTTACAGCCAATCAGTTGCAATAAAAAAATCTGGGATGTCTACCATTTTAAAACTGTTTAGGAAAGGATATCTGTTTGGCAATTCAAAATTCAAAGGAGATCACAACACATTGGACAGTTCCACTTTGCTTGCGCACTTCTATACAGTGCTTATATTTGATATTTACCTGACGATGCAATAGGTTTGCAGCATTTGGATCCCAGCTTCTTGAACATCCTCCAACAGCTCAAATTTCGATATGTAAACATGTCCTTTTCCGTGTATTTGATCAGTCAACGACCCTCAAATCTTCTCATTTGGGTTTAGATCCGGACTATGTCTATGCCCTATTATTCGTTCAATGTTTTGTTGTGTTACTTCTGCGGCACAGAAGGAACACCTCTGTTGTTGAAACGGTCACTGTTCAATAGATCTTAGACTCAAGACTAGTAGCAAATGATGCGGAAACGTGAGTACTAAGCAGTGCGTTCGTTGTTTCCTGTATGGGATAGTCAGCTAACAAGTATCATTAGAATCAAGAACACTCCAGGTAATCAAAGGACTACACCTAATGTTTTTTTTACCGAATGTACATATTCTACTAACGCAAGCTGACAAACTTAAACTTTTGTTGACACGAACTATCACTCGCACAGGTTTTTTTAACTTTCCTTCTCAAGCATCAGTTTAACTAAAAACACAGAGCCGAATAGTCCGAATCTGTGAATCCCAAACGTTTTCAGTTTATGACGCCTCAGATTCACATACCTGAGAACATCACTTACCTAGCTTCCTGAAAATGACGTCGGCGTTTCTTCAATTAACAGGCATTATGTGAACATTATAAACAGAACAGTGGTGTTCTAAAACACTGTTTACTATGAGCCAGTATAGATTTAACTATAAGTTCACGTATCAGAATGGTGAATGAGCTTGCTACAACCATGTCATTATATCACTCCCTGTCTGAAAGTCAAGCCAAGAGAATTTGTTTTCCAGATATTTAAAACACTACGATGTGGCTCTCTCCTGGTGAGTTTCCAACATCACCTCCCTAGTTACGGGGAAGAGCGATATCACTCAACATGAGAAACTTTAATGTCAAAGCAATGAACGGGTAAGTTTTCAGCTGCGTTACATCCGTAAGTTTCATATGATTACTATGTCCACTAGATGAAGATTATTTCATTCAGTTTGTTAAGAAAATGGACTTCACTAGCACAACACGGTTCTGCTGAGTAAAGACGTATGTGTAGACTGTAGACTGTCCAGCAGCCTACGTTTTCCCTCTTGGTGTTCATACAGTAATACAGCGTCGAAAACAGTAGTACAACCAGACTATAAGGGCTGTCGTAAAAATACGGAAAATAGCTTTAGGAACTTCACTGTCATGTTTGCTTAATCCTCACCGTTCTTCTCTCACAGGGAAGCAGAACCGTGACCAAGGTATGGTAGATAAATGTAGGGAAGCCTGTATATACCTTGCCTTTGTCACTAGTCTAGTACATTTGGGACCCAAAGGTTTGAAATTAGAATTGTCCTACTTTGCCCGGTCGGTTTACTACGGGACATTTGACCGCACCGCGCACTTAATACACGTACACATATATTCATGCATGGTGGACGGTATCCATGTTGTATTAGCCTACCACGACAACTGAATTCAAACACAACTGCGTACATTTGTCACCAAAAGCAGTTCACACTGTATCACTCATGGGCACGCCCAACTATATTACAGGGAAGCAGTATACACCATGCCAACTGAAGAAGTAAAACGGATGCGCTAAGGTACGCAAATAAAGCGACGATTTGGCAATTGGGCCAGAGCAATCGTTCACTGCAAATTAGGCACACAAGTGTTGAAAGTGGGAAGTGTTTTCGCTGGTGAAAAAGAGTATATGATTTATACGGATGAGAAAGATATACAAGAAATAGCTCAGCTGTTGTCAACGTACTTTCCTGCTCTTCAGTGGCATACATCCCCGAAAAACAATTTGAGAACGAGTAGGCGTTAGTTTGTTCGTTACAGACAAATAGGAGAAAATCGCCGCTGGGACTGAGTGAACACACATATACACAGAGTGATTGAAGCAAATCGTTGCTGATGCTAGTTCTGTTGGTTAATTTTGGGTATATATCAGTTACTCGACTTTTGCTAGATGCCCCAGTCAGTCACTATATCACCCGACTTAGAACGATTCAGTCGAACTCGGTACTCTGCATTTTCAAGACAAAAATTTGACGATCGATTGGAATGTAAAAACAGAATGATGACTTGCAATTTCGTCACAGGAGCTTAGGTGAACGAGTGCACATAGGGTTACACGAATGAACGATTCAAAATGACAGTGACATTCCCACATCGCTCGTGTACGAGCTACTGTCTAAAAATGGGAGAAAATGAGCTGGGCCCTCTGCCTTATATTATCAGTAGTTTCAACTACAAGGACTTGCTGCATGACCATTTACTATCAGCATGGTCTGTGCAAAATAACAGCATATTTCAACATGTTAACAATCTAACGGTTAACGCAGTCCTATAATGGAGTTTAAACCGTCCGATGGCAAAGCAGGACCTTTTCAAGGCGAATTCATACTGATTGCTCTGTTTCTTTTCGTTCAGCTGTTTACAATACGTCACATGTGATGTCCATTTGGACAAAGCATTGATAGCTACGCCGGGTTCCTGTGAAAGTCGATTGTTTGCGGAACGAATGGTAGTCAACAAAAGCCACTTAAGCAATCGATGGCAAGAGTACAATATACGTCATTTAAATTACTGACGAGTAGTAGGGGATTTTGATTTTTATATAGATTGAACATCACCCACAACTAATCGCAGCTGTTGCATTCTCATAGACTTTTCAGTCGGCCCAGTTCGAAAAGAAGCATTAGACTCGAGTTTCGCTCTCATTAGAGCTCGTCAGTAGTGCATATCCTCGCAACCTGATAATTCGGTCGTGCCTAATGTGAGGTCAATGGCGCAGTGGTAAATACGGTTGCCTCACGAACAGCGTGGTCGTGGTTCTAGTCCCGGCCATGGAGGAGATATGTACTACTGAAGAGCTGTTCTAGTGAGGACGAAACTCAAGTCTAGTGCTTCTTTAGAAAGGGGCCGACTGCAAAGTCTATGAGAATGCGACAGCTGCGATCAATTGTGGGTGATGTAAGTTAAATCGAAAACAAATCAGCGAGAACCGTGCTTATGTTTAGATCAGGTTTGAGCCGACTGACCAGTGCTAGCAGACTGACCGTTTGCTTCGTACACCAGTGTATATTCTACATGGATGGTAAGTGTGGGCTGGGCCCTGGATGTCACCCCACCTATCTTTTTTGTTTGAGAGGATATGTAGATATATGTTTATCTTCGTGACATGTGTTCTGGCGAGTAAACTTATGAAATCGGTTCTCGTGTGAAAATAAACTATGTATACAATGTGTGATCATTAGTTTCGAAATCATTCACAGTAAACAGTAGAAATTCATAACTAATCTGGGTTTTGAACTACTTTTCAAGTGTTAAAAATTTGTGAGATAGTCGCACAGTTTTCAGATTTTAACTAATACTCACCATCCTCATTATAGATAGAGGTACTTTAGAGATTGATACTTATGTCTAAATGACGCACTGTTATGACAGAGAGAAAAAGCAAACATTCGTCTTTTATCGTAAATGAAACAAAAGGAGTGGAGCAATGTATAACGATACCAAATGTTTGAATTCATAAACTCAACGTTAAAATGCCTACATATGGCATATAAACAACCAAACTACAACTGAAAATGAGTCGGAATTTGCATGACAACTTTTCCACGACTTCCACTCTGTCGTTTCGGTTCTTACATCTACTTTACAGACAACTCAGAAGGAAAACGGAAAAATTCATGCCATTGAACTCGATTGACTTAATGCTTTCGGAGGTCGATTCTGGAAGCCACGATGCCTCTAGCCAGGTGACAAACAGGAGCTATTGTGACTGGCCTTCCGGCAACTGCTTTCGTTTCACTATCCCAACCAATTGTTTGTCCACCTCACAACTCACTCCAATAGCTCATGCAAGGATTGATCGGTGTAGAAAATGACTAATGTCTTTAGCACACGGCAGGATTGCTTTATTATATACACTCGAAAAAGCTGAACGGCTAAACTCTTCCGGCACTTACTATCAAATTTCCGCTTCTTTGTCTTACCATTGCTTAACCGGCTGTGCGACCTGATGTGGCGTGTTCAAGTTTGTATTAGCTTGGATTAATCAAGTGGAGATAGAAGCTTAAATGAATTTTGAACCAGTAATCCTTTCGATTACGAGCCGAACCTGCTATTCACTACAGAATATTGGTCTTATGAAAGTCGATTTGGACCGGGTGGCCTAGAATAAGTGATGTAATGGTCGTCACAACGTCTTACGACATAAAAACTCCGTGCTCTGGTGGTCTCGTCACTAATGTAACCAGGTGACCTAAGGTGAACTGTGTTTATTCAGATCGAAGGAGTGTTACCGACTAGTACATCAGTTGAGACAGTCCATTTTTAACCCCCTATTGTCTTAGACACACTAGCGTTGGCGGCAACGAATTTCCCGAATACACAGTGTAAACCATTAGAAATGACGACTCGTAAGATCAAAGTCATTCCCACAGGCGGCAACGGAGTTGATTACGACCATCTGATCAGTCGAAAAAACATTATGCAATAGTCGACGGTGTGTTAGTGTTAACGGAACTCAGTAGAGCCCAAGAGACATACAGAAGGGGGTATAAGACCAGGTGAAACTCAAACACACATCTGAGACAGTAAACACGTCATCGGATGACGTAAGCAAGGTGAAAAGGAAGATTTCGTCAGTCTCAAGGGAATGTGGTTAGACTGGTGGGCAATGTTTTACTACAATCATAGAATTTTGTCGAATTAATAAGAACTCTAATATGTGACACATTGTTTGCGGGCCTAAACCGCAAAATTCCTGTCTCGCTTGTGCGTTCACTAATTGTGAAACCTACTTATCAGTAACTGAATTGTGAAACCGTTAGAAAACGGAGAAGGGTAGATGAAAAGACCTCGCACCGACTGATCTGCACCAAATACTCCTATCTACCATTGTCCATGTTTTAAGTGTTCTGTTGAAACTCTTGAAGGTAGCTGTTTGTTTCTTAATAGGAAACAGCTACTGGGTGTACATTTCGTGGTATATCTTCAGCTAACACAATTTCTCACTCATCATCGCATACAAAACCCGGCGCATATGATAGGCGAGCATCATCATCATCATCCTAGACAGCAATACATGGGTGGTTCACACTGATGCCTAACTGCCACACAACCACGAAGAACAAAAAAAAGCAAACCCTGTATAGGAAGAGAGAAGAAAAAAAGAAGTAGGGAAGGAGACTTAACTACTAAAAATAGCTACGTCTATATTCAAACATACAACATCAAGGCGCCTTCACCTTGCAAACTAATAACCGAGCTGTAAGTGAAGATAAAACGTCATCAGCAAGACAACTTTCAGTGCCCCGCGTCAATAAGTGCACTCACTTCACAGACAACTCGATCAAAAAACATCTGGGTATCGCTGCCAAGTTAAAGCTTATCCGCAAAGCATACAGTTTATATGACCAGGGTTTATGCCCATGTCTTAATGCTAGCAAGGTGATTGTGTAGACCAAATCCTAGACATGGGGGGTTTTGCACCACTGACAAACTATAACAGGAGAAGAACTCTAGCTTATTGCTTCTTTTCGTAAGGAATTGACTGAGAAGTCAATATGAATAGGAAACCTGTGATCAACTGTCGGTCATGTTCAAGTCAACATAATCAGATCCCGAGTAATCATCAACAACCACATAATGGTTTGATATGAGAAATGCACATAGTGATTGTATCCACTTAACGGGATGATTACACATAAAAAATGTTACATAATAGTTTTAGACCGACACTCAGTCGATGATTTTAATCTTGGATCATGTGACCGTGGTAAACACAAACTGACCGACCGAGTACTAACAGGCAACATCATTGGGCCTCAGCAAAGTTTTTAGCTTTGAAGCATACCATGCTGGTTGCTGTGACATATTGGGACACATGTTGACTGAATATCGACGGGTTTATTAAATTTTAAAAAGCAGTTACAAAATACCCGTGGAAGAGTTGACAACGAGTTACCCGAAAACGAATTACAGCACTGTTGAAGTAACTAATGAATCAACAAACAAGAGCTTTGCTTTCCCGTCTGAAGGTCACTGGATAGAACCACAGCTGTGTCATCGGTGTTCATTGATACAAGACAGCTGATCCCTGAAATGGCCACCGTGGAACAAAACTTTATCCTGCAAATGACTTTAGATTAAACGAAATGTTTGTTTCTCATTGTTGCCTCTTTAATGTCCTAGGATCAGTGTCTTGTACGATCCACATGCGGACCTGAAGCAACTCTCCAGCTGTAAGTAATTCGGCCAGATAGGCGAAAAGCAGTTAATCGGATTAAATGTTATGTGTTTAGAGTTGTGCAATTTAACTGTCTCGTTTACTAATTGTTATCTCACGACCGGTTTTATTCCAATCGAGATCTGACAGGCAGTGTTACCCTGATTGTGTACCGAATGCGCAACCTTCGCACTTTACGCTAAGATCTAAGCAAATTTATCACCAGTTTTACGATCAGGGCCAGTAGTCACGCGAGTGAGCTAATATATTTTCTCGTTCTAAATCTGAGTGGATCATGTTAGTTGATCAAGTAAAACGTATACAACACAATGCACTATTGAGAGTTAATCGCCGTGAATGGAAAAGTGCCGTCTTCCGTGCGACTGTCACAAAATGTTCTCATCAACCTGTAATCTGCTGAGAGGTGTTAAACAGAAGTTCAAAGACGTAGAATGTTTCGGATATTTAAAAATTAATGTTACTGTTTATTTCGGATCTCTAATTGTGTCAATACGTTTTACAAAATTCATTCTGTTGCATCTTTTGCTGTTATGTGTTTCAACCTATACACTACATGGCTCACAGTAATATTTTCTAGGAGTTTTCTTCAGGATAGCTCCCAAAAATCTCTGCCATATATGTAAGTTGCTCGGCATCAGAGCGAAAAAAATCCATATGGCGACGTATTTTGCAAACGACCACTTCTATGCTGTCACCTAATTCACAAAGGAACCGATTTCAGCGGCTGACCACACTTTGCAGTGAAAACGAATGATTTATTTCTACACTCGAAGTCGGTTATCACAATCTATGTCCGACCAAAAAAAACAGCACTCTGAATATGATTGTTCACAAAATGAATGCCGATGACTAATTGAGTTTAGGTGTCTAGAAGACGCAACAAATGTTGACATAAAATGCGCTTGCATGATGCAGTCCAGTGATTTTTCGTGGGCGTTGTTGGGATGTAACAGATACCAGGAAAAAGGTGGTGAAGCTGCCTCAATGAGATGAATTTACCAGAAACATTGTAGATGAACATTGTTCCATGTTACTTAAGCCTTCAAGATTAAGACCGGAGGAAAAAAACAAAGTTTTTAAGATTTCATTCGTTTTGTCATAGTTGAATGTATTAGATACTACTCTGTAATATACTAACTACCATTATAAAGACGCAGAAGAATACATATCTTTTGGAGAAGCTATAACAATCACTGGTGAATTCGTAATTCACAACTTTCAGTGTGGTCATGCAGACAGAACTGTGCGAACGATCAAGACACCAACAAACATGTGATGAACACATATTTGTTTAGAGTAACCTGTCTACCTAGGTTTTGGAAATGAGGCAGATGAGATTGCTAACATAATTATATAATTACATGATGAATTTCCCCACAACCACCCCTCTGGAGCTAAAACTTTTCCGGCTACCACAGGATAGTCACCGCAAGGCGGTCACAAGACGATCCTGCCAAGCTGGTAGTCATTAGGCTCGTTGAAGGACATTTTTTAAAACTCTTCATTGTATCTCAGTCTGGGCGTCCAGGTATCCAAAGCATACTAGAAAAAATTGACTTGACGCTTTCTCAAACAAAGCGCACCTACTATAACGTGAACGACAATAAGCTGACCAGACGGTAAGACAATTTGAGCTGGGGTACGCCGGAATATATGAATTCAAACAAGTGTGTTGATACTTGTACCCAATCTAATGTTAACATGTAGTTATGTAGTGGTTTGAGCAAGAACAGGACAAATTCTAGTTGAGTGATATCTACTGTGTGGTCACGACGGTACAAAGAAAAAGTCAGTGATGAAGCCAATACTTAGTTATAGCGTTAACCCATAGTTGGAAATTTACATATTTTTTAAACTTAGCGATTATGTATAGGTGTACGTATACTTGGCTTACGATAAGGTTCACGACTAAGAGGCGAGCAAAGCAATTGGCAGGAAAATGAGTGTGTGGCTCAAACACAATTGTTGCTGCAGAGCTGGACTCGCTGATGGTGTGGACAGAGTTGAACTAACAGACAGTAGTCAATTTACGTTGATCTTTGAAACGCAGGATAAAACGTTGTATGTGTCAAACCACGGGGTTGCATTTCATTTTTGTGTTTATCCTGGTGTAATTAACGTGGATGTGTACATGACAAGGAGAATGGTTCTCGAACACACGTAACTATTGATGATGGTGATTTCAATCGAAGGGCGAACTCACCGATTTGGTACAATTAGAATCTTCGTAATTCACTACTAGATCATTGCCTGGCCACTTCTCCGTTCCAATGTCTCGTAAAAGTGTTCTGTGAATGATGTCTAGGACAATGAACTCTTAGCTCGCCTACAGACTTCGTAGTCCAACCATCACAAACTATGCACTTCTACCAGTTCGCCAACTAGTTACATACCCATGGTTTTTTTTAGAAATGCGTTCTTACAAAAGGCCACCCTATGCACATGTACATCCAAATAAACGTCCAAACGGTTTAAACGATGAAGACAACGACTGACAAATGTAATAAACATTTTTCCTCTTTGAGTGCAAACACAACGTCTTTCTGAACCACCAAGAAAAACGAATCACAGACTTTCAGTATAGACTATTCCCTTCGGTTAATACCTGTTCGAAGTTGTAAATTCCAAATATTGAGGTGAGCACTATGCTGATCTAGGTATGCTGATATCGGTTAAATAAAATACCAATAATACCCATACAAACGAAACCGTACACGGTCTGTTTCGGATTGCTCGTAATGAAGAATGTAGAGGTGGGAACGCTCCAGCTTTGAAGTAATGCTTTGTGCTTCGGATGTGCAAATAACTATCCCATACAAACCAGCTTGAGGATGCATGCATTCAGCAAAGCTTTAAGTAAAATATTGTCGTCCATCTACTCAATTCGAACGAAAGTCCATACCAAGATCGTTGGATTTCTCACATGCGCCTTCTAGAATACTATGCAGCACAAATTTCAATAGGAACAAGGAAGCAAACACCACCCAAGAAAATCAGTCGAAATTACAAACAACTGATGAAATTATCACCAAATTAAACCTAAAAAGATTTAAACATTTCAAGATATTTGCTAGAACTCGTCCACTATGGCCACAATTCTAGAGGGAGCCAAAAACGGTCGAATCGAAGAAGGCTTTCACATACAAGCACAGTTTTTGTTTTTAGCAGTTGGCAGTATACTGTTCGGTCAGCAAAATAACGAAATTCCATTACACTTGATTGGCGAGATCTTAGCATTTACTGTTTTGAATGATCCTTTCTTGTTATATGTTTCTTCTGATTTTATTGCTTACCTCAGTGTATTTAGGTAAGTTACAGTAGAAATGGCGACTCATTCTTGGTTAACAACATTCAAAATAACCTCTGATCTTATCGCCCAAAAAACAGAATTATTCTTAAAAAGGCTACTGCAACTCGAGTTGGACTAGCGATAATGATGCCCGGCTACACAGCATGGAATATTGGGTTCGACCCCTGATTTCCTCAACTGCTCCTACTGTCTAGACTTTAGCAACCCGAATAGATGTGGTTCATCTTTTCCCGTACGTAGTTTGACAGCAAGTGCCTTGTAGTGTAACTGCCACGAATTCATTGCAGAACCGAGGCAATCGTTCTGTAACAACGTTTAACGTTGAATGGCGAATCTACTTTCTGAAACTGACTGACTATCTGAACAATACCTTCATGTGTATGACATGCGTTTGAATATTAGTTCTACCGGAACTAAAAACTGCAGAACATTTTCGACTGGGAATGTTTCTTACTGTCCATTCACTCATATAAGCATCATGACCACAATCTAACTTGATTAGACCTGGAACTGACTGTGAAGGGGAATATTTTTTTACTAATAGGACCAGTCTAATGTACCATATATTTAAACGCTAACGGTACGGTTGGTTCAGACCATTTTGACGTGAAATTAGAATACATGTGAGCAAGCATTTCCCACGTCCCTCAGTGTGCACGCTTCACGTGATTTTATCGAATAATCGATTATTGTATCGATCCGTGTGTACAAGCCGTTTAAGGGCTAAAATTTCTCTAATGCAGTTTAGTTAACTACGTTCAGAAACAAACAATTTTCAATGCCTTGAATTAATTTACAGGGTTTGAAAATATCAAAATCGGAGTGATTTTCATTTGTAAACACGATTAGAAAACTCGAACGATGAGTAGTTAAGAAACGAAACAAGAATTATGCTATTAAAGGCCCTCGATGCAACGATACATACTTGATAAATTGACTACTTCGGCGCTGAGATAAGTTGGACGAATTCACATAAATTAAAACGCATTTTTGTTTTATTAGTCCATTTGATAGTGTAATGTAATGCCTTTGAAAAACTCAGAACTACAGGGTATAGAGGGTGTCAGATAAATATCGCTTGTAAACTTAGGACATTAAAATTGGAAATGTAAAAAGGGAATCGAAGAGGCAACAGAAAAAGCAAATGATGAAAAGCTAAATATTATTGAAATTCACACAAAACAGCAAAAGAAGGAACACAAGCATAAATCCTAAACAATCATATGCAGACGCGTTTAAGTTACGGCTATTCCGTAGGTTTATTTCTATTCAACGTAATCATATTTACTCAACTATCATAACACAACAGTAACAATAATGGAGTGTGCACCATCAGATTGACGTAGTATTGTTTCTCCATTTTCGAATTATGTACCTCTTACGGATTGAGAAAGATTCAGTGAGTAACTGACATGTCAATAGGTTTTTCAACAGCTACTTCTGTTAATCCCACGTTATCATTATTATCATACCTCAAGTTTGTACAATTCACTTCTAGAACTACCGTTCAAGAAAAAAAAGCTATCATTGCCTCATGAACTACGTGACACTAAACGAACCCTTCTTAAAGTCTCATTTTTCTTTGCATAAGCGTCTGACAATGACCATCACTATAAGATGTTGTCGCCGGTTTGGTGCTGAGCTTTAAGTTTGTGGACATCCTTCTCATGAAAGATCGCGGTCTCAACGTAGGGTACTTGGAAGCATGTGTGAACAGATAGGACAGCGATTACCATACTCCCTGATGCACACAAGCGATCTATGCTCACTAAACTCTTCAGTCACCCTACTACAAATTTCTGTTTAGTTCGCCACAAGCATTGATTTGACAGTGGTTACCCTCAACAGTATCAGGTTTTGAGTAAACCTGTAGTTATTGATTAAAGTGATGGACTAACTGCCATCACCCTGTGTCACTTGACCTGGGAAACTAGGGGATCAAATATGAGCTGGTCCTCTCTGGGTTTGCAGCTTCATCAAGGACACATAAGTACGTATATGTAGACATGAGATTAATTGATCTAAGGAGATTCGGTTATGTGGGCTCGCAGCTACCACTTATTGAGCACATGCAAATTTGACCAAGCTTGAATACGCGATTGTTCATTTGGGATGGTTTGGTTACTGACGGCTCTTCCATTGAAAACGTTGAAGAACAAAGAATTAGTACCAGTATGAAAGTGGAAGCTTCGGTAGACGAGAGAATCTTAGTTACATAATTACTTCACTTTATGAGCGTAGTAGGATTGCTTGCATTAAAAATTCGACCTGCTACCAAAGATGACCGACCTGTAGTATGGTCAGGTCGCTTCCCAAGACAGACGACTGTTGAACAGCAAACATCAAATGCTTTTGCTACTAACCTGAGGTAGAATGGTAATGACATGGTATAAGACACATTAGTTGTTCCATTCTGTTGTTCCGTGTGATCGCTGTAGGGGGGGGTCACAGTATATCTATGGATACTAGCGAAATACACCGCACATAGAAAGTGATATGATTTCCTGTGGCTGTAGCAGAGAAATCAGAAGAAACTCCTTTACATAATGAATCTGTCGGGTACATACTGCAACAGTTCTTGATCAGAGCAAATAATCAGTAGCTTCAGAATGTTGTGAAAGGTCATAAAGAATCGGGGTGGCTGATTGACTGCCACCAATTGACTTGTTCAACTCGATTGAACATGGAGTAAGCTATCCGACTTTGTTACGCAACCGAAAATCGTAGACTTTTCCGGCAAGCGATGGTAGTAGCCAACAGTTAACGGAAACCGCCATCTGCGTAGACGGACATTCGATCTGTAGCGTCAGACTTCCCTAAGAGCTGTGTAGTTACTCATCATCTCGTTTTATTTGGCAATGCTTACTGAACTTGACCGCATGTAATAGACGACGAGAAAATTAGGTGTGATCGTGTCTCGTCACCATCGCCGATCTGTGAAAAGTTGCAGGTCGTCACACTGACTGCTGGCTCAAGATAACTGAGATAAATGGCCCAGTTCTTCAAAGTTTGCTTAGGATGGTAAAGTTTATTGCATATTTTAGCCACTTACCCCTCTGTCTCAGAGAGGCATGACTTGCCAACATGTATTAACCTTTTTACATAATAATCATCAACTCTATACAGGATTTTCAGAGAGTTTACTCGTTAGTGACCATAAGTACCCTAAGGCTGACGTCAATTTTACTAGAGGTCACGTACAATTCATATATATAATCTACTCCCGAATTATACAGTACAATTGTGATTGCTTACTTAATGTCTCGCAGAAACTCTTCAGGCTAGATTGTATCCTAATCTGTATCCATACCATTTCTAATTCTTCCGCTTAGTCTTCTTTTAATAATTTTCAACCTTCATAGTAACGTTTTCTTCTAGGATATTCCACGTCACTGTTGAGGTGAACGGCGGCCCGAGCCACAGTACCTTTTGGTTAGGCTCATGACTGCTATAATGACGATGATGATGATGAGAAGCATCTCATTAGGCATAGTAGACGCGGACTGGTTGTAGTTGAATGACTGAAGGTATACATATCCCCATTCAAAATCTTGAAGAACTTTTTCAAAGTAGACTGAATATATATCTCTGATATAAGGGCTTATCGATGTCTGTTGATTTGATGCTGAAGTGCACCTGCTAGTTGATGATCACGAACAGTTCATTATGAGCGCGCCTACTAAATTTATTGACAGTTCTGTTTCGTTGACAAAATCTCTAACTTAAGTTATGTAGATGAGATGGTCAATTCAGACAGGGACACCGTCAACGATCCCGGTACCCAAAAACCCGTGTTTGTTCGGCAACAGCTTCACACATTCAACGTTCGCATTTAGCAGCACAGTCCATAAAATAATTTCGCCTACTCCAAATCTTATTTTTCAAAACTTGTCAGCGCTTTGTGACAAACAATCTTCGGACCCTAAGATTACTACTGTTTTGGTTCAGGAGAATTACTGGAGCCACTAGATGGATCGCTAATACGGTCATTTGTAGAGTTCCAGCTTCGGAAATCCTCGAGGGCATACACAGTGTTAATTGACGTTGAAGGTGATCACCTAGAGTATGCTTATTGCAATTTTACTACACCATTGTTGATTGTCTGAAAAATCATGGAGAGCTTGATTAATGACAAGTTAGGTGAGTATCTAAGGTGATGTACAGTGCTGCTTGATAATCATTACGGATTTCAAAAAGGATTTTCGGGTGATATCATTTTGCTTGTTGTTTGGGAGGAATGTAAAATAGCGGCTAATTAGAGCAAGAAATCTGAAGTCTTTGATCTAGCCGGATACTAAATTTTGTGCACAAAACCCCGCAAGTTTGGTAAAGATACCCCCCGTCCCCGTTGCTACAGATCACTACCAAAGTCATCAGTGCATTCTTGATTTCTGATTTGCGATTAGTACTGTTTTATAATGATCATCTTTGCCTGTGAATAGTGTAGTACGATTGGAACGCGTGGAAACCAAAAGGCAGATCTTGACGCCAGGAAGACCGAAGGTTAGAAGCAATTATTGGAAACGGATGTAAGCACTATGTGGGAAGTGTCACCAGGATGAATGTAGCTACACTAATGCCAATGATGTGGATACACACTAGTCTTGCAAACTAGTGTTCGCTGTTCCGTATTTTCACATACCTTTAGCGGATATATGACAGTAAATAACTTTCCGGATCAAGCATCTTCTGCGTCCACGAGAGTAGTGTATAACAGACA